>CM047587.1:16272738-16316232 GCA_026184515.1 Peronosclerospora sorghi | reverse complement strand
GCCTTCTGTGACAACACCAGTCACACTATTCATCGTCCGATAGGACTGCTGACTACTGTCCTCGGGACTTATCCCGAGACCCAGATAGGGGGAGTCAATTGCCCCATCTATTGGAAGCGCCTCGCGCTTAACCACAGGGGTCTCTACCACTACCACTGGAGTCGCCTCAGAGGAATCCACCTCTGCCAATGGCGACTCACCAGACCAGTCTCGCCTATGACGGCGTGGTCGGAATCATTTCCGACGTGCGAAAAAGAGACGAACTACGGGTCTCTTCGCTTGGAAGCGCCTCGAGCTTAACCACAGGGGTCTCTACCCCTACCACTGGAGTCGCCTCAGAGGAATCCACCTCTGCCACTGGCAACTCACCAGACTCACTGTTAACGGCGTGGGAATTAACCGCTGAATCCCCCTCGTAAAGGAACACTTCATTGACCTCATTGGGGCTGATCATCTCGGATATCCCAATCTCTGGCATCTCACGCCAGTATCGCTTTTGCGATCGAACAATGGTGGGTTCATGACTCGCCAATGCTTCACCCGACCGCGGGTGCGTTGAGCCAATAGACTTAGACTTCCGGTCTATCCATGACTCGTGGCGTTACAGCCACTTCATGCCCAGAATGAGGTCATACCTCGAGTACAAATCCAGGACTAGGCAACCTTCTAAGCTGTCGAAGTCTGCAAACTTCAGCTTAAGGTCAATCGAGACCTTGGGTACAGAAAACTATACGCCCGTCACTAGACGGGCCGTGACAACTTCTCGAGAACGTGCCTCTAGGTACTCGGCATACAGCCGACACTTCTCAACAGAAGCTCTTCTGACATAATTTTCAGACGCTCCAGAGTATATCAAGACTCTCCAAGGCTTATCAAAGCCTTTCACGTCCGCAAGGACTACCAGCAACCCTGGCTGGTACACCAACTCGGTGCTAGAAAGCACCACTTCCCTCGGGTCTTTGTGCTGTCGTCCCTACCCTGGGGATTAACAGCACTGAGGGGTACCCCCAGTAGGGCGCCCCGCACCTACTGGGAGCCGTCGTTTCCCGACGGCTTGGGAGAGGGCCTTTTACCCGCCCTCGACCCCTTATAGGGAGTGTATCGCTGGTGGTTCCGCGGACATCTGTCCCGCAGATGATCCGTGCTTCCACACAGGAAGCATCTTAGTGGCCCATGCCGCTGCGGCATTGCAAGGATCTCTGCTTCGAAGCCTTGCGGAAAGGATTCAGAGTGACTCTTAGCGGGAGTTTTCTCCTCCGCTTCGACCTGACTAAGGTCCATGGGTTCAGGACCCACCTTAGAGGAACGAAAATTCCTCTCGGCGCTAAACGCCATCTTAAACGCCCCCCCCCCCCACGGATTGGGATTGGCTTCGGAATAGCTCCGAACGTGCTGGCCCTTCTTTCAGGCCTCCTATGAACACGGGAATGGACACATCGTCCCCGTACGCCTTCGCGTACATCCCTCCCAACAGGGTTTTAAGTTCTTGGACATATGTCTCCAAGTCCCTAGTGCACTGACGGCACCTTAGGAACGCCATCGGATTCTGTAAACCAGATCAGGCGTTGCATACATGTCCATAAGCTTTCGCTTAAAGACTCCCCAGTTCGGGAACACGGTCGTGACCGAATCCTGACACGTAAACGGCCATGTACGGGCTTTGCCAGTAAGATGGTTCAGTGCAAGTCCCACTTTCAGGTGATCCTCGATCACGTTCGCGGTGGCGAATGCGTTTTCAACCTCTCGAAGCCACACATAAAGGTTTTCACCTTTCTCGCCGGTGGATTCCTTTATATTAAAGGACAGCGGAGGGCGCACCCCCGTAGACGCGGGATAACTCGCGCTAAGACTCGCCTTATGGACGATGAGGGCGTTAACCCTCTCTCGCACGGCATCAAGGCCCTGCTCAACAAGGAGCTGCATGCCATCCTCACCCAATATGGATAACAGTCTCTTAAAGGCTTCTTGTTGGACGGGGTTAGCTTACCCCAATCCTCCTGATTCATCCTTTGCAGAGGATGCCGTCTACCAACACAGATGTTGGATTTACTACTAGTACTACCAGATGTAGCCGGCGCGTAAACGCACGATGCGGCTAGCGCACAGAGATAGACTTTCCTTAAGCGGCGATTCGCCGCTACTTAGCCGATACGCCCTTATAAAAGGGCTTAGCGTGAGATTACCTCTCTCTCGGGGCCAAGATTTCCCCTGTTTTCCGGTTAGCGTATGCTAATGATAAAGCGTAACGCTTCCCCTTAGTAGGGACTAGCTAGGGGAGGTACTCCCCTGCTAAAACTCTCACAGCACGCTCGACCTTGCACGGTCGAACGTCTAGCTGTACTTAGAGTGAAAATGGAAATTGATTTTTATTTAATATGTAATTAGCCGAAATTAATAAACATGTAAACTATATGTAATACTAAGTAGAACTTACTCGATTCGTACCTAGCCGAAATATAATGTACACCACCTGTGTACCAACACGTGGCAGGCTGTGACGCCGTCACTAAGGGCTCTCGCCCTGATTGGTTAAAAACAACCAATAGGTCCAAACATTTCGGACCGGTCAATACTTGACCTCAACCGTTGTGTATTTACGTACACCAGCGTAACTCAATGTAACCCCGTTACATCCTTAGGCTGTTTTCGCCCACAGATAGCAAAGTATTGGGCTCCTCTAAAATCCATTGATGAGAAATACAGGAGAAGTTGATACTCACACAACTCTCCCGTATTTGGAAAACGGTTGTACTATCGTTGGTGGGGAGGCGAAGGTTCGGCCACTGTTAGGCCTGTGAAGACGACTGTACAGGTCCTCACATACCTTTTCGTTGACTGTAGTAACCCCCCTTTCTTGAATGACCCGACCGATCGATATTTCTCAGTCAGTTCCCGCCGTATACTAAGTGAAGTATAACCGCTGCACGGCGAAATTCCCGCCTAGGGGATAACTCTATTCTACGCAAAGTGTTAACTGCCCTTAATGGTCAGCACGCACAATTTGCCGCAGGGCTTACCAAGAGAGCGCAGCCGCCCATACTTTTGGGCAGGTGGGAAGGTTAATGTCGAGCTACCCACGATCAAGGTGATGATAGCGGACATAGGAGGTCAGTATGATGCTGACCGACCGGATTATGAAGCTGAAGAACGGAGTACCTCTCCGACAAAAGTTCGTCTTGGTCTCCCAGGGTATCCGTATAAAAAAATCTGAAGGAGACAACATCATAATTGTGCGCAATGAAATTGGGATAACCTGTGTTAAGAAAAAAATTACGAGTCAAACAAATCTTAACTGAATTTGGGTGATATGGATACCGGATAATAAGATAAAAAATCGCCCGTTTCATGTCGCGTGGGACGTGAGCGATTCTGCAATCGGGTGTGCACTGATGTAACGAAATTACGATGATCATGACTGCGTAATATGGTACCAAACGACGTTAGCCGCATCCAGCCCAAAGTAATGATCCAGTTCATGAAAAACAACTTGTATTCATTGGCTAAAGTTATGCTCTCTCTATTACGAGATAGCCTCATTGTAGTTTATACCAATCATGCGTAAAGAGGAATGGCCTTAACTCACCGCATCTCTCCCAGATAATAAAAAGATGTTTATCATCCCATGTCTTACAACATCACGGCTTCAGTACAATACGGTAAGATTAAACGTGGTAGCAGATGTGCTATCAAGTCTGTTTGACTACAAAACAAAACCATCCGTAAGCAAAATATCCACTGAAAATACATTGTTGCACACCACGATTTTTGTCTCTTGTACAGAACAAAAGCGATTTTTCTAAAGAAAAATAAAAATGAAAACAAAATTTAATCATAAATAATAAATAATTTATGCCACAATTCAAGTAAGTTCCATGTTTATATCAAGGTTCAATTTTTTAATTTTATCTTATTTTTTAACCTCATATTTACGATTGAGACGTCAAATGATTGGTTATTTAAAATCAAATTTAAATCAATCAGCGGAGAGACGCGAAGAACTTCCAGAGTTCTTTTGCGCAAGCGTGCGTCGCTATTGATTTCACGATGTTCTGATTCCATACAGCGCAGACCAAGATGAAAAATGTCGCGTCGTTTCTGCAAATGATGATGATCTCAAGCATTTAATCATGTTTGATAAACGATTTCGAGTCAGTAAGATCACGAAAAGACATACGCCTCTCTAGCTTGCGACTCCAGATTTAGGAACCGGTAAAGAAGGGAACGAAAGATGTACGCGCTTGCGAGTTTTTCCAGCGCGTAAAGCATGCGAGTGACGTGCACTGCTTTAATATTTGCTGGTTCCAACTGAGAATATTTGAGTCCATTTCTATGGTCTTTTTTGAGGTCTTCCTCCTGGTAAAGCCGCATAACAGGATATTGGTCGATTCTTAAAGATGGGTTTTTCCTTCTTTACTCTGCGGTATGGCAAATAGGGATCCGCTCAATTGAGCGAGTCTTGGCAAACAAAACGCAAGTTGACACTGCAACTTGCGAAAGCATGTTAAACGTGCCTAGGATACAATCACTGTTGACGTTGCAGATATGGATCCACCTACTGCTGTTATTGCAGATGTGCCCACAACTCTCGTTATATTGACAAGAGCGGATATAGAAACTGTATGTATTATTGAAAACAGTTTTTATAATGATGTAAACATTTAGGTTTCCGTCGATACGGCGGAAGCTATTAACACTTAATACGCATCTGCCGCGGAAGCGGCTCATTAACTAACGATACAATGCTCATAAAGCCTTAGCCAAATAAGAATTACAGCGTCAAGCTGTGAAACGCTACGTGAAAGATGCATTTGCTTCCGCTTTGGATAAGCACAAGCTAAGTACTTACAAGAATGAACGGGGAAAAAGTTAATTAAACAAGGTCATTAGTGATGTAATCTACCAACACGCAGTCCTCAACTTTCCTACTCTGTAGTGTATGCCTAAATTCAGTGCATCCAAACACATTAGACAATACCACAGCAATGCGTCTGCGCCCGACATATTCATGTCGGTCGCTTTAAGCCTTCCCCTTGAGCTCAACCCGATGGCGACCCGCGTCCCCGTGACGAATATCGTGGCAAGACATATTTTCTGGAAGTGATCAATAATCCGACCTAAGCTTGTCATGAGATCTCATCTGATGTTCTTGCTCTGTCTGCCGCCGATCAAACTTCTTTTGGAGGGCAAAACTTTCCTTCAATAAATTTCAGCTATAATCAAGAAGAGAACAAAGGGACTTGTCCATCCAACCTTAGTCGGCGTCGAGAGAAGAAAAACATCAGCTTGACCCTTTCAAGTTCTAGAAGCCACTTCTCGAGTTTATTTAAATCGGTGTCATCGTAAATTTACGCCGTCCCTCCCTCATTTTTATAGTCAGATGAATACCCGCTATTTTTAGCACCTGATTGTAAAGCGGTATAGCTGAACCGGCCGCGAGTAGTTTACCGAGTACATGATTTGCTAGCTTGGTTACCCCAAGAGTCTAAGTCATGGGAGACACTCGAGGTACAGAGGGTTGCAGCCGCATATCTCTTTGAATTGCTCGAGCGGCAGGCTTCTGATAGGACTCAGAATTTGTGCTTTCAGTTCCACTACGGTTTTGGCGTTAAGCAAATCAATAAAATGTGTGACATGTGTATCCGCAGTACCCACGCATCTGTGGTGAAGTGCAGATGAAAAATTTTAACCAGCATGTACCAGTGTACCAGTGACCAAGTTGGAGCGATCGGGTTGGCTGAAAGGGGGGAGTATTTTCGGCCAATCGTGTGTCTGGAGTGTTTGGTACGCAGATTTAAGGTGAGGCGTTTGCATGCAGTTTACATATTGGATTTTAATTGGATATTAAATATAGTGTCCGTTTTTCTTTGATTTGCATTATTCTCCTCTCCTACCGCAGGGGTTATTGGGAGCAGAGGGTTAACACAGTCCCCTCTAGCTCATTTTCCCCGTCCAGGACACGTAGCTCCACCGAAAGTACTACGACGGGAAGCAATCCACCTCGTTCACTCACCCCTCAAGATCCACACGTTTGGAACGTTTTATTCTCTTTTGTATTGGCTGGGTCCCCGCATAGCGTCTAGAGATCTGCCCCAGATTATTGGTTGGGTCTCCGCGCTGTTCCGGTCCACCCCAAATTTTTATTGGCTGGGTCTCCACACTGCTCCGTGTAGCCTTCCCATGATTTCTATTGGTTCGGTCTCCACACCTCTACGCGGTCTGCCCCAAGTTTTCTTTCCATTTGGAGTGACGATTTCCGCTTCATTTTCAGATCGGACATATTAGATTATCTTTTCGTTGGTTTTTGGTACAAGTACCTCAGAAGTGGTACCATACATATCGGTACCTATCAAGACCCATACTGCGCGACGGTCCACCGAGTGTGTATCCACCCATACCAATGGGTACACAAGGTGAGAACTCAGATGCCAAATCGGACTCGGCGTGCTGCAGTGCCGATCGGGTGTCCGATCAGCATACAAGCGAAGGTTCGGGGGGTACCCCCCCGGAAGTTGGTCGGATGGGCGCGATGGTGGTCGGGTTCCGGACACTTCGTTGCTCGATTTTGAACTCGACTCCACCACTATGATGCCCGTTTCCGGATCACTTGGTGACCGTGGATATCACCGCGATATCCAGCAAAGTGTGGATTTTACGAATTTTAATATGGATACTCTCTGGAGAAGACTCAAGGAGCGCTTATCGCCTTGCGTGCTATTGGATGGAAATGATGGCGATGTTCGATCTGGTCAAGGGGAGGATCAGATCAAATTAATGAATTTACGACTCCCATAACGCTCCTGGCGGAGCCGATCTACACAAGGAGCGCTTATCGCCTTGTTTCGTGGTCGTGGAAAAGGAAAGCGAAAATCGATCTGGACAGGGGTATGACCATATCGAGATAAACAAGTTTATTCCTCCCCATAAGGCTCCAACTGGAGCCGATCTGGACTATAGCAAGTCTTGCTCTAGTTCCGGAAAGGATCAGGACTTTTTTCCTGATCCTAATAATTTCGATGTATAATTGCATAATTAGAAAAACACTATAGGAGCGGATTACCCTGATCCGTCCGAATTACCAATGAAAAAACCAAAGCAGAGGCTCTCGATGCTCTTAGATGATGAAGACTTGGAAGAAAAGTCGTCGATCGGTGATGGGGTTGTTGATGACAGGAGGTGACCAAGATATAATACGTCTACGAGTTAAAGAAATTTATTCGCGAAAACGAGGTCACGCGAATCGTCGGCCCCCTGATTCCCTATTGACTCCATGGCCCTACAACTGAACCGATTGACTCCGATCGACCGCTGCAGCTGGTGAAGAATTTCCTGGCGATGTTGGCCGAGGTCGGGGTGAAGGTGCAGAACGTGAATGGTGTTGTCAAGTTGTTTGATATCGATACGTGAAAGCTAAAGCTAGCCATGTCGACCTTACACGACCATCAGGTGCCATTGGTGGGGGCGGTACGCCGCCCAACTTCCACAATTGAGCTGGAAGCCCCGAAACTCGCGGCATCACTTGCAGAACAGTTACTTTCCGATAACAGTTCGCTGTATGGGTCTCCATCTTCCTCTAAGTGCTCATCTGAGTTGAAGGGCGGTGTGGAGCGGATGACCATGTGTAACAGTAACAGTCGCACGGAGAGTAAAAGGACGTGCGGCAGCGTGAGGCGGAATGCCAGTCGGGGGCCCAGGAGCGCCCACAGGAATCGACACCCTCCAAAACAAAGCTCAGTCACCTCGCCCGCAACTGAAGGTAGCGTGCAGGCCATGTTTGAGGCAATTATGAAGCGTTTCATCGAAAATCAGGACCGATCATCTCAGCGCCCTCATGCACCAAGTCGACCGGTCCGGAAAAACGACGCTGTTTACGCGGACGTCGATATGGAGTCGGTAACATCGGAAGATAAAGTGTTTGAAGGTGATGGAGTGGTTTTAAGGCAAAGCGCAAGTCGCATCCAGCCCTCCCTCGCCGATCAACAAGTAGCAGCGATTTCGACATAGAGTCGACTTGAGAAATTGACGGTGACTATGGTGATGTGGCGGAGCGGCCGATCGAAGTTTTTGACGCTTGATCAGTCGGTACCACGGCGGCCGGACTGCCCACTAACGAAGGGGGTCCTCCGGTTGTACTTGACTGCTTGTGTTTCTGCTCACCTTGTGTACACGGCTTAGGCGTGGGTCGCTCTCCAGGTGGCGGGGATGTAAACACGGCAATTCCTTGATGCAAGATTGGGGAGCTTGTAATGAGTTGATCGAGGTGCTGATCAGACGTGATCCGGTGTAATCGAGCTCGAATCAGGTGCGAACAGGCTTTATCAGCAGTGATCAGGCCTGGGCAGGCACTGAAAGGCGTTGATCAGCTGTGATCAGACTTGATCAGGTTTGATAAGGCACTAAAAGTAGTTGAACAGCTGAGATCCAACTTGATCGGGCTTGATCAGGCACCAAAAGTAGTTGATCAGCTGAGATCAGACTTGATCAGGCTTGATCAGGCACTAAAAGTAGTTGATCAGCGGTGTTCAGACTTTATCAGGTGCCAAACGTCGCTCAGGTACAAGTTGGTGCGATCTGCGAGTTGTTGATCGCGGGTTACGAGTTGCAGAGTGTCGATCAGGTGTTGATCGGCGAAGGGGTACTTGATCAGGCAGTGGAAGTCTTCACCGCCGGATCAGCCTCTGGAGTCTTCAACAGCTAAAGGAACACCACATATCTGTATTCTTAGCCTAGACCTACGAGGGGGGGGGGGTAAATTTCACTTAATCCACCTAGAGTTCCAGTGGGCGCTTACAGCAGCCGAACTCTAGGGGCCAAACGCGAACCAAACGTGGAGAAGTGAGAGAACTGCTCAATCACACTCTCAAAACCAAAAACCTTTACTGAAGAACCGCTGACACAGCGGGCGGAGTTGCGGGGTGAGTTCTCAACACTCTACGCCTGCCGATGGTCCAAAAACGCACAAAGCGCTCCCGCCCGGGACGTATAAGTGTTTATTAACTAAAGGGAGGCGCTATTTGCCATCCCTGAGGTGTCCTTAGTGTTTGGACGCAAAAGGAGAACTTTATTATTGCTTAAATCCTAAGAACTACCAATTTCCTAATATCCACCAATCAGAACTACCCGTTCCAGCGTCCTCCGTCGACCAGTCGACCTGATTTATCCGTCGTCCGTCGCTGTTCGTCGGTGTTCGCTGAGTACCTGTACGTAATCGTCCCATCTTCCTATGCCCTGTCTATGTCCTGACTATGTGCACCACGGTTGCACACGCAACTGTATACGCCGTGGTACCCACAATAGTATACGATTACGTACCCGATTTTCGTCCGTAATCGGCCCCCCTAAATTAGGCCCAATAATTAGGCCCTATAATAAGGCCCTATAATAAGGCCCCTTATTGGGCCCAATTATAACACGCTTTACGATAGCTGCCCCTGATCCTCGTCCCATCCGTACAGCGGTTGGGGCGAGGGTCGATCATGCCGATAGATATCGTGGATCATGCTACCGTTGGTCGGCTTGTCCACCATGACGTCATCGGCCAGGTGATAATCACCCATCAATCTGCCTGCTCCTTCTCCCGCCGATCAGGTCCCGTTCTGTCAGGCTGTTACCGTTAGTGGTACGCCCCTCGCGATCCAACGTTCACCCTTCACCAACCGTGTCATCTGCGATCAAGCTGTATTGATCAGGCATTCCTGCATTTCCATCATGCAAGCGATAATGGACGGCACGCCGGCGAACACCACCGACACTCCTGCCCTGGATCGGGCCGCAGCTGATCAGCCGATCGCTGCTATCAATCAGGCTTACAACATGCAAAAGTCTCTGCACGCGCGTGATGATCAGATCGCCACGTTATCCGACTCGCTCGCGATGAATGAAGACATTATCACGATGCTTCCGCAGCAGATCGCTCGTGCCAAACGCGCCGTGGTGGATCGAGATATTGCGATCAAGCGGGACGCCTTCAAACAGCTCAAGCCATTGCGTGATTTCGTAGACACCACAGTCAATGCTAAGTTGAAGACCGTCGAAAGCGCTATGGCCGATCAAGAAAAAAATCATGGTCGATCAGCGCGTACATATCCGGGATCTGGAAGGCCGTCATGCCCGTGATAGTTATCTGCAATCGGTGCATGAGGATACTATCGCTGATCAAGCGCGAGAGCTGGATCAGGTTCAGCGGCGCATGGACAAGCTACAAGAGGAATACGATCGGGCTGCTTCTAGGAATCAGCTCTTGTTCGGACAGGTGTTCAGGATCACCGCCGAGATTGATAGGCGCAAACACCAGTATAATCGCCCTCGGAAGAAGAACAAATCCAATCGCCTGAAGATGGACGAGTATACTGCCATCATGGCCCAGACGCAGGAACTATCTGATCGGTTAAAGGGAGTGTCTGATCTCCAAACTGAGCTGGACGATCTGCACACCGAATATTCTCAGCTGGAGAACGAACATTCCGCCATGCAATGCCGCTTCGATCAAGTTTCCGTAGAACGCGACACGTTGCACCATAAACTGCAGGAGGTCCAGGGCGAAGTCACACAGTTGCGCTCGTTTCACTCGGACCTTCAGTCTCAGTTGGCTGGTATGTCAATGCGGATGCAGATCACACCAGTTATCCGCACCCCTTCGGCGGGTTCTGATCAAGCTACACCGCCAGTTGGCCTTGCTGATTCTCCTGACGGCCCGATCAGCCGCGCCGCCCCTTCGCCTAAAAGGCGTCTTTGGGTCTAGTTAATCGGTTGGTCGTTTAGTCTTTAATCAATAAGCAATATTGATCATGCCATTTCCACTGTGCTTCTTTACTTTCCAATGCATGATATAAACCGGTATTCTGTCGTGTTATCTTTCGTTACTCCATCACCCTGTCTCGCAATATCCATCTTAAACACATCGCCTCAAGTCATTTACCACTTATTCATCAATTGTGATTTTCGTCAATCATTTTTCTTCAATCGGTAATTCTTCGATCGTAATTCATTACCAGTCCACCGATCACGCATTAGTTGGACTCTTCGTCCACTTGCATCACGTCAAACCGATTTCTGTTGATCATTTTCCTCTCGAAGTCCCTGATCAGAGCTCCCGGTTCAGGTCTGCCTCGTCTACCCACGACGGCTCAGCATAACCTTTCCAGTAAACTTGATATTCGCGTAACGTTCTTTCATATCTAGTCTTTCGACCTGATCGGACATCGGTGATACGATCAACTTCAAATTCATCTAGATATAGCGTCCTTTCCCAGCTGTCTTCTGGTAACAAAGATTCATCGAAGTCAAAACGATCCTCTATCCCAGCTGTTAGTGCTGTAGTAGGGCGATCTGGAAATTCCTTGACCAATTTCAACTTGGACAGGTGCACTACTGGGAACATACGATAGTCGGTGCCAGCTGTAACCAGTCTCGCCGCATGATTACCGATTATCTCATCGACTTTGAAGGGTCCATGCCACATGTGCGCCAGTTTCTTCGCCAACCCTTCTTTCACCCGATCAAGGTATAACCAAACCCTTGATCCAGCTTCGATCTTGTGTGGTGTCACTTGATCATTGTGCTTTTCATCTCGCTCAGCCATCGCTTGATGCAATCGAGCGCTCACTTGATCACGGGCGTAACGATAGTCCTTTTGCAGCTTATATCTCCACCGGCGAGCATCCCGGTATTTACGCCGAATTCCGCCCAGTTGCAATGTCCATTCCAACAATGATCGTGGGTCCCACCCATACGCCAAATAAAATGGTGTTTCACCACGAATGCGATCGGGGGTCGAGTTCAGCGCGAATACCAGCCGCTTTGCATACAAGCTCCAATCTTTCTGGCCGGCATCTGATACATACATCTTGATTGCTCGCGTAATCGTCTGCACCGTCCTCTCCGCCTTGCCATTCGCCTGTGGACCGTATGCCATAGTGGCACTCTGAAGTTTTCCCACGATCTTGTTGAACGCACGAAATACTTCCGACATAAAACCGGGCTCCCGAGCATGCCTGATCACCTCACTAGCCCCAAATCGTCGGAACACACATTCTTCCTAATTTTCGGCGACTTTCTGCGCTGTGCGGGACGATCCAGCTTTCGCGATCACCATACCCGTGAACACATCTGTCCAAATCAGGAGTTCCGTATGTCCATCCGTTGATCGGGGTAGTGACGGGGTATGATCCATGTCTATAACTTGGAATGGGTACGTAGCCTCGATATTCCCCGGCTACATGCCCTTGATTGTAGGTTTGCCCTTCCCCGTCTCGAAATCTACGCATTGTCCGACAAACCTTTGTACGCTTCGGAATAGACCACGCCAATGGAAGTATCGTCTGATCCGCTGATATGTACGCCCTATGCCTTGGTTTTCTTCTTCCAAGCTCACATGATAGTGGTGTATGACATCTGCATGTAGAGTCTCGGGTTAGACCAGCTTAATCGAAAGATGCCGATCGTCTTGATCATCTTTGTCATCGTTGGCTTTTCTTTTAGGCATGTTTCCACAGTATATCAGCAATCCTTGTTCATCGGGATCGTAGTTGTCAGCAATTTTCGCGCAGTCCTTAACCTCGTCTGCGCTCAATTGTGAGACGTCACCATAAAGATAACTTCGCAAATTATGAATCCATTTCTCTTCGTCCTGTGTCTTTTTACCCGTTCCGCCCTTATCCCGGCTATAGATATATCGGGCCACATTGACGGTCGCGGCTGACGTAGGTTACGTGATCGTGTCATCACTATTACTTGCGGGGCAGTGGGATCTTCATTCCACGTGATCACTTCCGGCAACCTGTTGAGATCGGTCAATTCCTCCAGCTGTTTCACGTCATCGATTTCAAATCTTGTTCCACCCTGCATAGCCCTAGTGGTGATGTGATCTGCAATCTTATTCCACTCTCTTTTGACATGCACTAGATCATGATCCGACCATTCACGAAGGAGATTAAACGCACGCTGTTGCAACACTTGCAATCGCGGAGCTTTACACTCTATTTCGCCGCGCATTTGCCGGATTACTAAATTCGAATCTCCACACACGATCATCCTTCCTTTGGGGTATCTCGACATTTGGTCCAAACTCAAAGTAATCCATGGTATTCCGCTTCGTCCACCGTGATATCAGGAGCATGATCGGCTACCGCGGTCATAATCTTCCACTCCGGTAATTTCCATACGATAGCGCCGAACGCACCTACACGTCGCTTGACACTTCCAGATCCATCGAAACTAATCACGTAGAGTTCTTCGCCTTTCTCAACCGTAGGAGGTAGTACTTCAATCGTCTGCCTCGGTTGCTTTTTCGGTGCGATCGCAATCAGTGCTTCATCGATTTCGGTGCGAGGAGTGATACTTGCAGCTAACTCCCCCAGTACCTCCTCTTCTCCCAGTACACATTTCTTGATCTCGATGTCCCATTGTGATAAGATCGCAGCCCATCTTCCCATCCGTCCATCCATCCCGTTAGATGTTAGTAACCACTTCAGCGTGGATAAACTCGAAAAGACAGTGATCGTCTTTCCGATCATCATCGTGAAGTAAACATCCAAAACTCGTAGAAGCGCCAGAACTTTCTTTTCGACGGGGCTGTAGTTCAGCTCACCGTTCTTCAACGTTCGGCTGGCGAATGCCACGGGATAATACACTTGATCATGTTCTTGTACCAGCGCGGCGGATACCGCCCACTTGCTGGCGTAAACCACGATCACTGGCGTTTTGTTCTGATCAAAAAGGCGCAGGGTTGGAGCTGACGCAATCTTCGCCTTCAGCATGCTGAATGCTACTTTTGCCCCGATTAATCGATCACCTTCCTGATCCATATTCTCCTTGCTCAACGATCGGCTTTCTAACTCTTGATAATCCGTTTCCCTTAATTCGTAGAGCACAGCGGCATAGATCGCAAAATCTTCGATAAACCGACGGTAGTAGTTCAAACTCCCCAAAAACTATTGCATGCCCCGTAAGGTACCAGGGAAAGGCAGATCAATCCGATCATCCAAATTTTTCGGATTTGTTTCCAAACCTCGGCTAGAGACATGATGCTCTAAATAGGGAACTTCGCGTCGCTCCCAGTACGATTTGGTCACGCTGATCGATAAATTCCAGTGATCACACTTCTCCAACAAACGATGCACCTTGTCACACAGGGTAGCCCAGGTAGGTGCCGGGATCAAAATATCATCGATATATGATCGCCGCTGCAGTACAGACGGGCCCGGTGTTTGGTCGGGATCTCCCACCGTAAATACATCATCCGATTCGTCAGCACCGTCCTTAACCTTGATATACCCATATAATGCATTATCAATCAACCGCTGGTAGATTTGCGGAGAATTATTAGGCCAAAAGGCATCCTATTACATTCGAACAATCCAACGGAGTGACAAACGAAGAAATCTGACGCGCTCGATCGGTCATAGATACGACCCAAAAAACCGCTCGCCATATCCAAAGAGCAAAACCACAGCGCTTTATCTAAATCTTCGAGTAGATCAGAGATCAGGGGCATTGGATATACATACCATCAGGCGTGTGAGTTGATTCACTGCGCGATAGTCGATACATAGATGAATATCAACCCCGTTCTTTTTCACAATTATCACAATAGATGATGCCCAGGGTGACGTAGACGGTTGAATGATCTTGGTAGCCAATAGCCCTTTGATCAAAGCCGATAACTTCTCGCGAAATTTTGGAGCAACCTTACGACACTTTTGGGCGATCGGGTGAGCATTGCCTACATCGATATCACAAACAACTACACGTGCAGCAGGAGGTAGAGCGTTCCCCTTTCCGATCAACATATGTTTCTTCGCCCAAATTATATCGCGAAGCTGATTAATTTCTTCTGGCTGTTGACCAAGGGGTCTCTGACTAGCAAATCGTCCCTAGTTACTTCTTCGGTGCTTGCAGATACTTCGGGCAACGTAGCAAGATGCTTCTCCAGTTCTTCCACATACAAATCTCCACCTTCATGGTAACAAACTTGATCATCGATAGGGATTACACCAACTTCGCTAGGATCGGCTGAGACAGGGTGATCGCGCGTGTCTTGAAAAATAATATACGTATCTCTTGCAGTAGGTTGTTCAACTACGTGATCCGGGGTCGGACCGGAGATGAAAGATCTTCGAGGTGTAGGATACTCCCTCTTCTCGACTAGGGGACCTTCATCGACACTTCCTTGATCGTCATTCACGGAATCGGTAGACGCTTGATACGCGAGATTTTGCCAATCCTTCTAACGATTAGACCCTATCGAAACAAACCCAGGGAGACGGGGCACATCATCTTTGTTCATGCAGATGCCTAAAATCGTCTCATCTTGCACGATTGTGGTGGAGTCAAGTTCGAAATCGAAAACATTAGCATCCTTAACCTGACTACCACCATCGCGCCCAGCCTTCCAACTTTCGGAGGGGGTACTCCGCGGACCACCACTCGAGATCTGGTTCAATCGTCCACTGCAAGCAGACGACCGGTCGTCATCAGAACCCACTTGGTCCGATTGTTTAGTGTCCATCTCACCTTGTGTACCCGATGGAATGGGCTAGTTACACACTCGGTAGATCGGGATCGCAGATTGGATCGAAGCGGTCTTGAATATAGAAGACCGATCTGGGTAGGTATCTCTGGGGAGGAACTCTTCCCCCAGACACAAACAGACCAAAAACGCTTCCAATAAATAACTTCCAATAGGTCGATCGTCCAAGCGATCAAGACCTGACAAATACGAAATAATAGAGGGTAGACCGGCCGTTCCGGTCTAGCCCCTGACCAATA
The DNA here is from genome assembly GCA_026184515.1 of Peronosclerospora sorghi. Taxonomy (NCBI): domain Eukaryota; phylum Oomycota; class Peronosporomycetes; order Peronosporales; family Peronosporaceae; genus Peronosclerospora; species Peronosclerospora sorghi. Next base: position 16,300,467 of record CM047587.1, on the reverse strand, counting down.
CGAAATAAGACCAAAATCGGTCTAGTTTCCAACCAAAATTAAAACAAGCCAATATGTCCGCGTAAAGACCCAATATGCTCGTGAGACTCCACGAACGATATCTCCACGCCAATACCAATCCAGTGAATTGCACGTTCCAAACGTACTTGAGTTGAGGTGTTGAGATCGCCAAATCGTACTCCCGTCGAGGGACTTCCGGTGGGCCAAAGTGCGCGTGCGGCGCGTCCAGACCGGGTATAATGGGCAGAGGGGATAATTCGACCCTCTTCCCCCAAACACTCCGCGGCGGGCGGAGGCGACTAGTGTACGAAAAGGGAAGAACGGCGACCCCTAGCTGTGGTGTGAACCAAGACCAGAAGAGGTTTCAGCCACTTATCCGAAAGCTAAAAGATTTATTACTTAAAGGTATAACCTCTGTCCTAAAAGGTAAAACCACAACTAAAATACTACTACCCTATAGTCCCTAAATGTACCCCCACAAAAATATGTAAAATACCCAAAGTCGGGTGACTCACCAAAACTTGCGTTCTTGACACTTCTTGAGTCTGATAGGCTGAAAAGCCCCCCCCCTTGTTTAAACCAATCCGAAATTAGACCAAATGCCTTGACGAAACTTGACCAGAAGTGTGCCAAATTTTGGTCACGCTTCTCCACAGCCGCCCCTGTGTCAGACCGCGTCGCACAACGACAACGGTCTGACCTCGTCCATCAAATTCAGTTGAACCTTGTTCATTCAGACTTTTCCGACATGGAGCAACCATCTTATTCATCCGTTCCAGGTACTTTCACTGCTGGACTTGACTTTCTTGTATTTCCTTAACGACCGTTATTGTAGGCACCTCGCATACCACGTCATCGCATGTCACTTCGCCCGTCCGGTCGGTCCGGTCTGGCAGCCCCCATCGTTCTACTGCACCTCAGACATTGGCAGGGCATCAGACCGGGACCGACAAGCAGTTGCAAGACGCACTTGAAGAGATCGCACGTCTCCAGGAGCAGATTGCTCAACAGGGGACACAACGTAAGCATGCATGTCCGGTCTTCACCTTGGACCTGTTCTAACCTTCGTTTGTCTTCAGCCCGTATACCTCCAGCCCGTATACTGGCATCAGCAAGGCGATCAATGCCCTGCTTGCCGCCGATCGGCAGTCGAACACGCATGACCTCCATCTGCGTCATATTTTTACCGGACTAATAAACGCGCGCAATAGGTTGACCCGCTTGGAGGATCATCAGCTTCATCTTCGGGAGCAGCTTGTGCTGGTCCAACAGCAGCAAGCAGAAGACCTGCTTGACCAGACCACGTTGAGCATTCAAAGCGACGACCTCGAGAGGCGTCTCACTGAGCTCCGAATTTCGATTCAAGACCAGACCGAGGAGGTCCAGTCTTGTGAACGCAAGTCGAACGATTGGACGCAGGCAGCGAACGGTCGTCGGGCGGTATTAAAAGAATGTCAACAGCGCTTGGTTGACCTGTTGCGTCCTCGTCGGCATCCGGTTGCTGCCTCCAGCGTAGACCGGTATGCGTCTGCCGCCTTGGTGGACCTACACCGGGACCAAGACCGGCGCCATCCATTGGCCAAAATTCAACAGTCCAATATTTTACAAAATTCCAAGAAGCGCGCAAGCGCGCCGGGTGGCTCGAGGGCGCGGGGCATAGCGCGCGACCCCGAACTAGGGGGGATGCGTGCGGTGCCCCGTAAGCGAGCCAAGACGCAGGAGCTTCTCGTGAACCCAAGATTGGACGTGAGTGATGCCTTCAACCTTGCGTAAGCCCAAGCTCCCTCGCGCCCTCGTGCTGACCATGCCAAGTATTCCGAGGTCTCGTCCTGGGATGACTCCGGCGAATACTCCGGTGATTCGGAGTTTGCTGTCCCCATCCCAACCAAGTAGCAAACAAGTCCACATGAAAGTTTTGTTCAAGTTGCATCGACTTCGGAGCAGACCAAGAAGACCGGTCCGCATGGTGGCGTTCCACCAACTCATGCGTCGACAAAGTCAACACCTACGGTCTTGCCTGGGACGTCCAAGCTCCAAAAGGATGCTTTGTTGGCCAACGTGGCAATTGACAGTTCTTCCCTTCCGCCACGAACGCGTGAGGATACTTTTCCGTGGTTTCCAGGGCAGATCGGTTGTTTACGCCGGTCCACCCTGACCAAGCAGCTCCTGGCCCGGTCTTTCTCTCGGCCATACCATTGGCTTTTCCCTCCGGCGAAGAAAGTTCCTGCCGCGTCGGAATGGCGGCCGGACTTGATCACGTCGGCACAGATCTCCTGCTTGTACGCTGACGAGCCGTGGAAGATTTTCGAGCATCCCAAGCTGGGGTTCATCTTCCACTCGACTCCGTGGGCCAATGCTTTCATGAGTCGAGTGAAATATTTTAACAAGACTCACGCTCAAGCCATCTGGGAGGCATCCCACTATCTGGTGCTTCCCCCTGAACAGGTTCGGCGGGACCCTGGCTTGGCGACCATCCAGAACAAGCGCAAGCGGCGTCGGATCAGAGCGGGTGAGGCCTGGCCGTCCCTGTGCCAATATGTTTTGGACGGGATGCTGGCCCACGAGTGCGACGTCGATGTGTTCTTATATCCAGTTGTACTTCATATGCCGCGGCGTCGCGTCGAGAGGACCCGGCTGCTGGCTGACGGTGGCACATGGTATACCCCGGTCTTGGGTGCATTACACCGGTCTTGTACCTCAAGGATGCTTTGGTCCAACTAGACCAACTAGACCAACAAGAACCTTTTGCGTAACCAGTACCAGGACCAAGTTGAAAAGCATCCGTCGTTGACCGTCGGCCGTCTGTGGGGTGATGACGAGTGAGGTCGTAAGTAGTCGACCAGATACCACTTAATATATATAATCGTTCTTTTTCACATGTTCGGTCATCAAATCACTTGAGCTAATTCCACCACTTTCTCCAGAGTTGCACTATACACGTTATCACCAACCGTTCCACTTACATCGCGAAAAAACAATCCACGTTCGTCACTCCACTATTACAATTCGTCACATATTCACAATACACAATACACAAGACACAAGACCTTCCACCTCTTCACACCGGTCGGGAAGACCGATGCTACTGCATGTCTTGGTTTTGGTCTTCATGGGTCTGCATCACTTCGAAACGGTTCCGACTGACTAGGTCCCGTTCGAATTCTCGTAGTAGTGCTCCACAGTTCAGGTCGGACTCATCGATCCAAGTTGTTTCATCATGGTCCTTCCATCGGACCAGATATTCTCGGTGGGTCCGGCCGAACCTGGTCTTCTTGACCGATCGGACATCTAAGACCTTTTCCACTTCAAATTCGGGTTTCTCCAGCGGTCGTTCCCAACTGTCCTCCGGAAGTAATGCTTCATCGAAATCAAACCATTCTGCCTCGTCTACTAGACAGGGAATTTTGGGACGATCAGGAAATTCTCGGACCAGTTTTAACTTGGACACATGTATGATCGGGAAGACCTTGTAGTCCGTGCCGGATGTTATTAGACGGGCAGCGTGTTCACCAATCAGCTCGGCAACACGGAAAGGACCGTGCCACATGTGAGCCAGCTTCTTCGCATAGCACTCCTTCACTCGGTCTAGGTACAAACATACCCTCGCCCCTGGTTCTATACCGTGGGGTTGGACCTGTTCGTTGTTCCGGTCTGCCCGGTCTTGTGTAGCTTGACGTAACTTTTCGTTGACAATTTCTCTTGCATGCTGGTAATGTTTCTGGACCTGCATGCGCCAACGTCAAGCATCACGATCGCGGGTCCGAGTGCAGCCAATAGGTATCGCGGCTTCAAGAGTGGACCGGGGGTCCCATCCATACGCAAGATAAAAAGGCGTTTCTCCTTGGACCCGATCGGTCGACGAGTTGAGTGCAAACACCAGCCTTTCTGCGTATTCGTCCCAATCGCGCTGGTCTGGATCGGCAACGTACATCTTCATTGCTCTTGTAATAGTTTGTACCAAACCTTCTGCCGACCCATTCGCTTGCGGACGATATGCCATCGTCACGCTCTGTTTCTGGACCAGCATATTGTTAAACGACCGGAACACCTCGGCCATGAAACCGGGTTCTCGGTCGTTTCTGATGACCTCGCTGGCGCCGAACCTTCGGAACACGCATTCTTCGTAACTTTTGGCGATCTGCTCGGCAGACCGGGACGCACTTGCCTTCGTAATAACTAGACCGGTGAACAGGTATACCCAGATCAACAACTCAGTATTGCCATATGTTGATTTAGGCAGCGACGGTATATGGTCCATCGCTATGACCTGGAAAGGGTAGGTAGTTTCAATATTTCCGGGCGATCGCCCCTTGATTACCGGTCTACCCTTTCCGGTCTCGCAATCCGTACAACAACCCACATATTTCTGTACACTTCGGAAAAGACCTCTCCAGTGAAACTGGGACCTGATCTTGTGATACGTTCTGCCTATGCCCTGATGTCCCCCTTCTAGACTCACATGGTAGTGATGGAGGACATCCGGCTGCAGCAACTCAGGTATCACCAATTTCGCCAATCGGTCCCGGTCTGCACTGTCTTGGTAGGCATCGCGGCAGTAATATAGTAAGCCATCCTCATCGACTTCGTAACTGTCTGCGATCTTGGCAAATTCTTTCGCTTGACCATTCGTCAACTTAGACAATTCACCGCGCAGGTAGGTCTTCAAATTCACAATCCATTCTTCTTCGTCCTGCGCCTTTAGGATCCGTTCTGCCCTTAGTCGTTGCACAACAGATTCACTCAACCGTTCCTTTGGGAACGGTTGGTGGGACTTCCGAGCTTTCGGTCTAGTCGCGACCATCACATGCACCTGTTTCGGAGCGTTCATGGGTCCGATCACCTCGGGGAGCCTGTTTATATTCATCAATTCATCAAGAACGGCCTCCTCGGTGATCGTAGCCCCGGTCTGGTCTCGCATGGCCTTGGTCTCGAGGTAGTCGGCGCTTAAGTTCCAGTCCCGTTTCACGTGCAACAGCTCGTGGTTGGAATGGTCTTTCAATGCCTTCATTACCCGATCATTTAACGACCTCAGCCGTGGAGCCTTGCAGTCGATATCTCCGGTGATCTGCCTGATCACTAGGTTGGAGTCACCACATATGATGACTCGCCCCTTCTCTTGCGACGACAGCAGGTCCAGACATAGAAGTAGACCTCGCTACTACGCCTCGTTAACAGTAATATCCGTCGTGAAATCGGCGGCGGCTGCAACTATAGACCATTGTGGCAACTTCCACAATATGGCACTATAGGCGCCGACCTTCTTCTTCACGCTTGCCGATCCGTCAAAACTTAAGACCAAGAGCTCTTCATCATGGTCGACGGTCGGTGGCGGTCTCGAAACTGACTGCCGAGGTTGCTTCCTCGGGGAAATCGCTATCGATGCCTCGTACACTTCAGACCGAGGGGTGATACTGGCAGCTAATGTGCCCAATATCTCTTCCTCGCCCCTGGTACACTTAACGACCTCGAGGGTCCACTGCGACAAGACCGCCGACCATCTGCCTAGACGTCCGTCCATCCCATTGGCTGATAATAGCCAGGCCAAAGTAGACCGCCTTGACAGGACCTTTATAGGTCGGCCGACCAGAAGGTTGTAACACACATCCAGAATTCGTAGCAACGCCAGAACTTCTCTCTCGAGAATTCCATAGTTCACCTCATTTGGTTTTAGCGTCCGGCTCGTAAACGTGACTGGATGATACAGACCATCGTGATCTTGCACTAAAGTGGCCGTGATAGCCCACATACTGGCATACACAATAATGGTCGGCACTTTTTCGGGAGCGAAAGGCTTGAGAATCGGTGCCGTCGCCATCTTAACCTTCAACATACCAAAGGCAAACTGTGCACGCTTCATATGGTCTTCGGCCTACACTTGCGGACAATCTGCAGCAAGACCAGAGTCGGCGCCCCCATGTAAAGTTGCCAGGTCTTCTTCGCGAAACATATGGTAGTCCACTTCCTGGAGCTCATACAACACAGCCGCGTAGATAGCAAAATCTTCGATGAAGCGGCTGTAGTAGTTTAAGCTTCCTAGGAAGGACTGCATTGCCTTCAGAGACTTGGGAAACGGGAGGTTGCTTAACGAATCCAGGTCCTTAGGATTAGCCTCTAGACCATTGTTCGAGACCATATGACCTAAATAGGCGACCTTGGACATACCCCAAAAACTTTTTATGGCGCTGATAGATAGGTTCCAGCGGTCGCATGTCTCCAACAATCGCTCAACCTTCTCGCACAGATCGTTCCATGACGAGGCAGGTATCAGAATGTCGTCGATGTACGACCGCCTCCCTAGAACGGACGGTCTTCTTTCCCGATCGGGCTCACCCTCTGTAAACACATCATAACTTTCGGCAGGGTCCCGATCGGTCTTGATTTTGAAGTGTCCGTACAGTGCGTTGTCTATCAACCTTTGATAGATCTGGGGTGCGTTCTTCAGACCGAACGGCATACGGTTCCACTCGAAAAGACCAAACGGTGTCACAAATGCGGAAATCTCACGGGCTCGATCAGTCATCGAGACCACCCAAAATCCACGTGCCATGTCCAGCGAACAATACCACAAGGTCTTGTCCAGGTCTTCCAACAAATCATTAATCAGCGGCATCGGGTTCACCATAAGTTTAGTTAACCGATTTACCAGCCGATAGTCGATGCACAACCTAATGTCGACGCCGTTCTTCTTGATAACAATTACGATCGGCGAGGCCCATGGCGAGGTCGACGGTCTAATAATCTTGGTGACCAACAGTCCTTTAATGAGATCAGAAAGCTTTTCACGGTACTGTGGCGCCACGCGTCGACACCGCTGGGCAATCGGCTTGGCATCTCCAACGTCAATATCGCAAATCGCACCACGGGCTGCAGGTGGTAAGGCGTTGCCCTTTCCGATCAGCAGATGTCTTTTCTTCCATATGATATTCTTCAACTGCTCGATCTGGTCTGGACTGTTAAGGTCTTGATCAACCACTTGTAAATCATCCATTGTAACTTCGGGCGAGTCGGCAGACACTTCAGGGAGGACTGCCATTTGGCTTTCCAGCTCCTGAATGCACTGTTCCCCGCCTTCATGTATACAGACTTGTTCATCTTCTGGGGTGATATCACCTAGACCATCTGGACCGGCTGAATGCCCGTGGTCTTGATCGACGGGCTGTCCTTCACTGATATCGGTCTGATTAGGAATACCGTCATGGTCCGACCTAGCAACTTCATGTTCCCCTTCTTCCGTTTCTTGCTCCGCTGTTGCCTGGTCTTATGCTGACACCACGTTGACTAGCCTCGGCTCGTCTACTTGATGGTCCACCGTTCCTCGTGACTGCGGCGCCTTTCTTCGGACCAACATCTTTTTTGGGGTGACATAACTTGGTCTTTCCACTAAAGGTGAGGTATCCTCTTCCACCGACCCATCATCGCTGATAAGATCGGTGGTCGATTGGTACGCCAGGTTTTGCCACTCGACATACCGCCTCGACCCAATCGAGACGAACCCCATCTTCCTTGGTACCTTCCCTTCTGCTAACCACATGCCGACAATAGTGTTATTGTCCAGTGTCAGCGGCTTGTCACCGATATTGGTAACACGGACAAAATCACGTCGACCAGCACTCTTTACGAAGGTCGAGACCCACCGATCGCCCCTGGTCAACCACAACTTCCTCGAACGAAAATCTTTCTCAACCGGGGTATCGGCAGACCGACCAACTGGGATAGTGAGGTCTTGGTCCCACCGTACCAGATCGGTATACTAACCATACAGAGGTCTTCGACCAACCAACTGGACCTGGACCTCATCCGGGAGCGTAAGCATTCCATGTGACAGGTCTAGGCGAATACCAGCTGGGACCATGAAATCCATTCCTAGTAAAGCGTCTTTACCAGCCGACTTGCCAACCCAAGCGCTGAAAAAGTAGACCAGCGATCCCGACAAAGTAATTTTCACACGCGTTCTTCCTTCGGTCATATAAGAGTTTTCGCCGATCCCGACGCATTCTTGTCTCTTGGTATCGTCTATACGACATCCGACCTTACGATCAAAGGCGGAGTCGATTATCGATACTTCAGCTCCAGAGTAGAACAACATCGTCGCCTTCTGGTTATTAATCTTGCCACAGTCTTTCGCCTGCTTGAACCATTTATCAGGCGCGTGATACTTCCAGTATCCGCGGGATTCTCCAGGCTGCAAGTCCAACTGCATAACCACCTTAGTCCGGGAGTACTCATCGGTCTTCAGACTGTATACCGGATGGTCTCGGTCGACGCAATTTGGAATAGAACGTGTATTGTCGGTCTTATCCTCCTTGCCGACATATGCATAGATGTGAACCGTAGAACGCTCGGCTCGATCCAGATTCCAACCTGGCGAGCGTTCTAGTTTAACATCTTTTCTGCGTCCGGCGGCAGCATCCCCGCGTGCTTGTCCGGCACGTACCACTTGCGAATCATGTTAAAAAGTTCTTCAATCTTGCGGTGGCCGGCCTCGTGGATCTCTCCACATGACTTGCATACGAAGAGGCAGTGGTCCGTCGGGTGGCCGCGTCTCTCGCACTTCTTGCACACCATCTTCTTCCAGAAGTTTGGACCATCATGTTTGCTCGATCCACAGTTGGAGCACTTCTGACGAGGTCGGTCTGGATCGGACTTGCTTCCGTTCCTTCCCTTCCGGTCCACCTGGTCGGAGTTCGACTTGGTCTTCGGGGCAGGTCCCGCAACATAGACGTAACGATACCGGTCTTCATCCGATGACTCCTGGCTGGATTGACTTCCACTTTCCCCTTCTGACCCCGTGCTGTCATCAGCTACAATTGACTTGACCGCTCGGGTCGGTCTGGTCCAAGGTCTCTTGACCGGATCGGTCTGGGTCTTGGAACGATAGCGACCTGATCCACCAGCGGTCTTCGCTCTCATACTACGCGACTGTTGTAATGTCCGCAGGGTCTGTTCGACTTCGCCCGCATCCTTAAGACGCAGTAGAGTAAGCTGGTCCGCCAGTTCTTGATCGTCAAGGGTACTAATATAGTGACCAACATGTTCTAAGGCGGCACCGTTCGGCGGGTTATTCTCTTTGATTGTTATGCCGGCGAGAAGTGCAGCCACGTTCAACCGATGCAAATACTCGATCGGTGTTTCGTCGGCCCGCTTCTGCATATGGTGGTACTTACGGGCGCTTGAAAATCCGGAGTTACAATATTGACCTTCAAACTCCGCACATAACAGGTCCCAGTCAGACCGGACGCCCCGACCCAACTGTTGAATCCAGTTCGCTGCCGTTCCTTTTAACAAATCCCGGAAGATTAAACAACGTTCGCTTTTTGGGGTCTGGTCTCGCAGGAACGCAGACTTGACCCGACTGAACCAAGACCGGGCCTGGTCTTCATCAGCATCCTTGCCGGTGAAGTCCTTGAGGTCGGTCGTCGCGGCCATACGGATGCGCGGAATCGCAGCAGATCCAAAGTCGTAGGCAGTAGTGGAGGCTAGGTTAGCCTTGCGCACCTTTCCTGCGCCTGTACCATCTGACCCACCATGGTCGTCAAGACCGCCGACCGACTCCATATCACAGTCACTTGTCTTGCTTGGTCTACGCGGCTTGCCGGTTGCGGCTTGCGCCTTCCCTTGCCGGTTGGTTTATCACTTCTAATAGGCTTATCCATAGATGTTACCGATTCCATATCCACATCTTAGCAAACATTGACACCTTTACAGGTAGACCGGTCTTGGACATGTGGGTGCATAGGTGGTCTAACCCGTTCTTCCATGAAACGTTGCATCATCGTCTCAAACATGGCTTGGACGTTGGCTAGCGTCATGGGCAACGTGTTGATACCCTCCTTTTGCGGAGCTGAGGCCTGTGGGGCTTGCTGGAGCCCCGACTGGCAAACAGCCCCTTGCTGCCGCATGTCTTTTTTTGTTCAGACCGGGCATGGTCCACCCCCATGGTCATCCGCTCGACACCGGTCTCCAACTCTGATGAGCTGTTAGAAGCCGGTGGAGACTGGTAGATAGATTAATCATCGGAACCAATGTCAAAACGCTCTGTGGAGGCTTCGGCGACCTTCATTGCCGTGGTAGGAGTTGGGCGGCGAACCGCCCCCACCAGTGGCACGAAACGGTCGTGGAGGTCCGACCTCGACGCCTCCAGTCTCCAAGCATCAAATTCAAACAATTTATTGACACCGGCGGGGTTCTGAATTTTAATGCCAACCTCCGCCATCATCGCCACCAAATTCTTGACGAGCAGTAATGATCGATCACTCTGGATCGGCTCGGTAGTGGGACCGAGAAGACGGTCGGGGATATGGAGGTCCAATACCCTAAAGACCTGGTTTTGGCGAACAAATCGCTTCAATTCAAAAACATAATACATCTTGTCCAGGTCTTGTTCGGTGATAGACTCATCCCCGACCTTCGACTTTTCTTCGAAGTCGTCTTCGTCGGGTGGCATTCCCAGCCCTTTTCTGGGCACCTTGGGTACCTTGGGGACTTTAGGGAGGTAGACCGGATCGTTCCAGTCAGCCTCCAAGTAATTTTCATCTTTTAGTTTTCCATCATTTTTTTCATTCATACACATAGGATCAGGACCAAGGTCCTGATCCTTTCCGGAACTATAGCAAGACCTGCTATAGTCCCGATCGGCTCCGGTGGGAGCCTTTTGGGGAGGAAAAAACTTATTAATCCCTATCTGGTCCTCCGCCAGGCCAGATCGGACATCACCATCTTTATCAACAACGAGAACGTAAGGCGATAGCCTTTTCTTACGTCCTCTCCAGAACGACTCCATATTCAAATCATTCAAATCTTCGAACCCAATTTTTGATGGAATATCAGCACGGTGATATCCACGATCACCAAGTGATCAGGGCACGCGCACCATTGTGGTGGAGTCAAGTTCGAAATCGAAAACATTAGCCTCGATAACCTGACTACCACCATCGCGCCCAGCCTTCCAACTTTCGGAGGGGTACTCCGCGGACCACCACTCGAGATCTGGTCCGATCGTCCGCTGCAAGCAGACGACCGGTCGTCATCAGAACCCACTTGGTCCGATTGTTTAGTGTCCATCTCACCTTGTGTACCCGATGGAATGGGCTAGTTACACACTCGGTGGATCGGGATCGCAGATTGGATCGAACCAGTCTTGAATATAGAAGACCGATCTGAGTAGGTATCTCTGGGGCGGAACTCTTCATCCCAGACACAAACAGACCAAAAACACTTCCAAGAGATAACTTCACATAGGTCGATCGTCCAAACGATCAAGACCTGACCAATACGGAATAATAGAGGGTAAACCGACCGTTCCGGTCTAGCCCCTGACCAATACGAAATAAGACCAAAACCGGTCTAGTTTCCAACCAATATTAAAACAAGCCAATATGTCCGCGTAAAGACCCAATATGATCGTGAAACTCCACAAACGATATCTCCACGCCAAGACCAATCCAGTGAATAGCACGTTCCAAACGTACTTGGGTTGAGGTGTTGAGATCGCCAAATCGTACTCCCGACAAGGGACTTCCGGTGGGCCAAAGTGCGCGTGCGGCGCGTGCAGACCGGGTATAATGGTCGAGACGGGATAATTCGACACTCTTCCCCCAAACACTCCGCGGCGGGCGGAGGCGACTAGTGTACGAAAAGGGAAGAACGGCGACCCCTATCTGTGTTGTGAACCAAGACCAGAAGAGGTTTCAGCCACCTATCCGAAAGCTAAAAGATTTCCTTACTTAAAGGTATAACCTCTGTCCTAAAAGGTAAAACCACAACTAAAATACTACTACCCTATAGTCCCTAAATGTACCCCCACAAAAATATGTAAAATACCCACAGTCGGGTGACTCACCAAAACTTGCGTTCTTGACACTTCTTGAGTCTGATAGGCTGAAAAGCCCCCCCTTGTTTAAACCAATCCGGAATTAGACCAAATGCCTTGACGAAACTTGACCAGAAGTGTGCCAAATTTTGGGCACGCTTCTCCACACGATGATCGTATGATCAACAACGTTCGTAACACGCAGGTATCGCAAATTGCACACTCCCCTAGTGATAGTGGGGACCCAATCTTTTCCACGAGTAATCCACAACTTTCGAAATCGCTGGTCATAAATTCGAACCTCGGCAGATCGACCTACTGAGATCTGTTCGTACTGATTGAGTTTCATATAATTACCAATCGATCCATACAGCTGTCGTCGCCCCTCCAATGGGATGATCACCCCATCAGGCAAACTTAGCGCACCGTGGGCGACTTCTAACCGAGCATCAGCTGGTATCATAAAATCCATACCTAGTATAGCATCTTGACCAACAAGTCTGCCCACCCATGCATGGAAATAATAGACCAACGAGCCTGCTAACGTAATCTTGATTTTAGTGCGCCATTCCGTGAGGTATGCACTTTCTCCAATGCCTACACATTCTTGCGTTTGACTCGTGTCGATCTGACAACTCACCTTACGAGCAAAGGTTAAGTCAATGATCGACACATCAGCACCAGAATCAAATAATATCGTGGCAAGTTCGTTATTAATTTTACCACTCGCCTTGGCTTGTTTAAACCATTGCTTTGGCGAGTGGTATTTCCAATATCCGCGCGATTCACCTGGAAGTAGATATACCTTCATGATCAACGGGGACCGAGAAAACTCATCGATATGTAAATTAGCCAAGCGTGGTGAATCAGGCTGATCACATTTATCATTATCTCTTTCTGCTGCTTGATAAGCCCTCTTCTTATCCACATATGCAAAAATACACAAACCAGAACGCTTGTCTCGTACCAGATTCCAACCTGGCGAGCGTCCTAGTTTAACAAATCTTCAGCTTCTTTGGGCAGAATTCCAGCATGCTTGGTGGGATTGTACCACTGGCGGATGTGGTTGTAAAACTCTTCCATAGGGCACTTGCCCGCATCGTGAACTTCGCCGCATGCTCGACAGACGTATAAACAATGATCGGTCGATTGTCCCTTCTTGCCACACTTGATACAGGTCAGGCGCTTCCAGCAACGAAGATTATCGTGCCTGATCGGCCCACAATGACTGCATTTCTTCACCGCCCCTTGATCGACTGCACTTGAATCACTTCGATTACCCGATCGGGACACGCTAGGCTGATCGAGCGCCCCTGGTTGGTCGCGTATAGCAGCAATCATGTAACGGCGCTGATCGCCATCGCTTCCACTGTCGTCGGCACTTGATTCTTCACTTCCAGACGACACCTTGATCGCGCGTACTGCTTTGGGCTTTCGCGCTGGGGCCGGTGCCCGATCATCGCCGAATTTCTGGCGGAATCGGCTGGTACATACGGCCGCCGTTGGCTGGTACGACCTATTACGTGCATACTCCCGCAATGTCTCTTCCAGGTCTGCCGCGGTGTCCAACCGCAAAAGCTCCAGTTGATCAGCGAGCTCGCGATTGGCCAATGTATCCAAGAAATATTGTACATGTTCACGTAAAGTCGTGGGCGATCCATCCCTGATCGGCAACTTGGCTCGCAATCCCGCCACATTCAAACGGTGCAAATATTCGATTGGGCTTTTCCTACCGCTGCGTCGTAGAATAGTACTGGCGTGATGCCGATTGTCCACTTCCACAATATTGCACTTTAAACTCATCCAAAAGATTTTTCCAACTTGATCGAGTGCTTCTACTCAGCTGGCGATGCCAATTGCGCGCTGGTCCTTTTAGTAAATCGCCTATGATTAGACACTTTTCATGACCAGAAGCTTGATCCCGCATAAATGCTGACTTGAGGCGAAAAATCCAATTCCGCGTTTGATCTTCATCCCCTTCCTTTCCCGAAAATTCTTTTAGATCACTGATCGCAGACATCCGAATCCTGGGAATCGTCTGTTGATCAGGCATCCCAGTATGTGCGGACGCAACGGTAGCTCGTCGTGGTAGTGTGATCGGCTCATCTGGGTCAATGTACTCGCTCTTGGATCGTTGATCATGAAACGAATATACCGATTCCATGTCAACGTCCTTGACCGTTGCCGATCTTTCTGGCTTTGAGTGCTGCTGACGAAGTGAGTGCACAGATTCCATGTCAACGTCCTTGATCGACGCAGCTCTTCCTGTCTTTAGCTGGCGTTTTTTTTCGCCGACGACTCCTGGTGTCAGCTTGCGTCTTTCTTCAGCCAGAAACTTCTCCATAGCCTTATCAAAGAATGTCTGCAGCTTTGGACTTTGCGATACTTGATCATCATCTGATTTGATCGATTGAGGTTCCATCTTGATAGCCGAAAACTTGGATTTATCCTTCTGGCAAACTGTCATCCTGGTGATCTTGGGCTCTATACTCCCGGCACTACTCGACTCCGCTTCAAATTCATCGTCTTCGGAAGGGGCAGATTCGTAGCACGATGATCCCGTGTGTTCTGCTGCATTGTTTGACGGACCTGCTTAAATCTTCAACGGAGAGTGCGAGGGTTCCAACTTAGTGGTTTGGCCCACGATAGGTAGCAATAGATGAAACAACTGCTGGGTAGCTTCTGACAGATCTTCTGGATCCTGATCAAACACCTCTTCACCATCGTAGGCGCCTGTAGTCATACCTGCCTGCTTGATCAGGCGTGTTAGCCTCAGTACGATCGTGAGCTTGTCCCTCCCATCCGTAAGAGACTGATCGACTGGTCCGTTCAGCTTCCCGCTGATCATGACCCCAAGTAGGCTCATGATTAAATTCTTCAATAAGAAATCTTCCCGTTTTGCTTTATAAACCTTTCGGTAAAACGTCCTCACCAGATCGGCTTCCATTGGTGGTGTACTTGATCGACTTTCGTCGCTCTCCGACCCAGGCGCCTTCATAAACACCTTCGGCTGGTCGGTCTTGTAATACTTCACCACCGGATCCCAATCCGGATCATTATATACACATATTTTTGCATGGTCTCCCGAAGGATCCTCGGGAGTTGGTTGAGGCTTCTCCTCCTTTTTCTCATCAAGATTCCTCCCCAGGTCCTGATGATCAGCATTTCCTTTTTCTTCAGGCATGACGACGGCGAACTGCCTTCCGTCGTCACAGCCTCCTCCTCCTTTTCCACTTTTATCTTCACTTCTGCTTCCGCTTCCGTTTTCACTTCCACATCAGCGCCATCTTGCGTAGAATCGCGGTGATATCCCGCGTCGCCCAAAAGATCCGGGCACGCGCACCATTGTGGTGGAGCGGCCGATCGAAGTTTTTGACGCTTGATCAGGCGGTACCACGGCGCCCGGACTGCCTACTAACGAAGGGGGTCCTCCGGTTGTCCTTGACTGCTTGTGTTTCTGCTCACCTTGTGTACCCGACGGCTTGGGCGTGGGTATCTCTCCAGGTGGCGGGGATGTAAACACGGCAATTCCTTGATGTAAGATTGGGGAGCTTGTAATGAGTTGATCGAGGTGCTGATCAGACGTGATCCGGTGTAATCGAGCTCGAATCAGGTGCGAACAGGCTTTATCAGCAGTGATCAGGCCTGGGAAGGCACTGAAAGGCGTTGATCAGCTGTGATCAGACTTGATCAGGTTTGATAAGGCACTAAAAGTAGGTGAACAGCTGAGATCCAACTTGATCAGGCTTGATCAGGCACCAAAAGTAGTTGATCAGCTGAGATCAGACTTGATCAGGCTTGATCAGGCACTAAAAGTAGTTGATCAGCGGTTTTCAGACTTTATCAGGTGCCAAACGTCGCTCAGGTACAAGTTGGTGCGATCTGCGAGTTGTTGATCGCGGGTTACGAGTTGCAGAGTGTCGATCAGGTGTTGATCGGCGAAGGGGTACTTGATCAGGCAGTGGAAGTCTTCACCGCCGGATCAGCCTCTGGAGTCTTCAACAGCTAAAGGAACACCAAATATCTGTATTCTTAGCCTAGACCTACGAGGGGGGGGGGGGTAAATTTCACTTAATCCACCTAGAGTTCCAGTGGGCGCTTACAGCAGCCGAACTCTAGGGGCCAAACGCGAACCAAACGTGGAGAAGTGAGAGAACTGCTCAATCACACTCTCAAAACCAAAAACCTTTACTGAAGAACCGCTGACAAAGCGGGCGGAGTTGCGGGGTGAGTTTTCAACACTCTACGCCTGCCGATGGTCCAAAAACGCACAAAGTGCTCCCGCCCGGGACGTATAAGTGTTTATTAACTAAAGGGAGGCGCTATTTGCCATCCCTGAGGTGTCCTTAGTGTTTGGACGCAAAAGGAGAACTTTATTATTGCTTAAATCCTAAGAACTACAAATTTCCTAATATCCACCAATCAGAACTACCCGTTCCAGCGTCCTCCGTCGACCAGTCGACCTGATTTATCCGTCGTCCGTCGCTGTTCGTCGGTGTTCGCTGAGTACCTGTACGTAATCGTCCCATCTTCCTATACCCTGTCTATGTACTGACTATTTGCACCACGGTTACACACGCAACTGTATACGCCGTGGTACCCACAATAGTATACGATTACGTACCCGATTTTCGTCCGTAATCGGCCCCCCTAAATTAGGCCCAATAATTAGGCCCAATAGTTAGGCCCTATAATAAGGCCCGTTATTGGGCCCAATTATAACACGCTGACGACAGTGATACGGGCATAGGCAGGACGCGCAAGGCGAACTTAGCCTCAACCACGACTTTTGATATCGGTTCAACGGCGATTCCAAGGATTCGTATGTCTGAAACCACTGAATTGAAGGATTTTACGGGCAAAGATGCATAAAGAGCAATCCCGATCGTGGTTCAGCCGAACGAAGTCCGCCTTCCTCCGTGATCAGACACCGAAGAAAGAACGGTGCCTGATCTTCCGAGAATTGATGAAAGGACCGGCTGCGAATTGGATTCAGCAATTAAATCGGGATGTCCGGTCTGCTTGGGACCTATTATGTGTGGAATTCTAAGGGAAATATTGCCACTCTGGCTTTTCTACCGCCAGAAAATACTACCACATGAGGAAAAGGGCCGATGAAACGCCGATAGAGTACCTCCATCGACTCAACGTGGCCGCGATACGTGCAGGGGTCCCGATCAAAGGGACCGTTCCGCCGACCGGCGCTGCCCAGGAATGTGTGGGTCACTTTATCAGTACGCTGGACGATCAGGAGTTGGCCGATCAGCTGACCTTACTGCGTCTCAATGACGTGGGAGAAGTCGAGCAGACACTAAGTATGTTGCGCCACTCCCGCAGTATGAGAACGAAGGTTGCTGTCGGATAAAAACCGATTCCGATCGAAGACGCAAGCTGATCCAGTGAAGAGGCCTACATCCAGGTCGACCCGAGCGATTAAAGCAATCGTGGACGATCCCCAATACCTGGTCGGAAGAGGAGAGTAGTAGTTGGTCCAGCCTAGAGTCAGTCGAGGAGCAGTACCGTCACATTTTCGTCGCACAGTCTGCGACGAGAAATCGACCGATGTCAAGCCGTGCCAAACGGAAGGGAAGAAGCGGCAAAAAGTCAGACTCAGATTCCCCATGTAAGAAGTTCACACACTGCGGATCGAACGAACATTATGATCGGGGATGCTGGAAAAAAAATTACCTGCAATAAGTGTGAAAGACGCGGACACCCTACCGATCTGTGTTTGTTTGTATGCAAGACATGTGGAGAAGTTCACGACGATGGAAAGTGCAAGATGGAGCATTGTTTTAACCAGGTTCTTAAGTGGTATGTGCCAGACAAATATGTGGGAATGCTGCCACCTGATGTGGAGAAAGGTGTTAAACTAGGTCGCTCACCAGGTTGGAATCTGGATCGAGCCGATCGATCTACGTTTAGAATCTATGCATATGTCGGAAAGGACGGCAGCTCAACATCAAAAAAAGAAAGGCGATGGGAGTCATTTTTTTTACAGTCTTACGACTGATGAATATTCCGATCAAATGTCATTATGCAGTTGTACCTGTTTCCTGGTGAATCATGTGGATATTGGAAGTATCACGCTCCCGATAATGGTTTAAACAGGCGAAAGCCTGCGGGAAGATCAACAATGAAACGCGGCGATGTTTTTTGACTTTGGAGCAGAAGTCTCGATTATCGACTCCGCCTTTGCTCGTAAGGTCGGATGTCAAATTGACTATGCACAGAGGCAAGGATGCGTCGGAATTGGTGAAAATTCCTCCCTGGTCGGTAAGCTGACAGGACCGGATGCACTCCTTGATATGGATTTTATGGTGCCGGCAGGTATACGTCTCGGTTTCTCCCATGAAGTACTCACGCTTCCGGACGAAGTACAGATACAACTGGCTGGTCGACGCCCCTTATACGGATCACACAATAATCTGGTAAGATGGAACCAGGATATCACTATTCCTGTGGTCTGATCGGCGGATACACTAGTGGATAAGGGCTACCGAACGAGGAATATGTAGATAACGAGGGGCGAACGTTGGGTATCGACGTTTGTGAAAAGTGGAGGCCGAAAAGATTACATACGGATTACGAACATCGGCGACGAACCGCTGATGTTAGACAACAATACGACCGTTGGCATGTGGATGGACGAAGGAAAGATTCCAAGGATGAAGGGGTTTATTTCGATCGGATCAAGGAGATATGTTGAGAGGAAAAACATGGCATATCAAGCTACCACCGATCTGGTCAGCGATGATGAACCGGTGGAAGAAGACCCCTCATTTTTAGTGGAAAGGCCAGATTGCGTAACACCTAAGAAGATGTTGATTAAGAGAAAGGTGCTACAGTTAACTGGCACAGTGGATGTGCGAGAAGATGGGCCGAGGGCCATCAATAATACGTTAAAAAATCAGATAACAGTGGAATCGGTAATAGATGGGGACGATCGCAATATTGTCGTAAACGAATGTAATGATACCTCTACTCAAGTCGCACAAGGAGAGTCCGCTGATAGAGGACAGCAGCGTTACCCGTTCAACAGGAGCGGAATGAGTGAAGTTACCCCGGAAGAGGACCAGGTATGCATACACTAGGGTGGAGAGCAGTACGTCGAAGAGTTAGAGAGTCATATGGCAGTTCTGATCGAAGTGTCGACCAGTCCACCTGAAATAACCCTAGACGACCTGCAAGTAGGCGATCGAGATGTCAAAATCCCTGAGCAGATTGATCAGCTCAAGAAAATAATTGGAAGAAAAGAAACTTGTTGATGGGAAGTGTAATGCCTTACCCACGCCGCTCATGGGGCGATTTGTGATATCTACGTGGGTAATGCTAAGCCAATCACCCAACGGTGTCGACGTGTGGCGCCGCAGTATCGGGAAAAGTTGTCCGATATTATCAAGGGGTTGTTAGATACAAAGATTATCAAGCCGTCGACATCGCCGTGGGCCTCTCTAATAGTTATCGTGATAAAGAAGAACGGCGTGAAAATCCGGCTATGTATTGACTATCGACTGGTGAATCGATTGGCCAAGCTTATGTTGTATCCCATGCCGCTGATTACTGATCTGCTTGAGGATTTGGATAATACTTGATGGTATTGTTTGTTGGATATGGCTAGTGGATTTTGGGTAGTCCCCATGACTGATCTGTGGTAAAGTGTGCCAAAAAATTGGGCCTAATTGGGGGTCTGATTGGGGGCCTAATTAGGGGTGTGACAGTGGGCACAACCGGGTGCGTAATTGCGTGTGTGATTGTGGGTACCACTGTGTATACAGTGGTTGTACAACTTTGGGACACATAGACAGGACATAGACGGGCCTTGTGAGATGGGCTGATTACGTACAGGTACCTAACGAACAGCAACGAACAGCGACGAACGACGGATAAATCAGGTCGACAGGTCGACGGAGGACGCTGTAATTGGTAGTTCTGATTGGTGGATATTAGGTAATTGGTAATTCTAGGGATTTAAGCAATAATAAAGTTCTCCTTTTGCGTACGATCGAGCAGATCGTTTTAGGGACGGCACATTTGCGCCTCCCTCAGTAGTATATACCTATACGTCCCGGGCGGGAGCACTTAGTGCGTTTTTGGCCAAGCGGTAGGCGTAGAGTGTGATAACTCACTCCGCAACTCCGCCCGCTGTGTCAGCGGTTCTTCTGTAAAGGTTTTTGGTCTCGGTAACGTGATTGAGCGCTCTCACTTCTTCCTCCTTTGGTTGACGTTTGGCCCCTAGAGTTTGGCTGCTGTAAGCGCCCCACGGGAACTCTAGGTGGATTTAGTGAAATTTACCCGCCCCTCGTAGTCTAGACTAAGAATACATTTTACTTTGGGTATTCGGTTAGCTGATAAAGACTAGAGGCTCCGTGGTCGGGCAGTGAATACTTCCGCTGCCTGGTCAAGTACCCCTTCGCCGGTAAACACCTGATCGACACTATGCAACTTGCAACCCGCGTTCATCTGCTCGAAACGCGCGCCAACTAGTGCCTGATAGACTAAATCGATCAGACCGATCAGACCGATCAAGTCGATCACGATCTTATTTTTGACTATTGGATCTGATCACCCCTGATCACCCCTGATCAACGAACCAAAGGTCCTGATCATCGACTATTTGCGCCTGATCAAGCCTGATCAACAACAGTCGCTTCATCACAAGTCAACTCAATCTTGCAGGAAAGAATTGAAGCGTGCCATCCCCGCCACCTGGAGAGCGACCCACACCCAAGCCGTCGGGTACACAAGGTAGGCAGGAACACAAGCAGTCATGAGACAACCGGAGGACCCCCTTCGTTAGTCGGCAGTCCGAGCGCCGTGGTAACGCCTGATCAAGCTTCAAAAACTTTGATCAGCCGCTCCACCACAGATCGAGCTAGCTAAATATCTGCGTTTGTTACGCCATTCGGTCTTTTAGAGTGGAACCGTATGCCATTTGGACTGAAAAAAGCGTTCTCAGATTAATCAGAGGCTGATTGAAAATGCTCTGTACGGACATTTCAAGATAAGTGCTGATAGGGATCCCACTGAGAGCTATGATGTGTTCACAGAAAGCGAACCCGATCAGGAGATGAAACTTCCGTGCTTTGGAAACATTTGATCCCTGAAATTTATCGATCAGTGCAGTGAAAAGTTTTTGGCGCATTCCTAAAGTTGCCTACTTGGGACATAAGGTGTTTATCGATGGGTTGGAAGCTAATCTTAAAGATTTTGGAATCGCTCAGTAACCTCCCGTTTACCCGATCGTTGAAGGCTACGTAGTCTTTTTAGGAAGGATAAACTATTACAGTTGATTCATCGAATATTTCGCGATCTATGCGGCCGTATTGTATGAACTTCGGGAGATCGACTATCATATGTTGCGGGAAGCAGCGTCACTGCAGGGCAACGGGTCAGATCAGCCCTCAGATCTATCTCAGAAGAAGACGAAAGACCATATGAAACGTGCAGAGGTTGCTTTCGGCATGTTGAAGGCTAAGATGGATACAACACCGATCTTCAAGCATTTCGATTCCGAAAAACGCCGATCGGCATTGTATATGCTAGTAAGTTGTCCATTTTGGCCGCAATAGTACAAGAACACGATGGTATATATCATCCAGTCACATTCACGAGCCGAGCGTTGAAGCCAAACGAAGTTAAGTATGGAATTGTGGAAAAATAATTTTTGGATTTATTGCGAATCCTAGATGTCTGTTATAACATGCTGGTTGGCCGATTAGTGAAAGTGCTTTCGAAACGATCGACACTAGCATGGCTATTATCAGCTAGCGGGTTGGATGGTCGGCTCGGAAGATTGTCGCATTCCTGTCGCAATGGTCTCTGGAGGCCATAAAGTGTACTAAGTGAGAGGAGAAAATCTTAGGCACATTAGCTGCCAGTATCAATCCTCGAACAGAGGTCGACGAGGCCTTGATAGCGATCGCGCCGCGTAATCAGCCCCGCCAATTGATTTCGATACCCCGCGGACTGTTGATAGTAATGATGAACTCATAGTGTTGAATTTCGATGGGTCGGCGAGCGTGAAGAAGCGAGTCGGGTCCTTTAGCACTATATTATGGAAGTTACCCGAATGGACTATATTGGCTGCCGCTGCTGACCGAAGTACTGATCATCTTGCGACCCAAGCTATGCATGATCAAATCGGGATAACGGTCACCGAGGTAACCATTTTCCATGAATTAATGGAAATGAACAGGCTCCCGGAGCTGATCAAGCCTAAAGGAAGTTTCATTAGGTACACGTAATGGCTATAACCAGATCGCACACCCGAAAGCCTCGCAGACCGCTTGCGAAAGAAAGTCTGAGTGAAGATATCGTGCAACAGCTGAGCGCGAAACGAATTCTCAAGGCCCAAGATGAAGAAGAATGGATTGATAACTAAAGTCCACGTAGGTGGAGAGTTGTCCAAGCTGATGAACGATCAGGAAAAGAATGTGCGAAGATTGCCGAGAATTACGATGCGGATGATAATGGACTGCTATACTACTGTCGCGATAACGATCAAGATAACTCCGAGCGAGATCGACTAGCGAAATTAGTAATTCCTGAGACGCTACAGCAGGATGTCCTTCATCACTATAATGTGAGTCTAGACGGAGGACATGAGGGAATAAGCAGAACGTACCATAAGAGCAGGACGCATTTTCACTGGAGAGGGCTGTTCCGAAGCGTGCAGGGGTAATATTGAAGCTACATACCCTTTCTAGGTAATAGCAATGGACCATATTACGTCACTTCCCCGATCGGCGCGTGGCAATACCAAATTATGATCGGGATTGATTTGTTTACGGGGTTGGTGATCGCAAAAGACAGCGCCTCCCGGTCCGCAGAGCAGATAGCCCAAAGCTACGAAGAGTGTGTGTTCAGAAGATTCGGTGCCAGTGAAGTTATCAGACACGATCGTGAACCCGGCTTTATGGCCGAGGTCTTCCGATCGTTTAACAACATGCTAGGACAGAAACAAAGCGCGACGATGGCATATTGCCCGCAAGCAAATGGATCGGCTGAACGCATGGTGCAAACGATAACAAGGGCTATTAAGATCTATGTGGCCGATCCGGATCAGCGCGATTGGGATGAGCACGCCGAGAGATTAGTGTTCGTGTGGTAAAATGTACCATAAAATTGATGCATCACTGCGTTGGTTTGTGGATGGACAAGTAATGTTGCATGTGTGTAACTGGGTGCATGACTGTGGGAACGAACTTCTGGACCAGGCTGTTCTGGGACCGCTGATTTCAATTAATAATTAAACTACGGAGGAATATTAGTTCACGTGCGTGGGACCGGCGGATCTGATTAATTAACGGAGGTTATAAATTTGGGGAGGAATTGTTTTACACATGTTCTACTGTATATTTTACCTAGAAGTGCAACTGTGTACTTTTCACGATGGATAACAGGACAGACGTTCAACCTGTTGTGAACCTGAAACATGCCCCATCTTCAAGTACCAGGTGTAACATACCTTTCAACAAAGTATGCCCTCCTACCGTCTGGAAGAAACAGGCCACTGTATATGCAAAGGTGAGCTTAAAATGTATTCGAATAGCCTAGAATGCGCCATTAAACTGTCGACATTGACATACATGTAGCACGAAACAGCGGCTCTAGCGTCGAATCGATGACCTCATTCATCATCGATAGAAGCAGGTTCTGTGAAGCAACAACGAAATCATGGTAGTAATCTCCTTTCCTGTTCAACTCTCTAGCATTTGAGTCGATCATGTGGTTGATAATCCGGGTGACAAAACTGCTGGAGTTGGGGACGACAACATCAATGACGGTAATTGAGTCCCAACCCAGCTTGACTGAGTCGATTTTGGCATCCTTGAAATTTTTGTAAATCGCCCCGGATACAGCTGAAAGATTGCCGCTAAGAGCACCCGTCATGATGGTAGACATTGTCAGATTTTGACATGCATGAATGGAAATGCCTGGGGCGCACTGGTACAAGTTGGCTTCAACATTCGCCTTGATCTTTGGTTTAGTTATCGCAAGCACCACGTCCATCGTAATCATTCGCGGTTGGCATTTTATCGGGTGCAGCATGTGGATCCAGCAGATCTTGTACCATCTGTGATAGGGCTGCGCGATCTCCAACGTAAACTGGGCCTTGAGTGTAATGGAGTCTGTGAAATGCACGCCCAGACTTAATGTGTTTGAGCTAGTGACATTCACTGGCATAGGCGAGATGTTCGTAATACCAGACACTTTGAGCCAGTCAATCGTGGGTGTAATCTCGAAAAGCGTGCCAAGGTATCGAACCGTCTGAGGGGCTACTTGCTGGTTCTGAATGACGAGCGGGTCACTGAGGTACTGCTTCAACACCGACGGGGATGTCTGGACGATGCCGACGAGATTATTCAGCGTGAGTACTTCGTCCGACGCTGTTTCGAAGTCCGCAAGCACGCAGTCAGTAACCGCACTACTTTCCGCCGTGTTCATCGGACCATCATCGTTTGAGCTTGGCTCTATGCGACTTTCGTTCGAATCAACGGCAACATGCCTAAAGGTGGCTCTAGTGGGCGCGTCCCCGCCGTCAGCAGCGAAGAAGAATGCGCCAATACACGCAATCGTTGTGAAGCAAGCAGACAGTTGAACCATAGCCTACGCAAATGCTGATGTGGTGAGGGGCTGGCATTGAGACATGTTTTTATGTTAGCCTGCTACCCTGGGGCTGTGATGCATTACATCAAAGTAGGTAGCTGCAATAACGAACAGAGACGGGAAAACTGTATCCAAAGGCTACAGAAATAGGAAGGCGAAAAATTCCAAGGTATTGGTGGTTGCCAATACTGTCGGCAAGATCGTATGGCAAACAACAAATACCTTCGAGAAGCCAGTTCGCTGATTTCCCCATCATGGCCCAAGAAAAAAGGGGGACGTGATGGAAAACTACCTGTGCGTGTGTGCGTAGACCTCATCTCGTTTTATTCCTTTTTATGGAAAGTGGATTACAGTAGAACCTGTCTAAATTGATACTAGCTAAACTAATAACCTCCGCAAACAAATATTTCTTGCCGGTCCAGAGCTGGTCCCCATATTGGAATTAATAAGCCTCCGTAATGTGATATTTGATAAATTTTCTCAGTCCCACAACTTATGTAAAAAATATCCTATATACCTGGCCCTATATGTCGCTATTCAAACACGCCCAAAAAAGTCACGTATGCCCTTCTGCTTCATCTGGCTGGTCTTTATGGCTGCAGCCTTGTTCTGCATGCATTGGAGGGCCGTCTTGAAGAGCTCGTTCACGTCATATTACTCCAGCCAGAATGTTTCAAGTGAACGTATCATTGCCTGTGCCTCGGATACCGGAACAATGGCGACCTCTTGGCTTTCATCGTCATCGGCCTGTTCTTCCACGGGTTCCGGCACCAAGTGATCCTGAATCACCTCGTCCAAGGTAGGTGCGTAGGTGACAACATCCTCCTCGCTGTAGTTGAGGAGGTTACGCACATCCATGGGATTGGCGTAGCGGAAGCGGCGAACCTGTGACTCCACCTCGGCCACAACCTCCTGGTCGAGAAGCTACTCCTCTGCCAAAACTGGCTGCTGATCCTCCGGTTCCGTGCTACGAATCTGGCAGTGGCGGAAACAGTTTGCAATGGTCTCTGCCTTCACCTCGTTCTTCGACGCGGGGACTGCAATCCTGATTGCCTCAAGAATGTCGATCTTCTCAGGATCAGGAAGTTTGTCCTCCACACGCTGCAGGAGAAGGCGGTTGAAAGCGCGGCGGTAGTAGGGTTTGAGGTTCCGGATAATCCCAGCATCGCAGGGCTGCAGCTTTGATGTGGTGTTTGGTGGAAGGTAGAACACAGTTGTGTTCCGGAGATGAATGCGGGCCGGAATGTCGTCAAGAGGAACATGAGCACCACAATTGTCAAGAATCAAAAGAACTTTTCTTTCAAGCCATTCGAAGATTAAACGATTTGAGCCACTGAAGAAAAATAATTTGCGTCATCCAAGCCTTTACATTGTTGCGGTACACGCAACCGAGATTGTTCAGATTGATGTTCTTGAAGCAGCGTGGGATCCTTGACTTCCCAATGATCCAAAGGGGAAGCTTGTCTGAACCATCGGCATTGCAGCAAACGGCAAGAGTCAGCCGTTCCTTGTGCTGCTTGCGCCCTTCAATCTGCTTGGTTGCAAGCGAGTGATCCGCCTGAAACGTGACATGCTTAGAGCAATTTTTATCACAATTGAATTGAATGGCAATGTTTAACAAACCTGCATCCTGTAGAACAGGCCCGTCTCATCCATGTTGTAGATGTCACTGAGTGCATACTTGTCGAGCACCTCACGTATCTTTGGGCGCTCATCCTCGATGAGTTGTTTGTTGACGGAACTGAACCCCTATTGCCAAAGCGACGGACGGACCGAATGCCGTGACGTGTCTTGAATGATTCAAGCCAGCCGTTTGAGAACTCGAATTTCTCGTGACCTGGGTAAAGACGATCAATGATCTTGCTAGCGCTTTATTTCAGAAGATCGCCGCTCATGTTCACCTGCTCCTTATGAGCCGTAAACCACTCAAAAAGCGCCTTCTCCATCTCAGGATACTTTACGGTCTTTTGCCGCTTCTGCTCAAGATTGATGTTAGACGCCTTTTGGAGGATCTCGCCCGGACGTTTGAGCGTGTTGGAGACCGTTGCTTGGCTGATTTTGAGGTGGCGATTGGTCTCCACCCAAGCAATCAGCTCTTTCTGCGTGAGCGAAGGGTTCTTCTGCTTGTGCTCACACAAGGCAATGCGGACCTTGTCCGGCATGGTTGTGTGCTGTGCTCCAGCCCTTGGCATCTTTGGGTTCTGCTGTCAAACTGTGGTTGGTGTGGTCGGATGTTGCGGGTTTTGTGCGGTTTTGTTGGTTCTTTGTTTGTTGGTGGTTAGTTGAGGGTTACATTTCACAGCCCCTGATCATAAGTACAGTACTGCGTTCCGCTGCATTCCGCTGCGTTCCGCTACGCACCGCTGCGCATCTCTACAATTTAATAACCTCCGTAAAATAATACGTTTGACCCGGTCCCGAGCATATTTGTTTAGACAGGTTCTACCGTATCAAATCAAGTAGGGCGCCACTATTACTACAGACGTTTTGTCTATTTCCACAGACGTTTTGTCTATTGCCACATACGTTTTGTCTATTGCCACAGACACCACCACAACAGCCAATCGGAAGCCGCCGTCGCCTTGGTTATAAACATAAGTTGATTTTTTTTGTTTCTTGACATAATAAAATTTATCAGAAGCCGAATTAGAAGATGGACGACGATGTCAAGTCCACAATAAATGCCATAAATGTAGGTATCAGTAATCACCATAATGTACTTACTTTCATTTCCTATTTCTCATTTACATGCTATGCATAATACTTATGAACACAGTCGACGAGTAACCATAGAGGCACATGAGAAAAGCAGAGTCATGGGCACCTGGAAATATTTGTCCACGATCCAGATGAGCATGGGTAGGCCCAAGAAAAATATTCCGATGATTGTGTAAGCGGAAGCAAGACGACTAAAATCATACGACCAGTCTTCTGTTTTTCCATTGTAATCAAGGAAAGATGCCGCATTGGTGCACGATGCCAAAGAAAAGATGAGAGTCGTTGAGAGCCAAAACGGCCCATACGCATCTGGTGACTTCAATGCTAGCTCAGCAAATTTCGTATCTTTTCTGAACGGCAATATTGCTTGTATCAGATGTTGCTGAATGTTCGACGTATCGTCCAGTCTTGTTGTTTTCAGAGCCAATAAGTGTAATTGTATCTCGAGCCTTTGGGGACATAAGTCCATCCTCTAACTCGTCGACATCGACTACTGAAACCTATACTACTCAGAAGCACTCAAACCAACGTTACGGCACGTAGAATAGATAGATAGATAGATAGATAGATAGATAGATAGATAGATAGAT
>CM047587.1:16252386-16272638 GCA_026184515.1 Peronosclerospora sorghi | reverse complement strand
TAGATAGATAGATAGATAGATAGATAGATAGATAGATAGATAGATAAATAGATAGATAGATAGATAGACATACCGAAGTCCAGGTTGACACCTCGGTCATGAACGGAGAGATAAAAAAAGACGAGAAAGTATTATACATAGCATGTAAATTAGAAATAGGAAATGAAAGTAAGTACATCATTGTAACGGGGTTACATTCGGGAAACACTGAGTGTTGGTGTACATGAGTACACTACGGTTGGGGTCAGTATTGACCGAGTTGAAAGGTCTCGAACGTTTGGTTATTTTAACCAATCAGGGCAGGGGCCCTTGGTGTGGTGGTGTGTCAGCCATCCACGTGTCAGTACACAAGTGTGTACACTACATTTTAGCTAGGTACGAATTAGGAATATTCTACTTAGTGTTACATATAGTTTATATTAGTTTAAATAATTATATATTAAATAAATTCAGTTTACAAAATACTTTAGACTGCCAGGCGCGCGACCAGGCCCGGTCGCGCGCGCAGTGAGTATTGTAGCCTAAGGGAGTTCTCCCTTACGCTACCTCCCTTTATAAGGGAAGTCTTGTTACAAGGGGTTAGGGAAAGCTATCTGTAAACCACCCCGGGAATCTTGGCCCCGAGTAGGAGAGCTCTCTCCTACTAAGCCCTTTTATAAGGGCGTATCAGCTAAGTACGGCGAACGCCGCTTAAAAGAAAGTCTTCCTCTGTGCGCTAGCCGCACCGTGCGTGTACGCACCCGGCTACATCTGGTAGCACTCGTAGTCAATCCAACACCTGTGTTGGTGATCAACATCCTCTGCAAGGGATGGATCAGGACGATTGAGGTAAGCTAATCCCCGTCCAACAGGAAGCCTTTAACAGGCTGTAACCCATATTGGGTGAGGATGGCATGCGCCATCTAGTGTAGCAGGGCCTCGATGCCGTGCGTGAAAGGGTGAATGCCCTTATTGCCCATGGGGCGAGTCTTCGCGGGAGTTATCCCGCGTCTACGGGGGTGCGCCCTCCGATGTCCTTTAAGATAAAGGAATCCACCGGCGAGAAAGGTGAAAACCTTTATGTGTGTCTTCGAGAGGTTGAAACCGCATACGCCACCGCGAACGTGATCGAGGATCACCTGCAAGTGGGACTTGCACTGACCCATCTTACGGGAAAAGCCCGTACATGGGCGTTTACGTGTTAGGATTCGGTCACGACCGTGTTCCCAAACTGGGTAGTCCTTAAGCGAAAGCTTATGGACAGGTATGCAGCGCCTGATATGGTTCTCCAGAATCAGCTGGCGTTTTGAGGTGCCGTCAGGGCACTAGGGACTTGTAGACATATGTCCAAGGACTGAAGACCCTGTTGGCAGGGATGTACGCGAAAGCGTATTCGGACGATGTGTCCATCCCCGTCATCATGGGAGGCCTGAAAGAAGGGCCAGCACGTTCGGAACTGTTCCGATGATGACCCCAATCCCTGGGGGAGGCGTTTAAGATGGTGCTTAACGCCGAGAGGAACTTTCGTTCCTCTAAGGTGGGTCCTGAACCCATGGACCTGAGTCAGGTCGAAGTGGAGGGGAAACCTTCCGCTAAGAGTCACTCTGACTCTTTTTCGCAGAGATTCGGGGTGGAGATCTTAGCTATGTTGCAGCGGCGTGGGCCACTAAGGTGCTTCCTATGTGTAAGAGTGGATCATCTGCGGAACAGATGTCCACAAAATCACCAGCGAGACACTCGCTACAAGGGACCAAGGGTGGGGAAAAAGCCCTTGTACAAGCCGTCTGGAAACGACAGCTCCCAGTAGGTGCGGGTAGCCCTACTGGGGGACCCCTAAGTGTTGTTAAGCCCCAGGGTAGGGGACGACAGCACAAAGCCCCGAGGGAAGCGGTGCTTTCTAGAACCGAGTTGGTGTACCAGCCAGGTTTGCTGGTAGTCCTTACGGACGTGAAGGCTTTGATAAGCCTTGGAGAGTCTTGATAGACTCTTTAGCGTCTGACAATTATGTCAGACAATCTTCTGTGGAGAAGAGTCGGCTGTATGCCGAGGCCCTAGAGGCACGTTCTCGTGACGTTGTCACGTCCCGTCTAGCGACGGGCGTATAGGTTTCTGTACCCAAGGTCCCGATTGACCGTAAGCTGAAGTTTGCAAACTTCGATAGCTAAGAACGTTGCCTAGTACTGGATTTAGACTCATTCTGAGGATGAAGTGGCTGGAACGCCACGAGCCATGGATAGACTGGAAGTCTAAGCTCATTGGCTCAACGCACCCGCGATCGGGTGAAGCATTGGCGAGTCATGAACCCACCTTTGCTCGATCGCAAAAGCGATTCTGGCGTGAGATGACAGAGATTGGGATGTATGAAATGATCCTTCCCAATGCCTTTAAGGAAGAGTTCCTTAACGAGGGGGATTCGGCGGTTAATCCCCACGCCGTGAACGGCGATACTGGTGAGTTACCTGTGGTAACTCCAGTGGTAGGGGTAGAGACCCCTGTGGTTAAGCGCGAGGCGCTTCCACGCAAAGAGACCCGTAGTTCGTCTCTTTTGCACGTCGTAAATGATTCCTACCACGCCGTTATAGGCGAGACTGGTGAGTTACCTGTGGTAACTCCAGTGGTAGGGGTAGAGACCCCTGTGGTTAAGCGCGAGGCGCTTCCAAGCGAAGAGACCCGAAGTTCGTCTCTTTCGCACGTCGGAAATGATTCCGACTACGCCGTTATAGGTGTACCCGGCGATTCACCGGTAGTAGAGGTAGAGACCTCTGTGGATAGGCGCGTGGCGCTTTCAATAGATGGGGCAATTGACTCCCCCTGTAACGGGGTTACATTCGAGTTACATTTAGTGTTGGTGTACATGAGTACACCACTGTTGAGGTCGGTATTGACCGGTTTGAAAGGTTCTCAACCTTTGTTTATTTCAACCAATCAGGGCAGGGGCCCTTGGTGTGGTCGTGTGTCAGCCATCCACGTGTCAGTACACAGGTGTGTACCTTACATTTTAGCTAGGTACGAATTAGGAATATTCTACTTAGTATTACATATAGTTTATATTAGTTTAAATTAATTTAGGCTAATTACATATTAAATATATTCAGTTTACATTTCACTCTATTTTGCGGACGTGCGGCCTCGACCGGTCGCGCGCGCAGTGAGTGTCGTGTGGTGGAGTCAAGTTCAAGATCGAACACAGTTGTGTCGAGAACCTGACCACCATCGTGCCCAGCCTTCCAACTTACGGGGGGGGTACCCCGCGGACCTTCGCTTGCGATCCGATCTGATCGTCCGCTGCTAGCAGACGACCGATCATCAACAGAAGACGCCTGGTCCGATTGATCTTGCGTTGCCATCTCACCTTGTGTACCCGATGGAATGGGCTAGTTCAACACTCGGTGGATCGTGTCGCTGGTTGACTTGGGTCTGATAGTATGCAGACCGTACTGGGGGGGTGTACCCTGGGCGGAACTCTTCACCCTGGGTACTTGTAGACCGGTTACACTTGAAATATGTATAGTCCAATGGGTCGACCGTCCAATCGATCTAGACCCAACCAATGTTATAGTAAACCAATATGTACACGTAAATATCCATAATGCTCGTGAATTCCACAAACGATATCTCCACGTAAATACCAATCCACTTGTTAGTACGTTCCAAACGTACGTGACTTAAACTTGTGAGAAGTCAGCCAATGGATACTCCTGTCGAAGGACTTCCGGAGGGCCAAATGCGTCTGCGACGCGCCCCGGCCGGGTATATTGGGCAGGAAGGGATTACTCGACCCTCTGACCCCAAACACTCCGCGACGTGCGAAGGAGACTTAGAAAACCAAACTTTTAGAGAGTCTCTTAGGGCCTCTTAGCCACTTTTCCAATCCAAGACCAATTTACTTCTTTTCCACTAACCTTACGGTCCCACTATGTACCAAACACTAAAATATGTAAAATACAAGCAATGCCATGTGACTTACCAAAATCCGTGTGCTTGACACTCCTTGCACATGATAGGCTTAAAAGCCCAACTTGTTTCCACCAACCCGATCGCTGACCAGCTGATCGGCACGCCGTTGACAGAAGGTGACCAAAATTTTACCTTCGCTTCGCCACAGTCGTAGGTAAGAGGGAGCCCTCCCTTTACTTACATCCCGTAAAGGGAATACAGCCGTTAAGGCTAGGTAGTAAACCAACCCGGGAATCTTGGCCCCGAGTAGGAGAACTCTCCTACTAATCCCTTTACAAGGGCCTATCGGCTAAGTAGCGGTAGAAACCGCTTTAAGGGTTAGAGTCTTCCTCGGTGCGCTAGCCGCACCGTGCGTATACGCACCGGCTACATCTGATAGCAGTTGTAGCCAATCCAACACCTGTGTTGGTAGACTAGGAATTCTCTGCAAAGGATGAATCAAAGGACCATTGGTATAGTTTGGCCCTCGTCCAACAGGAAGCCTTTAAAAGGCTGTTACCCTTAACGGGTGAAGAATGCATGAAGCTCCTAGTGTAGCAGGGACTTGAGGCCGTAAAGGCAAGGGTAAATGCCCTCATCGCTCGTGAGGCGAGTTGTAGTGGAGGTCATTCCACGGGGGTGCGCTCTCCATTATCGTTCAAAATAAAGGAGTTCACCGGGGAGAAGTGTGACAACCTTTACGTTTGGTTGCGAGAGGTCGAAACGGCCATCGCCACAGCGAATGTGATCGCTGATCACTTGCAAGTGGGACTTGCATTGACCCATCTTACGGGCAAAGCCCGTACATGGGCGTTTACGTGTTCTGAGTCAGTCACGGACGTGTTCCCAACATGGAAGGTCCTTAAGCAGAAGCTCATGGACATGTACGCAACGCCTGATCTGGTTTTCCAGAATCAACTGGCGTTCCTGAGGTGCCGTCAAGGCACTAAGGACCTGGAGATTTATATCCAGGAGCTTAAGACCCTGTTGGCAGGGATGTAAGCGAAAGCGTATTCGGACGATGTGTCCATCCTCGTCTTCATGGGAGGACTGAGAGAAGGGCCAGCACGTTCGGAATTGTTCCGATGCCGACCCCAATCCCTGGGGGAGGCGTTCAAGATGTCGTTCAACGCCGAGAGGAACTTCCGTTCCTCTAAGGTGGGTCCCGAACCCATGGACCTTAGTCAGGTCGAAGCGGAGGAGAAACCATCCGCTAAGAGTCACGCTAACTCTGTCTCGATGGGTTCTGAAGCGGATCTCCATGAAATGTTGCAGCGGCATGGGCCGTTGAGATGCTTCCAGTGTGGGAGCATAGATCATCTGCGGAACAGATGTCTGCGGAACCCCCAGCGAGACACTTGCTACAAGGGACCAAGGGGGAAAAGCCCTTGTACAAGCCGTCGGAAAACGACGGCTCCCAGTAGGTGCGGGGCGCCCTACTGGGGGACCCCTCAGTGCTGTTAAGCCCCAGGGTAGGGGACGACAGCACAAATCCCCGAGGGAAGCGGTGCTTTCTAGCACCGAGTTGGTGTACCAGCCAGGTTTGCTGGTAGTCCTTGCGGACGTGAATGGCTTTGATAAGCCTTGGAGAGTCTTGATAGACTCTTTAGCGTCTGACAATTATGTCAGACAATCTTATGTGGAGAAGAGTCGGCTGTATGCCGAGGCCCTAGAGGCACGTTCTCGTGACGTTGTCACATTCCGTCTTGCGACGGGTGTACAGGTTTCTGTACCCAAGGTCTCAATTGACCTTAAGCTGAAGTTTGCAGACTTCGACAGCTCAGAACGTTTCCTAGTACTGGATTTGGACTCGATGTATGACCTCATTTTGGGCATAACGTGGCTGGAATGCCACGAGCCATGGATAGACTGGAGGTCTAAGTCCATTGGATCAACTCACCCGCGGTCGGGTGAAGCATTGGCGAGTCATGAAACCACCTTTGCTCGATCGCAAAAGCGATTCTGGCGTGAGATGCCAGAGATTGGGATGTCTGAAATGATCATTCCCAATGGCTTTAAGGAAGAGTTCCTTAAAGAGGGGGATTTGGCGGTTAATCCCCACGCCGTGAATGGCGAGACTGGTGAGTCGCCAGTGATAGAGGTGGATTCCTCTGAGGTTAAGCGCGAGGCGCTTAGAGAAGAGACCCGAAGTTCGTATCTTCTGCAGGTCGGAACATATTCAGACCACGCCGTGTCCGGCAAACAAGTTGCTACTCCAGTGGTAGGGGTAGAGACCCTTGTGGTTGAGCGCGAGGCGCTTCCAAGCCAAGAGACTCGAAGTTTGTCTCTTTCGCACGTCGGAAATGATTCGGGCTACGCCGTTATAGGAACCCCGGCGAGTACCGGTGGTATAGGTAGAGACCCCTGCGGATAGGCGCGTGGCGCTTCCAATAGATGGGGCAATTGACTCACCCCATCTGGGTCTCGGTATGAGTCCCGAGGCCAGTAGTCAGCAGTTCTATGGGATGCTGAATAGTGTGACAGGTGTTGTCACAGAAGGCGTAAGCCTTGAACGGTTGCCTGGGGTAGGCGAACTGTTGTCGTTGGAGGAGATGGCCTTCAACGAGTTTGAGTCTGCTGTAAAAGCAGATGAAATCGACGAGGTTGTCGTATTGCGTCCGGAAGAGGAGTTCAACTCCTCATCCACGATGGACGAGTCAGTTTTGGTTAAAACCAAACAGGCATTAAATGCCCGAAGCGGCCTCAAGATCCTTGCGGATCCTGAGGACCCTCACCATTCCTTGTTAAAGGAATTCGGAGATGTCATTAGTGACAACCCGCCGTTGGGGTTACCACCGGATCGGGGAGTCCGACATGAAATTGATTTGGTTCCTGGAACCAAATACTGCGTCACGAGGCAGTGGCCTCTCCACTAGGAGCAATGCGACGTCATCGACGCATTCTTCAAGGGAAAAGAAGAGGAAGGGATTGTACGGGAGAGCAAGTCTCCTCACTCATCTCCCACTTTTTGTGTTCGTAAACCGAACGGAAAGTGGCGCATTGTGCATGCGTAAAATAAGCTGAATGCAGCTACAGTACCCATACAAACTCCGATTCCTCGGAAGTATGTCCTCCAGAACAATATGGCGGGCTGTACTGTGTACAGTGCCTTAGATCTGGTGGACGGGTATTATCAGGTGCTCATACGAGCGTCCGATATTCCGCTTACAGCGGTTAGCACGCCATGTGTCATTCCTGTGGGAGTGGATTGTTATGCCACAGGGGCTTTCGAATGCGCCAGCGACTTTTAATCGCTTGGTGACTCAGCTCTTCCTCCCTCATAGAAAGTACTCTCAGACGTACTTCGACGATATATTCATTCATAGTCGTACGGAAGGCGACTCGTCTGATGTTCGGACGCACCTTATACACCTTCGAGCGGTGCTGGAATGTATGCGAGAGCATAAACTATATGCAAACACATCCAAATGTATCTTTGGTGCTGAGGAAATTCCTTTCCTCGGATGCTTCATCGGTAAGGATGGAGTGCGGGCGGATCCCTCGAAGGTGAAAGCCCTTGTGGAGTGGCCTTCGCCTGTAAATCTTAGAGATTTACGTAAGTGGCTAGGATTAGCCAATTATCTCCACAAGTACAGCGAGAACTACGCTGAAATGGCGAAGCCATTAACCGACCTTCTTAAGAAGGACGTGGATTGGTGTTGGGAAACCAAACACCAGAACGGTTTTGAAGCGGTAAAGGGGAGCTTGTTAAAAGCTCCCGTTCTTGCTCTCCCATATTCTGGGAAACCATTTAGAGTCGTCTGCGACGCCTCCGATTTCGCAATCGGATGTGATTTGTTACAAGCAGACGATGCAGGAAGGGAACGCGTTATCGCATTTGAGTCGAGGCAGCTTAAAGCTGCGGAACGGAATTATCCCGTTCATGACAAGGAGCTACTTGCAATGAAGTATGCTCTTGTCAAATTTAGGGTTCACCTACTCGGCTCGAAGCCTTTTGTGGTTTATACTGACCACGAGTCCTTACGGACAGCGACAATGTCGCCTCATCTCTCGCAACGGATGGCCCGTTGGCTCTCATTCTTTGCGGAGCATAACTTTGAGGTTAAGTATAAATCTGGCAAGCAGACCGTGCTTGCAGACGCGTTATCGCGTCGTCCCGATTACGAGATCGCTCACGCGACATTCATCACCTCGTCTGTGGTGGATCTCATACGCTTGGCGTATGAGAAAGACCCACAGTGTACGGTGCTTATCAGCGCTTTGGGTGACAAGGGACTTGGATCGTCTGAGCATACCCTGTCAAGTCAAGCTAGAGCTCGGTTACACCGTTACGAGTACTGTGACGGTTTGCTATATTATAGCACGAGCGCGGAGGACACTCCGCGGGTGGTAGTTCCTCATGATGAGGAACTGAAGTATAAAGTCCTCTTTGAGGCACATGACGCCCCTAACGGGAGTCATTTAGGTCGGGATAAAACCTACAGCGCTTTAAGCGCTCTGTATTGGTGGCCCAACATGTATAAGTGGGTCGGTTCGTATATACGTACCTGTGTGACGTGTCAGAGGGTTAAACCCTCTGCAAGTTCAGCTGCGCCTTTAGCGATCTTATCGGTTTCAACGGAGTGTTGGAAATCCATTATCATGGATTTTATCTTCGGTTTTCCGAAGGATAAGGCCGGGAACACCGGCATATTGGTCTTTGTAGACCGATTGAGCAAGATGGCTCACCTGGCGGCGGTGCCAGAGTCCATAGATGGACAAGGAACAGCAAGAGTGTTCCTAGACCGTGTCTTTCGATAACATGGTCTACCCGATTCCGTTGTGTCGGATCGGGATCCCCGTTTTACGGGACAATTCTGGGGAGCGTTGTTTAAGGTGCTAGGCACCCAGCTCCTCATGTCCACTGCGGATCATCCGCAGACGGACGGTCAGACGGAACGCGTTAACCGCGTTGTGGAGGACATTCTCCGGAGTTTATGTCCGGATTCTCCAAAGAGTTGGAGTGAGATGCTTCCGATGGTTGAATTTGCTATCAACAATTCGTTTCATGCATCTACGGGGTTTACCGCGTTTTAAGTGAACGGATTAGTGAATCCGAGGGTTCCGTTGACGCCACGTGTGTGTGGCCCAGGGCTTGAGGGGGGATGATTCCCCGATTTCAGCCCTGTATCTGTGCGAAAGCACATCGATAAGTTTTTATCGACGCGACTTAGTGTCTTACGACACGTCTGAGATGCCATGGCGGAAAGCCAAGACAAGCAGAAGTAGCAAGCTGACCGCAAGGTGCGGTGTAACGAAAAGATATATAAAGTAGGAGGAAGTGTTTTATTAAACGCTAAAAATCTTCCTACACATGCAGTTTCAAATGTGTTGCGCAATAAACTGCGCCCCAGGTTTGTGGGGCCCTTCAAGGTATTATCCCGAAAGGGCTTGTCGTATACCTTAGATATCCCGAAGGCGATGCGTACGCATCCAACCTTCTATGTGGGTATGCTTAAGACATACCGGAAACCTGAGGCGGGTCCCCTCTCGGAGGAGTGTGAGAAGCCGGATAGCCGAAGGGCGCGACAGGTCGGAACATCTCCAACAGGGTTGAAATACGACCCTGAAGCTCCGCAACGAGAGAGTCGAGAGAAGCAAGCCGCCCCTCGATGCATTCATTCGCACTCCCTTCGTTGCGGAGTCCCTCCTGAGCATCTTGGATGCGACGGCTGTGCCGATCACAGCGATCGTGGAAGTCACGTCGAAATAGCGCGACCCCCTCCTCCAGTGCTCGATACGGAGGGTTTTCCACATTACCATGTAGAACGCCTGATGGCACGACGCCATCACCGTGGTCAAACCCAGTACCTGGTGAAGTGGAAAGGGTAACCACATTCCCAGAGCTAGTGGAAGTACGAGACTCCCCCCTGCGGCAGGATTGCCGAGACGTCGTTGACGCTTTCGAGCGGGAGAATCCCACTGAGAGTAAACGATCAAAGGAGCTGAAGAAGCCACTGCACTCCCAGTAGCTAGGAGTTCGCCGGAGGCAGATGCTGTGCTTGCATTGCTCTCCGGGACCACATCCAGAGCAGAGAGCGTATAATAGGAGGCAGGTAATTGCCCTTGCGCTTTGGCCTGAGCATAAGCCAAGCGTAGCGCCCACTCGACCCGAACGTCGTGTTCGGAAAAAGCTGTTGTACAGCGCATCGAAACTGGGGAGGTGTTTCTCCCTTTCCACCCAGGCGCGGAACGCCTGTTCTGCGTCTTCGACGCTTTCGTACCTCAGAAGAACAATGGGAATCTCGCGGATAATACCCACGAGGACACCGCGTGCCTGCTTCCCGAGGCGCGTCCGGTAGGACTTAACGGTATAATGTTTGGGCGTTAGTAGTCTGGCCCGGAG
Organism: Peronosclerospora sorghi; assembly: GCA_026184515.1. NCBI lineage: Eukaryota > Oomycota > Peronosporomycetes > Peronosporales > Peronosporaceae > Peronosclerospora > Peronosclerospora sorghi. The sequence goes on along the minus strand of CM047587.1, from coordinate 16,262,377 downwards.
TTGGTTCCGCCGCGCAATTTCACGCGGCAGTATAGACGCTGGACCAGGGGTATAGGAGGCTATACCCCTCTTGACCTCCTGCTTAGCCCTCTTTTGGGGGTCGCGAGGTCCCTTCCTAGCCCGTACGGCACGTCGGGCCTGTTGAACCATGGACGGTTCATTGGTGGTGGTTGCCTGTGGCAACCTGGAGGTATCACCCCTAGCGGGTAGCGGTGGCGCACGAGTTAGTGCGTTTTCCCCACGTGTGGGGAATGGGTTGGATGACTGATAGTGCCGTTCAGCGCTATCAGCATGGCCAGCCGTTGGGGAGAGCTCCCCAAGGGCATCCACTTCCGAGTTGTCGAAATAGTTTGCGTCCATAGCACCGCTGAAGGTGTACAATGGACAGCCAGAGGTACTGGCATTGGACTTCTCCAACAAGATTTCGATTATTGCGTAAGCAATAGTCTTGATGGGGGAGGATGCAACGGGGTTACATTAGAGTTACATTTAGTGTTGGTGTACATGAGTACACTACGGTTGAGGTCAGTATTGACCGGTTTGAAAGGTTTCGAACCTTTGGTTATTTTAACCAATCAGGGCAGGATCCCTTGGTGGAGGCGTGGCAGCAACGTGTTAGTACACAGGTGGTGTACACTACATTTTAGCTTGGTACGAATTTAGTAAGTTCTACTTAGTATTACATATAGTTTATATTAGTTTAAATTAATTTAGGTTAATTACATATTAAATATATTCAGTTTACATTTCACTCTATTTTGCGGACGTGGGACCTCGACCGGTCTCGCGCGCAGTGAGTGTCGTAGGTAATAGGGAGACCTCCCTTTACTTACATCCCGTAAAGGGAATACAGCCGTTAAGGCTAGGTAGTAAACCAACCCGGGAATCTTGGCCCCGAGTAGGAGAACTCTCCTACTAATCCCTTTACAAGGTCGTATCGGCTAAGTAGCGGTAGCTACCGCTTTCAGGAAGAGTCTTCTTTGTTGCGCTAGCCGCACCGTGCGTATGCACACCGGCTACGTTGCCGGGCATTATGTAATATTGCTAAGTGCCTAACGATATCGACCTGGGCATACTGCATGGCTTTCATCTCCAGTCGACGCAAAGTGAGCGAACGCACGCGCATTTCCTGTGCCACTCGCCGTCTCTGCTCGTTTGCTACGCGCTCCTTTTTGTATTTGTCATTTTCATGCTGGCGCTTCATCTTCTCTGCAGACAACAACCAGCATAATAATCGATTCATATGCTGAACCTCGGGCTGCTTAAATGAACTCGCTGCAGCCAAGATTTTACTTTCCGTAGCGGAAGCGAGTATTGTGCCTGCTTCAGTTTTTACATGCGTCACATCCTCAACATAACTTGTTTCCAAATCCACATCATTCATATAAACGTCATAGCTTTCTTCTTCTGCAGCAGTACTTTCTCTTTTCATTGCATTCGCAGGAAACGGAGTGTTACTGGACAGATGAGAGCTATTCGCTTCGGTTTCGGCTTTCTATAATCGCGCGAAATACAGTCGCGGGTCTGCCATAATCTGGGCGCAGCGACCGTATCCGTGAAGAAACACCCCCATCAACAAGTTACGGTCAGCGTCTTCGTTCCGCCATGTCGTAATTTGCGTCCAGGCCGGTCTCTCTCCTAAACCCACCACTTCAATGTGAGGGACCAGCTTATCTGCACTATAGTAACGGGCCCGTTCGTCAATACTAGCACTCGGTTTCGGTCTAGGATTTCCGCTATCCTCGTCGTCCTTGTAAAGTTTATCACACACATCTCACGCTGTCACAACCAGCTGCTGAAGCCTCTGCAGCATGTCTAATCGAACCAGTACACGTCGACGACCACCTTGCTTTAACTTGAGCACAAAATCTTACTCTTTCAAAACCGGAGACAAATCCACTTTACCGCGGACAAAGCTGTGTTGATGTTGGGCGAAAAACGTTCGGAATGGTGTGAATGGTGAGATTTAGAACGATATGACACCAAGACCCGGATTATGGAATTGTGGAAGACACCGATCAACCACCCCATTTATACAGTTCTTGGGCCAGCTCATGGGCCTTGTGGGCTGACCCGGGCGAGCTGGGCTTTTGCGTAGTCTTATATATATGCGTGGCTACTGGACCGGTTAGAGTCCCGTTAAAGTCTTTTTCCCTGTCTCGCTATTGTCAGGTAACAACTGTCTTGACACTAGATGCACCTAAGACTTGTATAGTAAAAGTAAAACAATTGCTATTGCGACCCCAGTTTTTACTATTGCCACCCCATCTGCCACCCCACTGCCACCCCACTGCCACCCTTGTTTACGTTTATGTGTACCCTTGGTTATTACTAATGAATTTCCAATTTACCCACCTGCCACCCCAAAATATATCACGCTGTTTCACTATCGCAGTAATCATCGCTCGCTTCTGCTCTCGTTTGTATCCGCAAGACTACCACATTGACGCCTCGTTTTCGCTCGCTTTGGATCAAAGTGCAGGATGATCAGAATCCGGTGCGTTTGCTCGGACGTATGCAAATGATCATGGCCGAGGACGGGGCACTCAAGACCATGGCGTTCAAACGAGTCCACGAAAAAAAATGGGAGAAGCGCAAGCGCAAACGTGAAGAGCAAAACATTCGCCGCGCGAACCGCCGCGTTGGAGCACTGATTGACTTTATTTTTCGTCGCAAGAAAGTGTGCGTAGATGGAGATGCTAGTTCCATTCGTCGTATGTATGAGTCTAACTGATGGATGTACGATTGATTGTGTGTTTTCAGGGGATACTGAGGTTCATCACGAAGGCTACCTACTATTGCATTCATAAGGGGAAGATGGTCTGCACGTAAGAAATGAATAATGCAGTTGCGATGGAGTGTAACTGGTCTTTTACCTGCCAAGTAAGTCAGTCATGCAGAGCCTGAAAATACGTGAAGATTACTCCTCAACGAGGTCATAACATGCTACTGAGGTAGTGTAGAGCATCGCATCTAGGCAAGCCACGCTTTGATGTTGTCAATCTGATGTGTGGTGAAGTGCAAGTGAAAATTGCTGACCAGTTTGTACCAGTGTACCAGTTTTCAAGGCAGATCGATCTGGTTGGCTGAATGGAAGGATTATTTTGGGCCAATCGTGTGCTTGGAGTGTTTTGTACGCGGATTTGAGGTAAGGCACACGGTTTACATATAGTTTACATATTGGATTTTTATTGGCTAAATAATATAGTGTTCGTATAACATTGGGTTGCGTAAGTCGCCAATGGCTCCGATCTGAGTCATTGGGAGCGGGAGGCTGACAGAGTCCCCTCAAGCTTGTAAGCGCGGTCAGGACAGAGCTCCACCGGAATCCCCACGACAGGGAGCACTCGTTACGTTCACTCACCACTCAATTAATTTTATTTCGGCCCCGCTCAAGGGAGGCGGGTTATTTTTTGGCTGTGTTACTCATCGCGATCTGCTGCGATCAAGTCCCAGGAATGGCTGGATTACTCATCGCGATCTGCGATCAAGTGGCAGAAACATTTATTGGCTGGATTACTCATTGCTCTGCAATCAATTGGCAGGCTTTACTATTGGCTGGATTACTCACTGCCTCGGCGGTCAAGTGCCAGATTTAATCGCATTCGGAGTGAAGATTTCCGCTTAGTTTGCAGATCTGCTAGTTCGCATTATCTTTCGTTGAAATTTTGGATCAATACCCCAGAAGAGGTACATCCATATCGATGTTCTCTAAAGTCTGCACCAAGCAGCGGTCCACCAAGTGTGTAACCAGCCCATTCCATCGGGTACACAAGGTGAGATGGAGATTAAAAAATCGGACCAGGCGTCGTATGCTGATGATCGATCGTCTGCTAGAAGCGGACGATCAGATCGGATAGTAGGCGAAGGTTCGCGGGGTACCCCCGTCAGTTGGAAGGCTGGACACGATGGTGGTCAGGTTCTCGACACTTCGGTGTTCGATTTTGAAGTTGACTCCACTACAATGGTGCGCGTGCCCGGATCATTTGGTGACCGTGGATATCACCGCGATATCCAGCAAAGTGTGGATTTTACGAATTTTAATATGGATACTCTCTGGAGAGCACGCAAGAAACGCATATCGCCTTGTGTACTAATTGTTGGAAAGGATGGCGATGTTTGATCTGATCAAGGGGAGGATCAGGTCGAAACTAATGAATTTACGACTCCCCATACCGCTCCTGGTGGAGCCGATCGGCACGAGAAACGCTTATCGCCTCGTGCCGTGGTCGTGGAAAAGGATGGTAATGATAGATCTGGCCAGGTGGAGGACCAGATCGAGATTAATAAGTTTATTCCTCCCCACAAAGCTCCGATAGTAGCCGGTCGGGACTATAGCAAGTCTTGCAATAGTCCCAGTAGGGATCAGGACCCTGCTCCGGATCCCATGCATATCGAGAAAAAAATGCATGTGGAGAACACTAAGGGGGAGGATAACACAGATCTGACCAAATTACCAATTTAAAAGACCAAGAAGAGGCTCGCAATGCTTTCGGACGATGACGACTTGGAGGAAAAGTCGCCTATCAATGGCGGGACTGTGGTGGAGTCAAGGTTCGCGGGTTACCCCGCAAACCTTCGCCTCCGATCCGATCTGATCTTCCGCTGCTAGCAGACGACCGATCATCAGCATAGGACCTCTAGCCCGATTTGTTCGTGATCTCACCTTGTGTACCCGATGGAATGGGCTGGTTACACACTTGGTGGATCGGTGCTGGAACTGATGTGAGGTCTATAAACGTGAGACCGTGCTGGGTAGTGTACCCTGTGCGGATCTCTTCACCCTAGGTACGGGCAGACCAGTTATACTCCAAGTAAATATACTTAAAAGGGAAGATCGCTTAACCGATCGTAGAGCCCAACCAATACGAGAAAAAAAGTCCAATACTCCAATACAGAGATCCAATGAGAACGTGATAAACTCCACGAACGATATCTCCACGTAACAATCCAATACTTGATTACACGTTCCAAACGTGTGTAACTTGAACTTGTGAAGCCAACCAAAGTGTACTCCCGTCGAGGGACTTCCGGCGGGCCAAGTGCACCTGTAACGCGTTCCGGCCGGGTATAAAGAGCTGGAGGGGATTACGCGACCCTCTGCTCCCAAACACTCTGCGGCGTGCATAGGCGACTAGCGTACTTAAAGAAACGACTTCTTGTTAAGTTAAAGGCCGAAGACGGCAAAAACCAAAACCATGCAAAACCCAAAACTTTGAAAAGCCTAAACTAACCAATCCTATCTCCCTATGGTCCCCAATTTGTACAAACATGAAAATATGTAAGTACACGCAATATCATGTGACTTACCAAAATCCGTGTTCTTGATACCCCTCGCACACTATAGGCTTAAAAGCCTCCTTGATTTCCACCAATCCGATAGCCGAGAAGCCGATCGGTGTGCTGCTGGCACAGACCGACCAAAATTCTTGAGCCCGCTTCGCTACAACCATCCCTGAGTCTGGTTGTAGCCGCGCAACGGTAACGACCCGATCTCACCACATCCTAGATCTTCGCAGAAGCGGACTTCACCCATGGACAGATCTTCGAGTCTACCTTCTCAAGGTACTGGCCTTGTACACCTGATCATCTTGTAACCTCTCTTGAAGTTCGTTGCTGCAGGTGCCCTGTATTCCCAATCTCCCCATATCGATTTGCCTACTATATCGGTCCTATCTGACAGCCCTCGCGACAATCAAGATTCCGACACGCCGGATGGGCATCAGATCGGGGTCGATCAGCTCCGGAAAACGGTCCGGGAGCTTCGGTCGGAGTTGGACGTCAAGAATTCTTCACTTCTGCAACTGCGGAAGGAGGTGGACACTTTGATCCCGATGTCCACGAAGTTGCAGGAGGTGATCACTGAAAACGCGCATCTCCGGGACCAGATCGCCCGACAAACAACGCGAGGTAAGCCGATCGGCTTGTTTTCGTCTTCAATCTGCTCTAACCTCCCTTTGCGTGCAGATCGGTTGTCCACCGACATCGCCAAAACGTTCGACGCTTTATTCGCGGCTGATCGGCAGTCGCATTACCACTGTGATCAGCTCCGACCGATCTTGGACGGGCTGATCGGCGCACGGCATGGTCTGTCTCGTTTGGAGGCCTACAGGTCACGCCTCCTGAAACAGCTCGCGGTGGTCAACCGGCAGATATTGGAGGATCAGTCCGATCGGACTTTACCCGCACCCAACATGGTGACCTGGAGAGGCAGATTGGCGAGTAGCAGGTCGTGGTCAGGGAGCAGATGGGAAGGTTGAGTCCTTCCAGAGCCGATCGGACGCCTGGGCCCAGGATTCAGACCGTCGCTGAGCGGCCTTAAATCGGTGCTACCAACAGTTGACCGACTTGTTGCACAGGCGTCCGGATGCAGGCTCTAGCGTTGACCGATCTGCATCGGCAGCTCTGATCGATCTGCACCAAGATCGGACACGACGTCACTCATTGGATAAAAGTAAGCACTCCAAAATTCCGAAACTTCCAAGAAACGTAAGAACGCGTCGAAGGGCTCAAGGGCGCGGGGCATAGCGCGCGACTCCGAACTCGAGGAGAAGCGAGCGGTGCCTCAGAAGAAAGCCAAGACGCTGGTGCCTCTCCCAAGCCCAAGCTCGGACGCAGGTGAAACGTATATCATCATCAAATCTCATGCGCCCTACGCCCCCGCGCTGCTCACAACAAGCGTATAGAGATCTCCTCCGGAGAAGACTCGGGGGACGGATCGGTAGATTCTGAGTTCTTGATCACTGCTATATCCAAGTCCCGATCCGATTAACGCCGAGTTCCCGTTCCTGCGAAGCCTTTATCGGGGGCTGATAAGGTGATCAGCTCACAGGGTGATAGTGCTGCACCGACGCGCGAGTCAACCGGATCGGTGCCTTCGTTCCAGCCCGGCACATCTGGGCTGCGCCATCACGCTAGATTGAAAGGGTTGTCTATCGGAGGTGGACCTCTTCCATCGCTGAATACAGATGCCACTTTGCCATGGTCACCGGGGCATATCGGTAGCTTGCACCGATCAGCCCTGACCAAGCAAGATCTAGCCCGGTCGATGTCCCGACCAGATTTCTGGCTCTTCCCTCCGGCTTTGAAAACCCCTGACCCGTCTGCGTGGCGGGCGGATCTGGTCACGGGAACGCAAATCTCTCGTCTATATGCAGATCGACCATGGGAAGTGCTGCTCAGCGCCAAGTTGGACTCCATATTCGCGTCGACTCCATGGATCGATTTGCTTCTGTGTCGACTTCGGTCTTTTAATACAGCCCACCGCCAGGCGATCTGGGAGTCCACCCATTATCTCCTCCTTCCCGCGGGTCGGAAGTTACGTGAAAAAGACCTGATCCTGTATCAGAAGCGCCATAAACAGCGCCGGAGTCGGGCGGTCGAGGCCTGGCTGGCCCTATGCCTATTTATACTGGAAGGGATGCTGGCCCGCGAGTGCGACATCGAGATCTTTTTGTATCCGGTGTTTCTTCACATGGCCAAGCGTCGCGTTGAGAGACCCGGGGCATTGACTGAGGACGGCATCTGATATCCCTGTCTTCACTGAGACGAGCCGATCGCAGACCTGAAAGACACCTTGATCCAGATCGATCGGAAGGAGACCTGGCGCAATCAGCATCAGAACCAGATCGAAGACCATCCGGCGTTGACTATCGGCCGTCTGTGGGGTAACTGCGGATGTTGATGCGGCAGTTAGCTGATCAGATAATCCATAATACATGTCATCATTCTTTCAAAATTCCTGATCACCTGATCACTTAACCAAATCTCATCACTTTCTTCAAACTTGTACCAACACATTATCACACACAGTTTTCATCCATATCGCGAAAATTATCACCACGTTCGTCACTCCACTACTCCAGTTCATCACGGTTCATCACACTAATTCACAATAATTCATACCTTACACATATTCACAACGATCGATATACTGATCGGTGCTACTGTGTGTCTTGATGTTCATCTTCATGAGTCTGCATCACTGCGAAGCGATTCCGACTGACTCGTTCTCGCTCGAAATCTCGTATTAGAGCTCCACAATTTAGATCGAGTTCGTCGATCCAAGTTGCTTCGTCATGATCCATCCAGCGGACCAGATATTCTCGGTGGGTGCGACCGAAACGTGTCTTCTTGACCGGTCGGACATCTAGCACCTTTTCCACCTCGAATTCGTCCTCTTCCAATGGCCTTTCTTAACTGTCTTCCGGCATTAGAGCTTCGTCAAAATCGAATATCTCCGCTTCGTCCACCATACAGGGCATTTTAGGCTGATGGGGGAACTTTCTGACCAGCTTCGTTTTAGACACGTGCACGATCGGAAAAACTTTGTAATCCGTGCCGATCGTTATCAGACGGGCAGCATGCTCAACGATCATCTCTGCTACACGGAAAGGACCGTGCCACATATGAGCCAACTTCTTTGCATAGCATTCCTTGACCCAATCGAGGTATAACCATACCCTCACCCCTGGTTCAATACCATGAAGGCGGACCTGATCGTTATTCCGATCTGCTCGATCTTGCGTGGCCTGACATAACTTTTCGTTGACGAATTATTTCGCATGCTGATAATGCTTCTGGATCTGCACACGCCAACGACGGGCATCTCGATCACGGGTCCGAGTGCAGCCGATCGGTATCGCCGCTTCAATTGTCGATCGAGGGTCCCATCCATACACCAGATAGAAAGGCGTCTCTCCTCGGACCCGATCGGTTGAAGAGTTGAGTGCGAAAACCAGTCTTTCTGCATACTCATCCCAGTCACGTTGGTCTCGGTCGGCCACATACATCTTGATCGCCCTTGTTATTGTCTGAACCATGCGTTCAGCCGATCCGTTCGCTTGCGGACGATATGCCATCGTCGCACTCTGTTTCTGGCCTAGCATGTTATTGAACGACCGGAAACCTCGGCCATAAAACCGGGTTCCCGATCGTGTCTGATAACTTCGCTGGCACCGAACCTTCTAAACACGCATTCTTCGTAACTCTGGGCGATCTGCTCCGCAGATCGGGACGCACTAGCCTTTGCAATCACCAGACCGGTGAATAGGTCGACCCAGATCAGCAGCTCAGTGTTGCCGCGTGTCGATCTGGGCAGTGACGGTATGTGGTCCATCGCTATCACCTGGAAAGGGTAGGTAGCCTCGATATTTCCGGGAGATCGGCCCTTGATTATCGGTCTGCCCTTTCCGGTCTCGAAATCCGTGCAACAGCCCACATATTTCTGCACGCTTCGAAAAAATCCTATCCAGTGAAAGTGGGCCCTGATCTTGTGATATGTTCTTCCTATGCCTTGATGTCCCTCTCCTAGACTCACATGGTAGTGATGAAGGACATCCGGCTGTAGAATCTCAGGGATCACCAGTTTCGCTAGTCGATATCGATCGGCACTGTCTTGATCAATGTCACGGCAGTAATATAGCAATCCATTTTCATCCACATCGTAACTGTCCGTGATCTTGGCACACTCTTTCACCTGACCATTTGTCAACTTGGACAATTCACCGCGCAGATAAGCCTTCAGGTTGACGATCCACTCTTCTTCGTCGTGCGACTTGAGGATCCGTTCCGCCCTTAGCTGTTGTACAACGTACTCACTCAGCCTTTCCTTTGGGAACGATCGGCGAGACTTCCGAGCTCGCGATCTGGTTGCGGCCATCACATGCACCTGACCAGGGCTGTCCTTGGGCTTGATCACCTCCGGGAGCCTGTTTATGTTCATAAGTTCCTGTAAAACGGTTTCCTCGGTGATCGTCGCCCCGGTCTGGTCTCGCATGGCTTGGGTCGCGAGGTGATCGGCGCTTCTGTTCCAGTCCCGTTTGACGTGCAATAGCTCGTGGTTGGGGTAGTCTTTCAGCGCTTTCATCACCCGATCATTTAGCAACTTTAGCCGTGGCGCCTTGCAGTCGATCTCCCCGGTGATCTGACTTATCACTAGGTTTGAGTCACCACATATGATGATCCGCCCTTTCTGTTGTGATGACAGCAG
>CM047587.1:16229802-16239884 GCA_026184515.1 Peronosclerospora sorghi | reverse complement strand
TAGCTGTGGTGTGAACCAAGACCAGAAGAGGTTTCAGCCACTTATCCGAAAGCTAAAAGATTTCCTTACTTAAAGGTATAACCTCTGTCCTATAAGGTAAAACCACAACTAAAATACTACTACCCTATAGTCCCATAAATGTACCCCCACAAAAATATGTAAAATACCCAAAGTCGGGTGACTCACCAAAACTTGCGTTCTTGACACTTCTTGAGTCTGATAGGCTGAAAAGCCCCCTTGTTTAAACCAATCCGAAATTAGACCAAATGCCTTGACGAAACTTGACCAGAAGTGTGCCAAATTTTGGGCACGCTTCTCCACAGCCGCCCCTGAGTCAGACCGTGTCGCACAACGACAACGGTCTGACCTCGTCCATCAAATTCAGCTGAACCTTGGTCATTCAGACTTTTCCGACATGGAGCAACCATCTTCTTTATCCGTTCCAGGTACTTGCACTGCTGGACTTGACCTTCTTATATTTCCTTAACGACCGTTCTTGTAGGCACCTCGCATACCACGTCATCGCATGTCACTTCGCCCGTCCGGTCGGTCCGGTCTGGCAGCCCCCATCGTTCTACTGCACCTCAGACATCGACAGGGCATCAGACCGGGACCGACGCGCAGTTGCAAGACGCACTTGAAGAGATCGCACGTCTCCAGGAGCAGATTGCTCAACAGGCGACACAACGTAAGCATGCATGTCCGGTCTTCACCTTGGACCTGTTCTAACCTTCGTTTGTCTTCAGCCCGTATACCTCCAGCCCGTATACCTCCTGGCATCAGCAAGGCGATCAATGCCCTGCTTGCCGCCGATCGGCAGTCGAACACGCATGACCTCCAGCTGAGTCAGATTTTGACCGTACTAATAAACGCGCGCAATAGGTTGACCCGCTTGGAGGCTCATCAGCTTCATCTTCGGGAGCAGCTTGTGCTGGTACAACAGTAGCAAGCAGAAGACCTGATTGACCAGACCACGTTGAGCATTCAAAGCGACGACCTCGAGAGGCGTCTCACTGATCTCCGAATTTCGATTCAAGACCAGACCGCGGAGGTCCAGGGTCTTGTGAACGAAAGTCGAAAGATTGGACGCAGGCAGCGAATGGTCGTCGGGCGGTATTAAAAGAATGTCATCAGCGCTTGGTTGACCTGTTGCGTCCTCGTCGGAATCCGGTTGCTTCTTCCAGCGTAGACCGGTCTGCGTCGGCCGCCTTGGTGGACCTACACCGGGACCAAGACCGGAGCCATCCATTGGCCAAAATTCCACAGTCCAATATTTTACAAAATTCCAAGAAGCGCGCAAGCGCGCCGGGTGGCTCGAGAGCGCGGGGCATAGCGCGCGACCCCGAACTAGGGGGGAAGCGTGCGGTGCCCCGTAAGCGAGCCAAGACGCAGGCGCTTCTCTTGAACCCAAGATTGGACGTGAGTGATGCCTGCAACCCTGCCAAAACTCAAGCGCCCTCGCGCCCTCGTGCTGACCATGTGAAGTATTCAGAGGTCTCGTCCTGGGATGACTCCGGCGAAGACTCCGGTGATTCGGAGTTTGCTGTCCCCATCCCAACCAAGTCACGAACAAGTCCATATGAAAGTTTTGTTCAAGTTGCATCGACTTCGGAGCAGAACAAGAAGACCGGTCCGCATGGTGGCGTTTGACCACCTCATGCGTCGACAAAGTCAACACCTATGGTCTTGCCTGGGACGTCCAAGCTCCGCAAAGATGCTTTGTTGGCCAACGTGGCAATCGACAGTTCTTCCCTTCCGCCACGAACGCGTGAGGATACTTTGCCGTGGTAGCCAGGGCAGATCGGTTGTTTACGCCGGTCCACCCTGACCAAGCAGCTCCTGGCCCGGTCTTTCTCTCGTCCAGACCATTGGCTTTTCCCGCCGGCGAAAAAAGTTCCTGCCGCGTCGTAATGGCGGCCGGACTTGATCACGTCGGCACAGATCTCCTTCTTGTACGCTGACGAGTCGTGGAAGATTTTCGAGCATCCCAAAGCTGGGGTTCATCTTCCACTCGACTCTGTGGGCCAATGCTTTCATGAGTCGGGTGAAATATTTTAACAAGACTCACGCTCAAGCCATCTGGGAGGCATCCCACTATCTGGTGCTTCCCCCTGAACGAGTTCGGCAAGACCCTGGCTTGGCGACCATCCAGAACAAGCGCAAGCGGCGTCGGATCAGAGCAGGTGAGGCCTGGCAGTCCCTGTGCCAATATGTTTTGGACGGGATGCTGGCCCACAAGTGCGACGTCGATGTGTTTTTATATCCAGTTGTACTTCATATGCCACGGCGTCGCGTCGAGAGGACCCGGATGCTGGCTGACGGTGGCACATGGTACCCCGGTCTTGGGGACATTACACCGGTCTTGGACCTCAAGGATGCTTTGGTCCAACTAGACCAACAAGAACCTTGGCGTAACCAGTAACAGGACCGAGTTGAAAAGCATCCGTCGTTGACCGTCGCCGTCTTTAGGGTGATGGCGAGTGAGGTCGTAAGTAGTCGACCAGATAACACTTAATATATATCATCGTTCTTTTTTCACATGTTCGTTCATCAAATCGCTTGAGCTAATTTCACCACTTTCTCCAGAGTTGCACTAGACACGTTATCACCAACCGTTCCACTTACATCGCGAAAAAACAATCCACGTTCGTCACTCCACTATTCCAATTCGTCACATATTCACAATACACAATACACAAGACACAAGACCTTCCACCTCTTCACACCGGTCGGGAAGACCGATGCTACTGAATGTATTGGTCTTGGTCTTCATGGGTCTGCATCACTGCGAAACGGTTCCGACTGACTCGGTCCCGTTCGAATTCTCGTAGTAGTGCTCCACAGTTCAGGTCGGACTCATTGATCCAAGTCGTTTCATCATGGTCCTTCCATCGGACCAGATATTCTCGGTGGGTCTGGCTGAACCTGGTCTTCTTGACCTATCGGACATCTAAGAACTTTTCTACTTCAAATTCGTCTTTCTCCAGCGGTCGTTCCCAACTGTCCTCCGGCAGTAATGCTTCATCGAAATCAAACCGTTGTGCCTCGTCTACTAGACAGCATTTTGGGACGATCAGGAAATTCTCGGACCAGTTTAACTTGGACACATGTACGATCGGGAAGACCTTGTAGTCCGTGCCGGTTGTTACTAGACGGGCAGCGTGTTCACCAATCAGATCGGCAACACGGAAAGGATCGTGCCACATGTGAGCCAGCTTCTTCGCATAGCCCTCCTTCACTCGGTCTAGGTACAACCATACCCTCGCTCCTGGTTCTATACCGTGGGGTTGGACCTGGTCGTTGTTCCGGTCTGCCAGGCTTCACGTAACTTTTCGTCGACAATTTCTCTTGCATGCAGGTTATGTTTCTGGACCTGCATGCGCTAACGTCGAGCATCACGATCGCGGGTCCGAGTGCAGCCAATAGGTATCGCGGCTTCAAGAGTGGACCGGGGGTCCCATCCATACGCAAGATAAAAAGGCGTTTCTCCTCGGACCCGATCGATCGACGAGTTGAGTGCAAACACCAGCCTTTATCCGTATTAGTCCCAATCGCACTGGTCTGGATCGGCAACGTACATCTTGATTGCTCTTGTAATAGTTTGTACCATACGTTCTGCCAATCCATTCGCTTGCGGACGATATGCCATCGTCGCGCTCTGTTTCTGGCCCAGCATATTGTTAAACGACCGGAACACCTCGGCCATGAAACCGGGTTCACGGTCGTTTCTGATGACCTCGCTGTAGCCGAACCTTTGGAACACGCATTCTTCGTAACTTGTGGCGATCTGCTCGGCAGACCAGGACGCACTTGCCTTCGCAATAACTAGACCGGTGAACAGGTCTACCCAGATCAACAACTCAGTATTGCCATATGTCGATTTAGGCAGCGACGGTATATGGTCCATCGCTATGACCTGGAAAGGGTGGGTAGCTTCGATATTTCCGGGCGATCGCCCCTTGATTACCTGTCTACCCTTTCCGGTCTCGCAATCCGTACAACAACCCACATATTTCTGTACACTTCGGAAAAGACCTCTCCAGTGAAAGTGGGACCTGATCTTGTGATACGTTCTGCCTATGCCCTGATGTCCCCCTTCTAGACTCACATGGTAGTGATGGAGGACATCCGGCTGCAGCAACTCAGGTATCACCAATTTCGCCAATCGGTCCCGGTCTGCACTGTCTTGGTCGGCATCGCGGCAGTAATATAGTAAACCATCCTCATCCACTTCGTAACTGTCTGCGATCTTGGCACATTCTTTCGCTTGACCATTCGTCAACTTAGACAATTCACCGCGCAGGTAGGTCTTCAAATTCACAATCCATTCTTCTTCTTCCTGCGCCTTGAGGATCCGTTCTGCCCTTAGTCGTTGCACAACAGATTCACTCAACCGTTCCTTTGGGAACGGTTGGTGGGACTTCCGAGCTTTCGGTCTAGTCGCGACCATCACATGCACCTGGTCCGGAGCATTCTTGGGTCCGATCACCTCGGGGAGCCTGTTTATATTCATCAATTCATCCAGACGGCCTTCTCGGTGATCGTAGCCCGGGTCTGGTCTCGCATGGCCTTGGTCGCGAGGTAGTCGGCGCTTCTGTTCCAGTCCCGTTTCACGTGCAACAGCTCGTGGTTGGGATGGTCTTTCAATGCCTTCATTACCCGATCATTTAACGACCTCAGCCGTGGAACCTTGCAGTCGATCTCTCCGGTGATCTGCCTGATAACTAGGTTGGAGTCACCACATATGATGACTCGCCCCTTCTCTTGCGACGACAGCAGGTCCAGACATAGAAGTAGACCTCGTTACTCCGCCTCGTTAACAGTAATATCCGTCGTGAAATCGGCAGCGGCTGCAACTATAGACCATTGTGGCAACTTCCACAATATGGCACTATAGGTGCCGACCTTCTTCTTCACGCTTGCTGATCCGTCAAAACTTAAGAGCAAGAGCTCTTCATCATGGTCGACGGTCAGTGGCGGTCTCGAAACTGACTGCCGAGGTTGCTTCCTCAGGGCAATCGCTATCAATGCCTCGTCCACTTCAGACCGAGGAGTGATACTGGCAGCTAATGTGCCCAATATCTCTTCCTCGCCACTGGTGCACTTAACGACATCGAGGGTCCACTGCGACAAGACCGCCGACCATCTGCCTAGACGTCCGTCCATCCCATTGGCTGATAATAGGCAGGCCAAAGTAGACCGCCTTGACAGGACCTTTATAGGTCGGCCGACCAGCAGGTTGTAACACACATCCAGAATTCGTAGCAACGCCAGAACTTCTTTCTCGACAATTCCATAGTTCACTTCATTTGGATTCAGCGTTCTGCTCGTGAACGTGACCGGATGGTACACACCATCATGATCTTGTACTAGAGTGGACGAAATGGCCCACTGACTAGCATATACAATAATGGTCGGGACCTTTTCGGAATCGAAATGCTTCAAAATCGGTGCCGTCGCCATCTTAACCTTCAACATACCAAAAGCAAACTTTGCACGCTTCATATGGTCTTCGGCCTCCACTTGCGGACAAGCTGCAGCAAGACCAGAGTCAGCTCCCCCATGTAAAGTTGCCCGGTCCTCTTCGCGCAACATACGGTAGTCCACTTCCCGGAGCTCATACAACACAGCCGCGTAGATAGCAAAATCTTCGATGAAGCGGCTGTAGTAGTTTAAACTTCCTAGGAAGGACTGCATTGCCTTCAGAGACTTGGGAAACGGGAGGTTGCTTAACGAATCCAGGTCCTTAGGATTAGCCTCTAGACCATTGTTCGAGACCATATGACCTAAATAGGCGACCTTGGACATACCCCAAAAACATTTTATGGCGCTGATAGATAGGTTCCAGCGGTCGCATGTCTCCAACAATCGTTCAACCTTCTCGCACAGATCGTTCCATGACGAGGCAGGTATCAGAATGTCGTCGATGTAAGACCGCCTCCCTAGAACGGACGGTTTTCTTTCCCGATCAGGTTCACCCTCTGTAAACACATCATAACTTTCGGCAGGGTCCCGATCGTTCTTGATGTTGAAGTTTCCGTACAGTGCGTCGTCTATCAACCTTTGATAGATCTGGGGTGCGTTCTTCAGACCGAACGGCATACGGTTCCACTCGAAAAGACCAAACGGTGTCACAAATGCGGTAATATCACGGGCTCGATCAGTCATCGAGACCACCCAAAATCCACTTGCCATGTCCAGCGAACAATACCACAAGGTCTTGTCCAGGTCTTCCAACAAATCATTAATCAGCGGCATCGGGTACACCATAAGTTTAGTTAACCGATTTACCAGCCGATAGTCGATGCACAGCCTAATGTCGACGACGTTCTTCTTGATAACAATTACGATCGGCGAGGCCCATGGCGAGGTCGACGGTCTAATAATCTTGGTAGCCAACAGTCCTTTGATAAGATCAGAAAGCTTTTCCCGGTACTGTGGCGCCACGCGTCGACATCGCTGAGCAATCGGCTTGGCATCTCCAACGTCAATATCGCAAATCGCACCACGGGCTGCAGGTGGTAAGGCATTGCCCTTTCCGATCAGCAGATGTCTTTTCTTCCATATGATATTCTTCAACTGCTCGATCTGGTCTGGACTGTTAAGGTCTTGATCACCCACTTGTAAATCATCCGTTGTAACTTCGGGAGAGTCGACAGACACTTCAGGGAGGACTGCCATTTGGGTTTTCAGCTCCTGAATGTACTGTTCCCCGCCTTCATGTATACAGACTTGTTCATCTTCTGGGGTGATATCACCTAGACCATCTGGACCGGCTGAACGCCCCTGGTCTTGATCGACGGGCTGTCCTTCACTGATATCGGTCTGATTAGGAATACCGTCATTGTCCGACCTAGCAACTTCATGTTCCCCTTCTTCCGTTTCTTGCTCCGATGTCGCCTGGTCTTGTGCTGACACCACGTTGACTAGCCTCGGCTCGTCTACTTGATGGTCCACCGTTCCTGGTGACTGCGGCGCCTTTCTTCGGACCAACATCTTTTTTGGGGTGATATAACTTGGTCTTTCCACTAAAGACGAGGTATTCTCTTCCACCGACCCATCATCCCTGATAAGATCGGTGGTCGATTGGTACGCCGGGTTTTGCCACTCGACATACCGCCTCGACCGAATCGAGACTAACCCCATCTTCCTTGGTACCTTCCCTTCTGCTAACCACATACCGACAATAGTGTTATTGTCCAGTGTCAGCGGCTTGTCACCGATATTGGTAACACGGACAACATCACGTCGACCAGCACTCTTTACGAAGGTCGAGACCCACCGAACGCCCCTGGTCAACCATAACTTCCTCGAACGAAAAAATTTCTCAACCGGGGTATCGGCAGACCGACCGACTGGGATAGTGAGGTCTTGGTCCCACCTGACCAGATCGGTATACGAACCATACAGAGGTCTTCGACCAGCCAACTGGACCTGGACCTCATCCGGGAGCGTAAGCACTCCATGTGACAGGTCTAGGCGAATACCAGCTGGGACCATGAAATCCATTCCTAGTAAAGCGTCTAGACCAGCCAACATGCCAACCCAAGCGCTGAAAAAGTAGACCAGCGATCCCGACAAAGTAATTTTCACACGCGTTCTTCCTTCGGTCATATAAGAGTTTTCGCCGATCCCGACGCATTCTTGTCTCTGTGTATCGTCTATACGACATCCGACCTTACGAGCAAAGGCGGAGTCGATTATCGAGACTTCAGCTCCAGAGTCGAACAACATCGTCGCTTTCTGGTTATTAATCTTGCCACCGGCTTTCACCTTCTTGAGCCATTTATCAGGCGCGTGATACTTCCAGTATCTGCGGGATTTTCCAGGCAGCAAGTCCAACTGCATAACCACCTTAGTCCGGGAGTACTCATCGGTCTTCAGACTGTAGACCGGATGGTCTCGGTCGACGCAATTTGGAATAGAACGTGTAATGTCGGTCTTATCCTCCTTGCCGACATATACATAGATGTGAACCGTAGAACGCTCGGCTCGATCCAGATTCCAACCTGGCGAGCGTTCTAGTTTAACATCTTTTCTGCGTCCGGCGGCAGCATCCCCGCGTGCTTGTCCGGCACGTACCACTTGCGCATCATGTTAGAAAATTCTTCAATCTTGCAGTGGCCGGCCTCGTGGATCTCTCCACATGACTTGCATACGAAGAGGCAGTGGTCCGTCGGGTGGCCGGGTCTCTCGCACTTCTTGCACACCATCTTCTTCCAGCAGTTTGGACCATCATGTTTGCTCGACCCACAGTGGGAGCACTTTTGACGAGGTCGGTCTGGATCGGACTTGCTTCCGTTCCTTCACTTCCGGTCCACCTGGTCGAACTTCGACTTGGTCTTCCGGGCAGGTCCCACAACATAGACGTAACGATACTGTTCTTCATCCGATGACTCCTGGCTGGATGGACTTCCACTTTCCCCTTCTGACCCCGTGCTGTCATCAGCTACAATTGCCTTGACCGCTCGGGTCGGTCTGGTCCAAGGTCTCTTGACCGGATCGGTCTGGGGCTTGGAACGATAGCGACCTGATCCACCAGCGGTCTTCGCTCTCATACTACGCGCCTGTTGTAACATCTGCAGGGTCTGTTCGACTTCGCCCGCATCCTTAAGACGCAGTAGAGTAAGCTGGTCCGCCAGTTCTTGATCGTCAAGGGTACTAATATTGTAGCCGGGTGCGTACACGCACGGTGCGGCTAGCGCACGGAGGAAGACTTTCCTTTAAGCGGCGTTCGCCGCTACTTAGCCGATACGCCCTTGAAAAGGGCTTAGTAGGAGAGAGCTCTCCTACTCGGGGCCAAGATTCCCGGGGTGGTTTACAGATATCTTTCGCTAACCCCTTGTAACAAGACTTCCCTTATAAAGGGATGTAGCGTAAGGGAGAACTCCCTTAGGCTACAATACTCACTGCGCGCGCGACCGGGCGTGGTCGCGCGTCTAGCTCCGCTAATGCCTTAACGGCAAGGTTCCCTTACTAAGGGTGTAGCTAAAGGGAGGGCTCCCTTTAGCTACGGCACTCACTGCGCGCTCGACCGGGCGTGGTCGCGCGCCTGGCAGTCTTAAGTATTTTTGTAAACTGAATATATATTTAATATGTAATTATTTAAACTAATATAAACTATATGTAACACTAAGTAGAATATTACTAATTCGTACCTAGCTAAAATGTAGTGTACACACCTGTGTACTGACACGTGGATGGCTGACACCACCACACCAAGGGCCCCTGCCCTGATTGGTTAAAATAACCAAAGGTTCGAAACCTTTCAACCCGGCCAATACTGGCCTCAACCGTGGTGTACCAATGTACACCAACACTCAGTGTTACGCGAATGTAATCCCGTTAAAAATATAGTGACCCACATGTTCTTAGGCGGCACCGTTCGGCGGGTTATTCTCTTTGATTGTTATGCCGGTGCGAATTGCAGCCACGTTCAACCGATGCAAATAATCGATCGGTGTTTCGTCGTCCCGCTTCTTCATATGGTGGTACTTACGGGCGCTTGAAAATCCGGAGTTACAATATTGATCTTCAAACTCCGCACATAACAGGTCCCAGTAAGACCGGACGCCCCGACCCAACTGTTGAATCCAGTTCGCATCCGGTCCTTTTAACAAATCCTGGAGATTAAACAACGTTCACTTTTTGGGGTCTGGTCTCGCAGGAACGCAGACTTGATCCGACTGAACCAAGACCAGGCCTGGTCTTCATCAGCATCCTTGCCGGTGAATTCCTTGAGGTCGGTCGTCGCGGCCATACGGATGCGCGGAATCGCAGCAGATCCAAAGTCGTAAGCAGTAGTGGAGGCTAGGTTAGCCTTTCGCACCTTGCCTGCGCCTGTGCCATCTGACCCACCATGGTCGTCAAGACCGCCGACCGACTCCATATCACAGTCACTTGTCTTGCTTGGTCTACGCGGCTTGCCGGTTGCGGCTTGCGCCTTCCCTTGCCGGTTGGTTTATCACTTCTAATAGGCTTATCCATAGATGTTACCGATTCCATATCCACATCTTAGCAAACATTGACACCTTTACAGGTAGACCGGTCTTGGACATGTGGCGCATAGGTGTCTAACCCGT
>CM047587.1:16218874-16229702 GCA_026184515.1 Peronosclerospora sorghi | reverse complement strand
GCTCTGTATTGGTGGCCCAACATGTATAAGTGGGTCGGTGCGTATATACGTACCTGTGTGACGTGTCAGAGGGTTAAACCCTCTGCAAGTTCAGCTGCGCCTTTAGCGAGCTTATCGGTTTCAACGGAGTGTTGGAAATCCATTATCATGGATTTTATCTTCGGTTTTCCGAAGGATAAGGCCAGAAACACCGGCACATTGGTCTTTGTAGACCGATTGAGCAAGATGGCTCACCTGGCGGCGGTGCCAGAGTCCATAGATGGACAAGGAACAGCGAAAGTGTTCCTAGACCGTGTATTTCGACAGCATGGTCTACCCGATTCCGTTGTGTCGGATCGGGATCCCCGTTTTACGGGACAATTCTGGGGCGCGTTGTTTAAGGTGCTAGGCACCAAGCTCCTCATGTCCACTGCGGATCATCCGCAGACGGACGGTAAGACGGAACGCGTTAAGCGCGTTGTTGAGGACATTTTACGGAGTTTATGTCCGGATTCTCCAAAGAGTTGGAGTGAGATGCTTCCGATGGTTGAATTTGCTATCAACAATTTGGTACATGTATCTACGGGGTTTACCGCGTTTTACGTGAGCGGATTAGTGAATCCGAGTGTTCCGTTGACGCCACGTGTGTGTGGACCGGAGCTTGAGGGGGGAGGATTCCCCGATGTCAGCCCTGTATCTGTGCGAAAGCACATCGATAAGTTTTTATCGACGCGCCTTAGTGTCTTACGACACGTCTGCGATGCCATGGCGGAAAGCCAAGACAAGCAGAAGTAGCAAGCTGACCGCAAGGTGCGGCGTAACGAAAAGATATATAAAGTAGGAGAAAGTGTTTTATTAAACGCTAAAAATCTTCCTACACATGCAGTTTCAAATGTGTTGCGCAATAAACTGCGCCCCAGGTTTGTGGGGCCCTTCAAGGTATTATCCCGAAAGGGCTTGTCGTATACCCTAGACCTCCCGAAGGCGATGCGTACGCATCCAACCTTCTATGTGGGTATGCTTAAGACATACCGGAAATCTGAGGCGGGTCCCCTCTCGGAGAAGGGTGAGAAGCCGGATAGCCGAAAGGCGTGACAGGTCGGAACATCTCCGACAGTGTTGAAATACGACCCTGAAGCTCCGCAACGAGAGACTCGAGAGAGGCAAGCCGCCCCTCGATGCGTTCATTCGCACTCCCTTCGTTGCGGAGTCCCTCCTGATCAACTTGGATGCAACGGCTGTGCCGATCACAGCGCTCGTGGAAGTCACGTCGCAATAGCGCGACCCTTTCTCCAGTGCTCGATACGGAGGGTACTCTACATTACCATGTGGAACGCCTGATGGCACGACGCCATCACCGGGGTGAGACCCAGTACCTGGTGAAGTGGAAAGGTTATCCACATTCCCAGAGCTAGTGGAAGTACGAGACTCCCCCCTGCGGCAGGATTGCCGAGACGTCGTTTACGCTTTCGAGCGGGAGAATCCAACTGAGAGTCAACGATCAAAGGAGCTGAAGAATCCCCTTCACTCCCAGTAGCTAGGAGTTCGCCGGAGGCAGATGCTGTGATTGCATTGCTCTCCGGCACCACATCGAGAGCAGAGAGCGTATACTAGGAGGCAGGTAATTGCCCTTGCGCTTTGGCCTGAGCATAGGCCAAGCGTAGCGCCCTCTCTACCCGAACGTCGTGTTCGGAAAAGCTGTTGTACAGCGCATCAAAACTGGGGAGGCATTTCTCCCCTTCCGCCCAGGCGCAGAATGCCTGTTCTGCGTCTTCGGCGCTTTCGTACCTCAAGAGAACAATGGGAATCTCGCGGATGATATCCACGAGGACACCGCGTGCCTGCTTCCCGAGGAGCGTCCGGTAGGACTTAACGGTATAATGTTTGGGCGTTAGTAGTCGGGCCCGGAGTTGGTTCCGTCGCGCAATTTTACGCGGCAGTATAGCCGCTGGACCAGGGGTATAAGAGGCTATACCCCTCTTGACCGCCTGCTTAGCCCT
Source organism: Peronosclerospora sorghi (assembly GCA_026184515.1). Taxonomy (NCBI): domain Eukaryota; phylum Oomycota; class Peronosporomycetes; order Peronosporales; family Peronosporaceae; genus Peronosclerospora; species Peronosclerospora sorghi. The sequence goes on along the minus strand of CM047587.1, from coordinate 16,227,723 downwards.
CTTTTGAGGGTCGCGAGGTCCCTTACGAGCCCGTATGGCACGTCGGGCCTCTTGAACCAAGGGACGGTTCATTGGTGGTGGTTGCCTGTGGCACCTGGAGGTATCACCCCTAGCGGATAAAGGTGGCGCACGAGTTAGTGAGTTTTCCACACGTGTGGGGAATGGGTTGGATGACTGATAGTGCCGTTCAGCGCTATCAGCATGGCCAGCCGTTGGGGAGAGCTCCCCAAGGGCATCCACTTCCGAGTTGTCGAAATAGTTTGCGTCCATAGCACCGCTGAAGGTGTACAATGGACAGCCAGAGGTACTGGCATTGGACTTCTCCAACAAGATTTCGATTATTGCGTAAGCAATAGTCTTGATGGGGGAGGATGCAACGGGGTTACATTAGAGTTGCATTTAGTGTTGGTGTACATGAGTACACTACGGTTGAGGTCAGTATTGACCGGTTTGAAAGGTTTCGAACCTTTGGTTATTTTAACCAATCAGGGAAGGGCCCCTTGGTGTGGTGGTGTGTCAGCCATCCACGTGTCGGTACACAGGTGTGTGCACTACATTTTAGCTAGGTACGAATTTGGAATATTCTACTTAGTATTACATATAGTTTATATTAGTTTAAATTAATTTAGGCTAATTACATATTAAATATATTCAGTTTACATTTCACTCTAAAGTGCAGACGCGCGACCTCGACCGGTCGCGCGTGCAGTGAGTGTCGTAGGTAAGAGGGATCCCTCCCTTTACTTACACCCCGTAAAGGGAACACAGCCGTTAAGACTAATTAGTAAACCAACCCGGGAATCTTGGCCCCGAGTAGGAGATCTCTCCTACTAAGCCCTTTATAAGGGCGTATCGGCTAAGTATCGGTGGTTACCGCTTTAAGGAAGAGTCTTCCTCTGTGCACTAGCAGCACCGTGCGTATACGCACCGGATACACCCCTTTTACGGATCATGTACTGATCTGGTCAGGTGGGACCAAGATATCACCATTCCTGTGGGTCAATAGGCAGATATCTCGGTTAGAAAGGACTATCGGACAAAGAAGTTGTGGGTGACCAGGGGCGATCAATAGGTCCGACGTTTGTGGACGGTGTAGATCGAAGCGATCGGGTACGAGTCACTAACATCGGTAATAAACCGCTGGTGTTAGGCGACGGTACGATAGTCGGTATGTGGCTGGCTGAAGGAAATGTTCCTTGGAGGATGGGATTCATTTCGATCGAATCAAGTTGTTATATGCAGTGGCAAAGCTTTGCGCGAAAGGACACCACTGATCGGATCGGCGACGACAAGTCATCTGAAGAGTACCTCCCACCTCGGACGGAAATCCCAGATCACGTAGCGATCAAGATGTGCCATAGGTCGCCAGCACAGTCATCAGATACAGTGGACTTGAAGGCAAATGTGCCGAGAGTTGTTAACGCATTTGTATCGCAAGATCGGGTGAAAGTGTAATCGACGGCAGATGGGGACGATCGCGATATCGCTGGAGACGAGTATAGTGACATATCCGCTCAAGTCGGTACTACAGGAGGACAGCCCGTCAACGAGGATCAGCATTGCCCGTTTGATAGGGGCGGACCGAGTGAAGTCACCTCACCGGATGACCTGGTTTGTATGCACAGGGGCGGGGAGAAGTGTATTGATAGATCGGTGAGCCCGATCTGGAATGTGGCTACCCCACCTGAAGTGCTAGCTGATCCTCTCAAGGCGACTCTGGATGATCGCAAGTTGCCAACACCCCCGATCGAACCGATCATCACAAGGAATTAGGATGGGAGAAGAAATACTGGCTGATCGGGAAGGGCGCTGCTGATTTCGACAGTGATGATGCCATTTCGACCGCCCAATTTGATTATATATCGACCGAGAAGACGTGTTGTGACCAAACGCATCGAGAACACCCGATCCACTTGGAGGATCACAAGGAAACAATTGGAATCGGTGAATCCGATCTTGATTATTGTGATCTGACTAAGAAGTTCGAACGAAATCGACCGAATCAGATCGGTTATGGGGCGATACGGACTTACGAAGTGGCAAAACAAGATTTGCAATAGTGCCGGTCAGGTGACACCGATCGGCTACCGATCGGCAATATCGATCGGCTACAGATCGGCAATACCGACCAGTATGAATTTGTGATGTTTCTTGTGATTACAACCACGGGTGTGTGGAAATGTGATGAATGGATGATGAGAAAGTGGCTTAAGGTTGTGGATGGATTTTTTCGGTGACAACGATAACGACTCTTTCGATGTGGATACAGTCGTATGTGGTAAGGGTGGACCGTGACCAATGTGGATAAAGGCTAAGTCAAAGAGGACGATAGGATGATCTGAAATGGAGTCTATTATTAATGAAATATGAACGACGATTATCCGATCGGCTTCTTCGATCTTCTCCGGAGACCAAGGGTCGGCAGCAGCCAGACCTGAAGGAGGGAGAGGCACGTCAACCTTCAATTTTCCCGAACGAATCGAGACGATATAGACGAGAAGTTCCGGGCAGAAAAGTTGGTTTGGGCACCTCGATAGCTGGATTCGACGATTATTTAGCGCTATCGCCCTCCGGGTGCACCTCTTGGTCTGCTCGTAACGTCGGATCTTCAACTGCGGCAGCAGATCGACGACGCTGGGTGGGTCGGGATTAATATAAAGCAAGAAGTAGCTCATCTGAACCCACCGATCCACCCTCCGAATCTACCCCAGGCGAAGCTGATGCCGACTTGGACAGAACAGTGTGGCGGGATGAGGGCGCGCGATTTTTCGAAGCCTTCCTCTCCATAACCGGATCCTCCGCCGCACTTGGAAGTTGCGCCCGTGTCTTGGATTGCGTTTGCACTGCCTCCAGCTTCTTTTCGAGCTCCAGGTCGCACGCTACGTTGGCGCCCTAGAGCCTCTCTACGCGTCTTCGCGCTTCCGATTTTGTTTGCAAATTCTGTGGGGAGGATATTAGCCAATGATCGGCACGATAATCCACCCGAACAAGGTTGAGCGGCGTAACGGGTCGATGGCGCGGGATTTTTCGAAGCCTTCCTCTCTATAACTGGATCCACCGCCGCACTTGGAAGTTACACCCGTGTCTTGGCTAGCAATTGCACCGCTTCCAGCTTCTTTTCACGCTCCAGGTCAGCCGCTAGCTCCTCGCCCTCGCGCCTCTCGAGGCACCCTTGCGCTTTTTGTTATGTGCGCGAATTTGGGGGGGGGGCAAATTTCAGCCAATGAACGGCTAGAATTTCCGCCCGAATTTTGTTGGTAAATCGCACCACCTGAATGCGCCTGTGGGTCCGCGAGGGCGCTCAATGTTACTCCGTGAGGAATGAGATCAGCGACCAGCGACTTGGATAGGCACGTATCCAACTCATCACGGCACCCTCAGACGACTCCCCAGAGTCGATTCGACTCTTGGGTCCAAATGCCGAGCTGATCGTTTGGAAGGCACTAATTCTGCCGTCGATCGTGAGTTTTAGCTCAGCGATCTGCCGATCCATCTCGATTCGTTGTGAGTATATGACCGACCCATCACCCTGAGGCTCTGAGCATTGTCGAACGAACGCTGCGTGCAGCTCCTGAAGACGCGATCGGTTGATCTCGAGACGACGCAAGTCGTGAAGAGTGCCGATCATCCCTTCCAACATCGTTTGGAGCAGATCTATGTGGCCGTACACCTGTCGAACGGTGTCAACAAGTGTATGCACAGTCGGGAAGACATCGATCACCAGTGGATCTACATACAGCAAGAAGTGAGGATCGATCTAACGTGGAGTTATCAGTTGAATGGCGTACCTGATCTGTTCTGTTGCGGTGCTTTTCGAGCGCAACTCTCAACTCCTCCCGGAGCGCATCAATGTTTTGTTGGGCCGATCGACCTCTACTCGGGACTTATCTTGTTCTGCGACGATATGAGTGTCACCGGAGTCGTCTGAGTGGTCCGATCGGTCAGGAGTTTGAAGATGCGGGGAGTCCGATCGCCGATCGCCTTTGGAGATAAATGTTAGTGGAAAATGTGGCGATCGAAAGTTAACTGGACTTACCTGGTACACTGGATTCGTAAGATTTCATGGAATCGAAGACTGTTTGTGAGATCGGGCCTCTACCGTTGTGCGGCTGCGACCAGACTCAGGGGCGGCTGTGGTGAAGTGCAAGTGAAAATTGTTGACAATTTTGTACCAGTGTACCATTTTACAAGGCAGATCGATCTGGTTGGCTGAATGGACGGATTATTTTGGGCCAATCGTGTGCTTGGAGTGTTTTGTACGCGGATTTGAGGTAAGGCACACGGTTTACATATAGTTTACATATTGGATTTTTATTGGCTAAATAATATAGTGTTCGTATAACATTGGGTTGCGTAAGTCGCCAATGGCTCCGATCTGAGTCATTGGGAGCGGGAGGCTGACAGAGTCCCCTCAAGCTTGTAAGCGCGGTCAGGACAGAGCTCCACCGGAATCCCCACGACAGGGAGCACTCGTTACGTTCACTCACCACTCAATTAATTTTATTTCGGCCCCGCTCAAGGGAGGCGGGTTATTTTTTGGCTGTGTTACTCATCGCGATCTGCTGCGATCAAGTCCCAGGAATGGCTGGATTACTCATCGCGATCTGCGATCAAGTGGCAGAAACATTTATTGGCTGGATTACTCATTGCTCTGCAATCAATTGTCAGGCTTTACTATTGGCTGGATTACTCACTGCCTCGGAGGTAAAGTGCCATATTAAATCGCATTCGGAGTGAAGATTTCCGCTTAGTTTGCAGATCTGCTAGTTCGTATTATCTTTCGTTGAAATTTTGGATCAATACCCCAGAAGAGGTACATCCATATCGTGTTCTCTAAAGTCTCCACCAAGCAGCGGTCCACCAAGTGTGCAACCAGCCCATTCCATCGGGTACACAAGGTGAGATGGAGATTCAATAATCGGACCAGGCGTCCTATGCTGATGATCGATCGTCTGCTAGCAGCTGACGATCAGATCGGATCGTAGGCGAAGGTTAGCGGGGTACCCTCCCGTCAGTTGGAAGGCTGGGCACGATGGTGGTCAAGTTCTCGACACTTTGGTGTTCGATTTTGAACTTGACTCCACCACAGCTGCTGCACAGCAATCTTGTTGGTGTCGCTTGTACCATCTTTGCGCTCAACGCTGAAGTCAAAGTTCAAAACGTCCAGAACATCTTGTTCGAATTTGGGGTGCAGTGTCGACAGCTCTTCAAATGTCAATGCACTCAAAGCCTTTTTCTTGTCTTCGGCCATTCGCACAGCAGCACCAGCGACGTGGTGCGTCTCACGAAAAAGAACGCCTTTACGCACCAAGTACTCGGCCAAATCTGTAGCAGGTGCGTGCGTACACGCACGGTGCGGCTAGCGCACAGAGGAAGACTTTCCTTAAGCGGCGACACGCCGATACTTAGCCGATACGCCCTTATATAAGGGCTTAGTAAGAGATCGCTCTCTTACTCGGGGCCAAGATTCCCTTAGTTTACTTGTTAGTAAAAACTAACGCCTTGATACAAGCCTTCCCTTAAAAAGGGGGGTAGCTAAGGGAGGTATTCCCTTTGCCTACAATACTCACTGCGCTCGCGATCGGTAGAGGTCGTGCGCCTAGCAGTATTAGAGTATTGCGTAAACTGATTTTATTTAGTAAGTAATTAGCCTAAATTAATTAAACTAATGTAAACTATATGTAATACTAAGTAGAACTTACTAAATTCGTACCTAGCTAAAATGTAGTGTTCACCACCTGTGTACCAACATGTAGCAGGGTGCCGCGCCTCCACCAAGGGCTCCTGCCCTGATTGGTTAAAATAACCAATAGGTCTGAACCTTTCGGACTGGTCAATACTTGACCTTAACCGTTGTGTACTTACGTACACCAACGTAACCAAATGTAACTCTGTTGCATCCTCCCCCATCAAGACTATTGCCACGCAATAATCAATTTTAGTTGGATAATTATAACTGCCAGAGCTCTGGCATACCATGAGCACCTTTAGTGGTGCTGAAGATTCTCCCCGAGAAGGAGATGACAACTATTCTAACTCCGGTATTTCGGAGGAGGAGGTCCTAGGGGATATCTCCCCTAAGGATGAGCGCTCCGACAACGCCGAACGGCGATGTCGGCAGCCTTATCCATTACCCACACGTGTGGAAAATGCACTAACTCGTGCGACACCCCTATCAACTTCGGATGATGCATCCGGGTCGCCGAAGGCTACCATCACCAATGAGCTAGACACGGCTCAAGAAGCCCAACTTGCCGTACCGGCACGGAAGGTTCCTCGCGACCCCCAAAATAAGGCTAAAAACGAAGTAAAGAAGGGTTTATCCTCCCATATCTCTGGCCCTGCGGCTGTACAGCCGCATGAAATCGCGCGCCGGAGACAACTCCGGGAAAAACTGCTAACGCCGAAGCAGTTCACTGTCACCTCGTACCGAGAGCGCCTCGGGAAACAGGCACGAGGTGGTTGTTGAGAGGTTCCCTTCATTCTCCTACGAGGAGAAAGGTCGAGGAGGCAGAGCGGACATTACGCGCTTTGGCGGAAGGGGATAAGCGTCTCCCTAACTTTAACGAGCTGTACAACAGCTATTCCGAACATGACGTTCGGATAGAGAGGGAGTTGCGCTTGGCGTTTGCCCTAGCCAAAGCGCTGGGGCAATTACCTTCCCCTTATTGTACGCTCCCTGATAGCTCCCATGCCCTCGATGTGGTGCCGGAGAGCAATGCAAACTCTGCATCTGCCTCCGGAAAACTCCCAGCTACTGGGAGTGAAGGGGCTTCCCCCCGCCCCTTCGGTCGCCGACTCACATCCGGATTCTCCCGCTCGAAAGCGTCAACGACGTCACGGAAATCCTGCCGCAGGGTAGTCTCAGACTCCCACGAACTCTGTGAATGTGGATAACCCTTCCACTTCACCAGGTACTGGGTTTATCCCCGGTGATGGCGTCGCGCCATCAGGCGCTCCACATGGTAATGAGGAGTACCCTCCGAATCGAGAATTGGAGGAGGAGGTCGCACAATTGCGACGTGAGATTTACGCTCGCTGTGATCGTCACAGCGTCGCATTCTGGAAGTCTAGGAGGGACTCCGGAATGAGGGGAGTGAGATCGACCGCATTGAGAGGCGGCTTGACTCAGTCGATTCTGCCGCTGCGGAGTTTCGTGGTCGCATTTCGACCCTGACGGAGATTTTACTCCGCCCTTCCGTACCTTACGACTATCTCCTTCCCAACCTACTCCAAGAGGGGAACCGCCTCCGGGTTCTGGTATGGCTTAATCATACCCACATAGAATGTTCGATGCGTAGCATCGCCTTCGGAATATCCAAGGTTTATGCTAAGCCTTTTCGGGCTACCACCTTGAAAGGCCCTACAAACCTGGGGCGCAGTTTGTTTCTTAACACGTTAGAAACTGCATGTGTAGGAAAGTTTTTAGCATTTAATAAAACACTTTCTTCTACTTTGTACGCCCTTTTGTAACGCCGACCCGTGCGTTCTGCCTGCTTCTTTTTCTTGTCTTGACTTTCCTCCATGGCATCGCAGACGTGTCGTACGACACTAAGGAGCGTCGATAAAAACTTATAGATGTTCTTACGCACAGATACAGGGATGACATCGGGAATCCTCCCCATTCAAGCCCTGGGCCACACACACGTGGCGTCAACGGAACCCTCGGATTCGCTAATCCGTTCACGTAAACGCGGTAAACCCCGTAGATACATGTACCAAATTGTTGATAGCAAATTCAACCATCGGAAGCATCTCACTCCAACTCTTTGGAGAATCTGGTCATAAACTTCGGAGAACATCCTCCACAACGCGATTAACGCGTTCCGTATGACCATCCGTCTGCGGATCATCCGCAGTGGACATGAGGAGCTTGGTGCCTAGCACCTTAAACAACGCGCCCCAGAATTGTCCCGTAAAACGGGGATCCCGATCCGACACAACGGAATCGGGTAGACCATGCTGTCGAAATACACGGTCTAGGAACACTTTTGCTGTTCCTTGTCCATCTATGGACTCTGGCACCGCCGCCAGGTGAGCCATCTTGCTCAATCGGTCTACAAAGACCAATGTGCCGGTGTTTCTGGCCTTATCCTTCGGAAAACCGAAGATAAAATCGATACTAAGGGATTTCCAACACTCCGTTGGAACGGATAAGCTGGCCAAAAGCGCAGCTGAATCTGCAGAGGGTTTGACCCTCTGACACGTCTCACAGGTGCTGTAACAGGGTTACACTCTGGTTACATTTAGTATGTGTAGTGTACGTGAGTACGCTACGGTTGGGTCAGAATTGACCGGTCCGAAAGGTTTGGACCATTGGTTATTTTAACCAATCAGGGCAGGATACCTTGGTGGAGGCGTGGCAGCCACGTGTTAGTACACAGGTGGTGTACACTACATTTTAGCTTGGTACGAATTTAGTAAGTTCTACTTAGTATTACATATAGTTTACATTGGTTTAAATTAATTTAGGCTAATTATATATTAAATATACATTCAGTTTACATTTCACTCAAAGCCTACAGGACGCGCGGCCTCGACCGGTCGCGCGCGTATGAGTGTAGTAGCGTAAGGGAAGTTCTTTCCTTAGCTACCCCCTTATTAAGGTAGCCTTGTGTTAAGGCGTTAGCTTGTGCTTACTAGTAAACCAAAGTGGAATCTTGACCCCGAGTAAGAGAGTTCTCTCTTACTAAGCCCTTTTATAAGGGAGTATCGGCTAAGTAGCGGCACATCGCCGCCTAAGGAAAGTCTTCCTCTGTGCGCTAGACGCACCGTGCGTGTACGCACCGGCTACAGGTGCGAATATACGCACCGACCCACTTATACATGTTGGGCCACCAATACAGAGC
>CM047587.1:16185623-16218774 GCA_026184515.1 Peronosclerospora sorghi | reverse complement strand
CTCAGTATCCGCGAGGATCTTGAGGCCGCTTCGGGCATTTAATGCCTGTTTGGTTTTCACCAAAACTGACTCGTCCATCGTGGATGAGGAGTTCAACTCCTCTTCCGGACGCAACACGACGATCTCGTAGAGTTCACCTGCTTTTACAGCAGTCTCAAACTCGTTGAAGGACATCTCCTCCAACGACAACAGTTCGCCTACCCCAAGCAACCGTTCCAGGCTTACGCCTTCTGTGCCAACACCTGTCACACTATTCAGCATCCGATAGGACTGCTTACTACTGGCTTCGGGACTTATCCCGGGGACCAGATGGGGGGAGTCTATTGCCCATTGTGAAAAAGCTATTTTTAATATAAAATCCAATTAAATTTTAAAAAAAGCAATCTTAACTAGCGATTCCTATTGGAAGCGCCACGCGCCTATCCACAGAGGTTTCTACCTGTACCACCGGTGACTAGCCAGTCTCGCCTATAACGGCGTGGTCGGAATCATTTCCGACGTGCAAAAGAGACGAACTACGGGTCTCTTTGCTTGGAAGCGCCTCGCGCTTAACCACAGGGGTCTCTACTCCTACCACTGGAGTTACCTCAGAGGAATCCACCTCTACCACTGGCAACTCACCAGTCTCGCCGTTAACGGCGTGGGGATTAACCGCCGAATCCCCCTCGTTAAGGAACTCTTCCTTAACCTCATTGAGACTGATCATTTCAGATATCCCAATCTCTGGCATCTCACGCCAGAATCGCTTTTTCGATCGAGCAAATGCGGGTTCATGACTCGCCAATGCTTCACCCGACCGCGGGTGCATTGAGCCAATGGACTTAGCCTTCCAGTATATCCATGGCTCGTGGCGTTCCAGCCACTTCATGCCCAGAATGAGGTCATACCTCGAGTCCGAATCCAGGAATAGGAAACGTTCTAAGCTGTAGAAGTCTGCAAACTTCAGCTTAAGGTCAATCCAGACCTTTGGTACAGAAACCTGTAGGCCCGTCGCAAGACGGACCATGGCAACGTCACGAGAACGTGCCTCTAGGGCCTCGTCATACAGCCGACTCTTCTCAACAGAAGCCCGTCTGACATATTTGTCAGACGCTCCAGAGTCTATCAAGACTCTCCAAGGCTTATCAAAGCCTTACACGTCCGCAAGGACTACCAGCAAACCTGGCTGGTACACCAACTCGGTGCTAGAAAGAACCGCTTCCCTCGGGGCTTTGTGCTGTCATACCCTACCCTGGGGCTTAACAGCACTGAGGGGTCCTTCAGTAGGGCGCCCCGCACCTACTGGGAGCCGTCGTTTCCCTACGGCTTGGGCAAGGGCTTTTTCCCCACCCTTGGTCCCTTGTAGCGAGTGTCTCGCTGGGGATTTTTCGGACATCTGTTCCTCAGATGATCCATGCTCCCACAAAGGAAGCATCTCAGCGGCCCATGCCGCTGCAACATAGCTAAGATCTCTGCCTCGAAGCTCTGTGAAAAAGAGTCAGCGTTAATCTTTGGGGAAGCTTTCTCTTCCGCTTCGACCTGACTCAGGTCCATGGGTTCGGGACCCACCTTAGAGGAACGGAAGTTCCTCTCGGCGTTGAACGCCATCTTGAACGGCTCCTCCAGGGATTGGGTTCGGCATCGGAACAATTCCGAACGTGCTGTCCCTTCTCTCATGCCTCCAATGAAGACGGGGATGGACACATCGTCCGAATACGCTTTCGCGTACATCCCTGCCAACAGGGTCTTAAGCTCCTGGATAAATAGCTCCTGGGCCTTAGTGCCTTGACGGCACCTCAGGAACGCCAGTTGATTCTGGAAAACCAGATCATTCGTTGCGTACATGTCCATGAGCTTCTGCTTAAGTACCTTCCATGTTGGGAACGCGTTCGTGACTGACTCCGAACACGTAAAAGCCCATGTACGGGCTTTGCCCGTAAGATGGGTCAATGCAAGTCCCACTTGCAAGTGATCAGCGGTCATATTCGCTGTGGCGAAGGCCGTTTCGACCTTTCGCAACCAAACGTAAAGGTTTTCACCCTTCTCTCCGGTGAACCCCTTTATCTTAAACGATAATGGGGGTCGCACCCCCGTGGAACGACCTCCACTACAACTCGCCTCATGAGCGATGAGGGCATTTATCCTTGCCTTTACGGCCTCAAGTCCCTACTCCACTAGGAGCTTCATGCCTTCTTCCCCCGTTAAGGATAACAGCCTTTTAAAGGCTTCCTGCTGGACGAGGGTCAAACTATCCCAATCGTCCTGATTCATCCTTTGCAGAGGATGCCTAGTCTACCAACACATGTGTTAGATTGACTACTAGTGCTACCAGATGTAGCCGTTGCGTATACGCACGGTGCGACTAGCGCACAGAGGAATACTCTTCCTTAAAGCGTTAGCTACCGCTACTTAGCCGATACGCCCTTGTAAAAGGCTTAGTAGTAGAGTTCTCCTACTCGGGGCCAAGATTCCCGGGTTGGTTTACTACGTAGCCTTAACGGCTGTATTACCTTTACGAGATGTAAGTAAAGGGAGGGCTCCCTCTTACCTACGACACTCACTGTGCGCGCGAGCGGTCGAGGTCGCACATCCGCAAAATAGAGTGAAATGTAAACTGAATATATTTAATATGTAATTAGCCTAAATTAATTAACTAATATAAACTATACGTAATACTAAAAATAATATTCCTAATTCGTACCTAGCTAAAATGTAGTGTACCATTGCTCTCACCTCTCCACGTTTGGTTCGCGTTTGGCCCCTAGAGTTCGGCTTCTGTAAGCGCCCCACGGGAACTCTAGGTGGATTAAGTGAAATTTACCCCCCCTCGTAGGTCTAGGCTAGGAATACAGATATTTGGGTGTTTCTTTAGCTGTTGAAGACTCCAGAGGCTCCGTGATCAGGCAGTGAATACTTCCACTGCCTGATCAAGTACCCCCTTCGCCGATCAACACCTGATCGACACTCTGCAACTCGTGACCCGCGATCAACAACTCGCAGATCGCACCAACTTGTACCTGAGCAACTTTTGGCACCTGATCAAGTCTGATCTCAGCTGATCAACTACTTTTTGTGGCTGATCAAGCCTCATCAAGTCTTATCTCAGCTGATCAACTACTTTTAGTGCCTGATTGTCGTGAAGCGGACCCTAGAATTTTGGTCGGTTCCGGTCAACAAAGGACCGATCGGCCTGTCGGCGATCGGATTGGTGGAAAGTCAAGAGGTTTTGGGTCAGTCATGTGCATGGGGTGTCTAGGACACAAATTCGGGTAGGTCACATGAGATTGCGTGTACTACATATTTTCATGTTTGGTAAAGGTTGGGGACTATAGGGGGTAGGTAGTAGTTTGGGATTTGCCAAGTTTGGTTTTTGCTTTCTTTTGGGTTTTGCTTCATAAAGGTTTTTGGCTTTTAGCTTCGCTTAAGTGACCGTTGGACCCCCAGCTCAACCGGGGTCGTTTTCACCTTACGCGTTAGTCGCCTCTGCACGCCGCAGAGTTTTTTGGGAGCGGAGGGTCGAGCAATCCCCCCAACGCATTATAACCGACCGGGACGCGTTATAGACGCATTTGGCCCGCCGGAAGTCCCTCGACAGGAGCGTACTTTGGTCTACCCCCAACGTTAAGTTGCACACGTTTGGAACGTGTTATTTCACCTATTGGATTATTTCGTGGAGATATCGTTCGTGGATTACGTCACGTTCTTATTGGATCTCCCTATTGGATTGGATTATTGGACCTCATTGGATTACCGGAGTTTATCTCCCATATTGGCCGGGCTTTACGATCAGGTTAGCGATCTGCCCTCGGGAGTATACGAATTTCGAGTATAGCCGGTATACCCGTACCCTGGGTGAAGAGTTCCGCCCCGGGTACATCACCCAGCACGGTCTACCGCATTTAGACCACCAGTCAGTCCCAAGCACCGATCCACCGAGTGTGTTACCAGCCCAATCCATCGGGTACACAAGGTGAGATGCGAAAAGAATCGGACCAGGCGTCCAGTGCTGACGATCGGTCGTCTGCCGGCAGCGGACAATCCGATCGGATCGAAGACGAGGGTTCACGGGGTACCCCCCCCCCGTAACTTGGAAGGCCGGGCACGATGGTGGTCAGGTTCTCGACACTTCGTTGTTCGATTTCGAGCTTGACTCCACAAATTATCGAGCCTGATCAAGTCTGATCACAGCTGATCAACGACTTTCGGTGCCTGCCCAAGCCTGATCACTGCTGATCAAGCCTGTACACACCTGATTCGAGCTCGATTATACCTGATCGCGCCTGATCAGCACCTCGATCAACTCATTACAAGTTCCCCAATCTTGCATCAAGGAATTGCCGTGTTTACATTCCCGCCACCTGGATAGCGACCCACGCCTAAGCCGGCGGGTACACAAGGTGAGCAGAAACACAAGTGGTCAAGGACAACCGAAGGACCCCCTTCGTTAGTCGGCAGTCCGGGCGCCGTGGTACCGCCTGCTCAAGCGTCAAAAACTTGGATCGGCCGCTCCACCACACATGTACCTTACCTTAAATATGCGTAAAAAACACTCCAAGAACATGATTGGCCCAAAACACTCCATCCTTTTAGCCAACCCGATCGATCCGTCTTGACAGCTAGTACACTGGTACATGATAGTCAAAAATTTTCAATAGCACTTCACCACAAAGATAGCACTAGATCGGAATGATAATGAAGTTAAGAATGTTGCCGATGTCCGAACGTAGAATGAAACCAGGTATGGTCAAAACACACCAAGAATTTTCGATGAATTGGGAAGGGTACAGTAAATCCCTCTGGATCGACGAATGTATTTTCAGTTGTGGAACTTTGAACCGGACTTTCGAGCGCGAGGGTACTGTCGCAATATATTCAAGGTAAATGCAGACGCAAGAGGTAGATGATCTGGTCTCTCAGTTTTTTTTTCGGATCCGAAACTAACGACTAATGAGAAGCGGATAAAATGTCGATCTGACCACAATCCAATCGATCGGATACTAATTTGAGATGATGAAAGTAGAATGAGTATTGAAGGGTAAAATGGATCTACTGGAGTATTGCGTTCTTGTGGTAAATATGGATTTGGTCGGTGTGAGTCTATGGGCATGCTCTATGGGCTTGAGTTGGAGTATGGATATTACGTCTGATTGAATCAATATGGATGGGCTTCCTTATGCTATTATAGAGGATCAAAAGTGTTAGTCAGTCCTGTCATCTGCCATCTCTGCTTCAATGCGTCAGTTTCCAGTTATTCTACGTACTCCAAACGTAAGAAACAAGGTACCGGCAAAAGTAGTGAGATAACAACGTAATAAAGATAATTACAACTTTATTCTCTCCAATTATCTACTCCGTAAGACGCCACAAAGTAAATCGTAAGCAAACCACAGTGTTTCACACTCCACCAGAGATAAATTGCGCTCCGCCCTTAAGAGAACGTACTATCACCAAAAGTGTACTTGTGAGACATGCGTTCGAAAAACAAAAAACAAAAGTGACTATATTAGTTTGAAGTTTAATACTTAACCTAATAAATGTATGTATAAAATTGGGTACTACCCAAAATTCATTTTGCTGAAAAGTTGCATTGGACCTATTTGCGTCCGGCATCTACTGAAGGCGGGGCGCGGGTCCTTCCAACAAAAGAATGACGAATGAGTCTTAGGATGAAGCTGACGTGGAACATCCGATCGTTGCTTGAACTTGAGTTGGAGGCAGCTACACGAAGCCTACGTAATCCTTCGATCAATCCTCGTACTGATTGGTGCCACGAATCTTTCGGTCGAGTTCTATCAGAGCCTCTCTTAAGGTTCCGAGCGACGACAATCAATCATTCCTGGGATACCGTCACCCCGCTTCCGCTGCGAATCTACGCCTTTTCGATCCGTCGGCGAGAGATATGAAGAAAACTCGGAAACAGCAAGATATCCGCACGTTGGCATGCCAGATAAAACGTAAGCGCAAAAAGAAAGCCGCCATTCTCCTGCCCTGCCGCGGTGTTGCTTCGACTCTGAAAAAAAGGGTAAGATTGAAGTCTTTGATTGTTCGGAAGATGGGGTGGATGTCATGTGATAGGCCTGAGGTTTACATGTCGTGTGCGAAGCACGCTGATACCCAAAAATAGCTTAAGTGCAAGCGGAGTCTTTGCTACTGGCGAGCAGAAAGGTTCTGCTATAATACGTATCATTATACTTAAAGCAGTAGGGGTGGTCAGACTTCGTGTATTTTAGGCACGGATCGAAGCGCGTATATTTCAAAAATGATATGTATGGCCTCAATGAAGTTAATTACTACATGGTTTGAATCACAATATAGAGGAGTGGCAAGTGCTGCAAACGCCATATATTTCGTCGATACGTACGTAAACGAGTGGACGAAAAAATTGCACATATTCTTTCATTAGTACTATCTATATAACAACATAATTCATGTCGTCGATGCGCGCCTACTCCCGCACTTAATCGAATATCTCGATCCATGCATAGAATTCGATTAAATAGGCGATCCCGTATCTAAGCGAAGTCGAACTGTACTATAAGTCGTAAATAATTGAATTGGACTTTACAAACAATCTGGAGCTACTCGCCTCTTACAGGTTTCGTGTCCTTCTTCAATTGGATCGTAGGCGCTGGTGCACTAACCATCCCGCATTCTTTCATCAACGTATTGTTGCATCTCTATAGCACTTCTGTGTCTCCTAAACTCACGCCCATTCGTCTTTTTAAGGTTGGAATCATCTACGGATCCTTAGTGTTGTCTGCCCTAGCTTTTATCAGTTATACGACGGCTACCTTATGGTTAAAGCAAGTGGGGGCGCCAATGCACTGAAGCGACGAAACCGGGTTTTGGGAACTTCCAGTGACGAGATGCATACGGATTTTGTGCCTCTAATGGTCGCTGACGAAGTACTTTTGGTGGATTGGAGATCGCACTGAATCATTCAATCTCATGATGACGTGGTATGGTATGTTGGTGTTGTGCTGCAGAAGCACGACGTGTTGGAGCAAAAATTGCGGATAAAGTCAAGAGAGCATAAAATTTAATTTTGATTTATCGAACAAGGTGCGAGCCGGGAATTTAGTGTTGTGCAGAAGATATGTAGGTACCCGTCGGTAAACTCCTTCCGATGAATACCCGAATGCACGTGTTCGTCACTCTGGCTCTCGCGGTCTTCGCCATCTGTATCTGTCAATCACTGATTTCGTCGTTGCACGCATGGACCACGGTACTACAATTCACGGCGAAAGAAAACGTTCACCTCGCGCGAACTGTCAAACGACGTTGGATGGGAATAGGGTTGGGGAGCAATTTATACGTTCAATATCAAGTGCTGGATTTAGACTCTCTGGAAAAACAATATCTACATTGACAGAGTCTGCACGAGTAAAAGTTGTCGACCGCGTAGACCTCATGGCAAGATAGCGAAATGGCCCTGCTGACAAAAATGAAAATGATCAAGAGCACGTTACGAACGTACTGGAGGAAACGGCAGTGGATTCGACTATCCTCGCCAAAGGTGCTCCTGTAGCGACGATGGTGGAGACAGTGGTACGTCACCCAACAGCAGCGAAAAAACCAGCCGCGGTGTAGTTGGTTTGAAGAGGAAAGCGAATGTTTTTGAAAAAGAGAATGAAAAGCAAAAACAGCAGGTCGTGGATCTACAGAGCGAGAAACAAGGAACGAGTCGGGATGCTGTGCCTCCAAGTGGAACAGTTGATGAAATGGAACGTGTGGGGAGCATAGGATAGAAGAGTGATAGATGAATGGGGTATCGATCGTTTACCAAGTCGAAATAAGAGAAAAACAGTTTAAGAGGTCAAACCTCAAGTCCAGAAGGAGTCGAGTGCATAAAATGACTATTGGAGCTGTTTACTTCGGGCGGAAGGTGGCCGTGTCGACAGTCAAAGAAAAAGAAACGGACAAGGTTGTAAAACGCACAAAAGACGCAGTACAAAGAATGTGTAACCAATTCCTTGCGAATCATTACCCCGTGGAACATGAATATGTAGGGAAAGCGACGCTGGGCATGTATTACACGGAAATGTGGCGGAGTACAGTTCAAAATCGAACACCGAAGTCCGTAACTGAACCACCATCGCTCCCAGCCGACCAACTAACGGAGGGGCGACTCCGCGAACCTTCGCCTGGGTGCCGATCGGGTGACCGATCGGCATTTCAGGACGCCGAGTCCGATTCGTCTCGTGTCTCACCTTGTGTACCCATTGGTATGGGTGGCTACACATTCGGTGGACCGTTGTTTAGTGGAGACTTTAGTAGGTGTTGATACGGGTGTACCACTTCTGGGGTACCGATCCAAAATTCCAACGAAAAGATAATCCAATATGGTCGATCTGCAAATGGAGGGGAAATCTTCACTACAAATGCGGTTAAATATGGTACTTGAACGCCCGTGGTATTGCGTAATCCAGCCAATGGGGTTTCTGGCACTTGACCGCAGATCGCGATGAGTAATCCAGCCAATTCCTGGGACTTGATCGCAGATCGCAATGAGTAACCCAGCCAAAATAACACGTCTCCTTTGAACGTGGCCGAACTTGAGGGGGTGAGTGAACGTAGTGGACGCCTCCCGTCGTGGGACTTTCGGTGGATCTCTGTCCTGGTCGGGGTAAATGAGTGCGAGAGGGCACTGTTAACCCTCTGCTCCCAATGACTCCGATCGGAGCGGCGACTTACACAACCCAATGTAATACGAACACTATATTATATAGCCAATTAAAAGCCAATATGTAAACTATATATAAACTGTATGCCTTACCTCAAATCTGCGTACAAAACACTCCAAGCACACGATTGGCCCGAAACACTCCGTCCTTTTAGACAACCCGATCGATTTGCCTTGAAAACTTGTACACTGGTACAAAGTGGTCAATAATTTTCACTTGCACTTCACAGCAGTGCGAACAGCAACGCCCGAAGTGCTGAAATTTGCATTCCTGACACAAAAGCACCTGCCCATTGGATGCCAACTGAACAGGATGTACCACGAGTGCGGCGTGTATTCGACGGGATTGAGCAGCGGCTTCGGCTAAAACTCGGTAAAATGGAATCAGGATGCAGTGTGATGCGCTGCAATGGATTGAGGAACGCGTAACAGGATCTTCGCTGTACGCGCTCACATTTCTCAACTTGCTGCAGTTGTGGAAAGGTTAAATTACACTGATAGCTACACCCTAACCAATGTTGCATCGTCTGCTTGAAGACCAGACTCGGTGTGGCAAAAACGTTCGTGAACATACAACAATGCCTTTGATTGGACATTGGTTGGTGCAGGAATAATGCACAAGTGGAATTTACAATTACCACTTGCATGGGGAGCTTGACCATCTCAACAGTAGCCTCCTACTTCTCAATGAGAATGCGCCCAAATTTGCACAGATCTATATACATAACCCGAAAATACAAGTCGATGGATACCTTGCGCTTACCGCCAACTTAATCTGACATCATGGTAGAAATGCAGCAGATGCTTCAAGAGACGCTCGAGTATACGAAGGCACGGTGAATACAACATGCCGAGCCTGCAACGCCAGTATCCTTACGTTTGATATCACTGCGAGAAAAACATGCACGCGGCTTCCATTGGTCATTGGAGTGTTATAGTGGCGGGATTATTCTCCCAATTGGTTTCGTTGGTACAAAGGGATAACTCACATGAATGTCTTTACGCATTTGGATTGGCGCATCATGGGGGAACTTCAATCAATGCTCGAACAGCACATCCCATACATGCAGGTGTACAACCAGGTGCGGCAGCGAATGGAGGGGGATCAGGTGGTGGATCCGGAGATCCATATGCTTTGCCTGCAATCGAACGACCAAAGGAGGTACAACAACCCGACAGCCATCGTGGTCGGCGCCAAAATGGTGAGGTGGGTATGACGGCAGCATTTCCGATCGCGAGTCTGTAGAACGACGACTAATGCGTAACGTCGTTTATGACGAAGCACCACATTTAATGAGGTTGCTAAATCTTGCAATGATGGGATCAGTCAATATCCGAGATTGCACACGCAGTCGTTAACAGCAAAAAAAATAACTCTTTTCTTTTTGTTTCAAAGTAAATGTAGATATACAGTAGTTTCAATGAAATTTGAATGAAACAATTCGTCGGAACGACGGGTACCATCCCCTAGTTATTACTAACTAACTTAAAAGAAGATATGGGTAAAATATGTTAGTAAAAAAACAGATCTTGTGAGGATGATATGATTGTAGACTAAATAAATGCTTAAAAAGTGGATAAATCTAATAAACTAGTACAATTAATAGAATAAAGGAACGCCTAGTGACAAAAAAAAACCAAGGCATTCTTATGAAGGTTCCTAATAGGAAATTTGGTCTACTCTGCTCCGTCTAATAATAATGCAACATGCTTGGAAATGATGTGCATAGAATGTTACTGTCTTACGCATTCTACATCGAGATTTTCGTCGGCAGTATTGTTGGAATCAACAGGGCGGCCAGAGGAGCACGAGGACTTGGCAAGCAGGGGTAGTTTTCAAGACTATTTATTATGCACGTGCGGGATCTCCGCACCAAATCATACAACATGCATCAACGGGACCGACCCTTCCGAACCTTCGCCGGGCAGTGGATCTTCCGGATACTGCAGACCGCCATCCGGATCATCAGAATCATGCTGATTCCAACACCCCCTCCTCGAAGTGAACACTTCGAACCCGTCGCCCCTTTTGACCGGGACTCGCGCTGCCAACACCGACCATCGCCATCAACATGGTAAGTCGTTTCTTGTCCAGCGCCTTTGTGAAGGCATCCGCTGGGTTGTTCTCCACTTTAACCTTCACCATCTCGATGACACCACGACGTGATTTCTCTCTCACGTATTGCCACAGTAGCTTGATGTGCCGAGTTCTCCGACTGTACGTTGGATTTGTCGCCATCACGTAAGCAGACTGGCTGTCGATGCCAATCACCGCCTTGATCTAGTACGTCGGAAACACCTCGCTCAAGATGTTGTACTGGGCCGTGGCTTCCATTGCTGCCTCACAGGCCGCGATGTACTCGGCCTCAGCCGTGGACAAAGCGATGATCGGTTGTTTCTTGGATGACCACGACACAGCACCACCTTCCAACTCGAACACGAACCCTCCGGTGCTCTTTCTCGTCTCTGGGTCGCCAGCCCAGTCGCTATCACAGTATCCACGTGGCTCGATGGCCCCAACCGGCCGATCCGTGCGTCTCGTGAATCGAATGGAATGGTCGACGGTACCAACGAGGTATCTGAGCACTCTCTTCACCGCACCAACGTGCACCTTCGTTGGACATGATACAAATCGACTCAACTGGCCCAACGCATATGCCAGATCAGGTCGAGTCGACGTCGCCAAGTACATCAACATACCGATAGCGCCAGGGTAGTCAAAAGTTGAATCCTTGGTGTCGTCACACGTCGCAGGTACGTACTTGACGTTGGTCTCCATTGGGTTTCCTGACTTGTGTGCGTCAGTGTACACAAACTTCTCCAGGATCTCACTCGAATATTTGGACTGAGCAATGTATACGGCATCCTCAGTCTGAGTGATCTCCATCCCCAGGTACAAGTGCAACTTGCCTTGGTCCTTGATCCCGTATGACTTTTCCAACTCATCGAACAGCTGAATCTTGCCAGCTTCCTCATCCGTTGCACACACGATGTCGTCCACATAGATGAGCACCAACATGATCGAGTCGCCATCTTTGCGGAAGTACAAACAAGGATCCGTTGCACTCCGTTGGAATCCACGCTCGGTCAATCACCTGTCAAACTCGGTGTTCCACTCAAGACCAGACTGGCACAGGCCGTACAGTGCTTTGAGTATCACATAGATGTGGCCATCGATCTCGCATGGGAATCCATCTATGCTCTTGACATATTGTGGAATCTTCAGTGGGGCATTCAAATACGCGGTGTTGATGTCTCCACCAAACAACGTGAGACCAAACAGTGCAGCAATCGCAACGAGTAGACGAAACGTCGACGATCTTACCACCGGTGCAAATGTGATCGGTATAGTCGATACCAGCACGCTGGTGGTTACCCAGTGGCACGAGCCGTGCTTTTATACGAGTCAAATATCCTTGCATGTCCGTCTTGCAAGCCCACACCCACATGGTGCGAATCGCCTTCGCATCTTCCGGCATCTCACACTTGGGGATTTCACCAAGAACACCTTTCGTCCTGAGAGCAGCCAATTCCTCCAACTGAGCCATTCGAAACAGATCATCAAACTTGGAACGTCTGGCTTCGCTATTGTTCCTCGGGAACTTGAGTTGCGACGCCAGGATGGGCTTGCCATTGGGTCCAAGCACACGGGTTGCTGCAAACGCGTTCATCACGTAGTCATCGTATCTCTTTGGCTTGCGAATGGTGCTTCGGTCACGTAGTCCTGTGCGCTTCCGTTTAGCTCCCGCAGATTCTTCCAACGAGTTGTCCGAAGGCGTTGGCTCACGACAGTCGCGCTTGAGAACACGTGCTTGCTCCATGAACTGATCGATATCTGGTTCCAGTGTCGCTACTGGCCCATTGATCTCCACTGACACTCCACGTTGGTTCTCGCCTAGGTTAACCATATCCATGGAACCACAAACCGAGCCACAAACACCAGTGGTGGATTCACTTCCATCCGACTGTTGATCTTCTCCTTCCGACTCACCGTCGTGCAGATGGGGCTCTCCATCACAACCAGACTCACTGTCGACCGCAGGCATGTCGCGCAATGCCACGCCGGCATCCGATGCCCTACCGGCATCATCACCACTGAGTACACTGTTGTTTCCTTCTTCAGTTGATACTTGATCTCCATCTTCCGCCGTGGCCGGGGAGTCGTGGGACGGTTCACTTGCGTGGGAATCGCGATCCACACTACCGTTCACAGCATTGGCAGAATCGTTGTTGGCACCATCATCAGTATTGGTGTCTACACCGGTACCCGTGTCCTGGGCACCTGCACCGACCGCACGATCGTAATTATCAACCGTGGGGTCATTGAGGTCCACTCCATAGTTCATAGAGGCATCCTCGTCTTGTTCATCATCGTCTTCTACGTCCACTTCCACGCCCCCATCAATTTCGACTGCACTTGACATAGACACGTCGAGATTGACAACACTACGCAGCGACGATGCAACTTGGTCGCCTCTGGGGCCGATTGTGGCACCACTCACTATGCCACTACTTGACGATGCGTCGTCATCTCTCGACTCCCCATCTCGATCAAATCGAAGCCAAGATCCAACCGGTGGTCGATCAGGGTCGACCGAGTGTCGATCGCGATAACACACGCTCTCTTCTATGCGAACATCAGACACGAACTTCTTCGTACGCTCTCCTGGAAAGTACACCAGGCACCCCACCACATCCTCGACGTAGCCGAGCAAGTAGCCGATCTTGGCGTTGTGCATCTCACGACGACGATCAGGTGTATCGGGCACGTGCACGTAGACAAGTGCACCGAATTTACGGATGTGATGAATGTCCGGCTTGACCCCGAACATCTTTGTGTACGGCACTGCACCTGCACCCTTGCAGTAGGTACGATTCTTGATGTACACAGCGTTGATGAGTGCTTCCGGCCAAAACGAGCGTGGCAATCCTGATGACTCCATTTGCACCCGGTTCATATCTGCCAACGATTGACGGGATCGTTCACCCGGGTTGAGTTGTGATCTCTTGGGGCCCACCTTGATGTGCTCTATTCCCCGCGACTTGTACCAGTCGTCCATCTCAACGTTAACAAACTCGCGTCCCTTGTCCTTCAGGACTTGTTCAACTGGATACTCCATCCCATCGTCACCACAATCTTCACGCTGCACAATCCGTCCGATTCCCCGTCCAGCGTGGCGTTCCGCCCACAGTACGCACTTCTTCATCAGCGCATTCACAACCGATGCTTTCTTGGAGGTGAGAACATGTACCGTCAGGAACCTAGAGTATGCATCCATTATCACCAACACTGCACTGAACCGGGTCCCGTTCGACTTGCTCGGGAACATGAGATCAGCATACACGATCTGGTTTGGTGCCGAGACCGTGCGATCGAGCTTCTTGCGGTGTCTACTTGCCCGTTGTTTGCCCAAGTGACATGCGTCACATGCCGTGTGCTCACGTTTCGTCACTAACATACCATCCACCATCCCGCGGTCAGCCATCAGCTTCACATACTGAGTACAAGTGTGAGCTAGCCGCTCATGACAGACCTTCAAACTGGCAACACCGTCCGTCGTGGTGAAGTTCACGATCCCGTCGTCAGCTCGTGGAGTGGCATCAGGTGGAGTCGTACCAACGGGGTACGAGTAGAACTTGTATGATCGGCCAAATTTTCAGCGTTCAGCAGAACCTCTCCATCCTCCATCATCCGGTACCGTCGGTGTGAACGATCGTACTCGTACTCGAAACCCTGATCTTCCACATGTCCCGACGACAACAGACAGTACCGTGCCCCGGGGAGGTAAATCACCTCATCCACGTAGAATCTCACTATCTTCCCATCCACCTCTGTCACTAACGCGAATGTGCCTATTCCTTCGACGCGCCCTCTCACATCGGGGAACACACCACTTACCGTAACCTCGTAGCTCTCAGCAAACTCTTCGAAAGTCACAAAGTAGTCTCGATTGCCAGTTACGTGGGCATCCGCCCCTGAATCGAAATACCACAGGTGTTCAGTCGAACCCAACGGCTGCTGGTGATTGACTTGGCCGTTCATTGGCCCGCCATCAGTGACTTTTGCCACGCCGCTTCCAGACGCATGCGTGGATTTATGGCCACCACTACAAAAGATGTTTGTCTCCTTTATTATAGCTCCTCCGCTGCCTTCACCGGCAGACGGCTTCTTGATTTTGGGGCAATTGACTTTGATGTGACCAGTACTCTTGCACTTGAAACACCGCCGGGCGCCGGCTTTACCACCGTTCCCACTGTTCTTTGCTCCCTTGTCATCACCTTTGGCCTTGCCCTTCCTGTAACAGGACTGATCCTGTTACAGGCTTACACTGTATTTTTCGAGGAAGCGCGCAATACAATATAGGGCAGGATTAGTTGGTAACAACTAATCCTATAATAAAAGTAAATATAAAAATATTCACTTATGCCTAAGAACGCAAAATTAAGAGTGTTTATTTAATGGGTGGTTTAGAGGCTAATAGTATAGTAACTAACTAATTAATATAATAATATCAAGTCTTTAACTAACTGTACTATTAGTTAACCTGCAAGATTCGGTATTTATACCGAATCGACTTTTCCTTCTTAGATTATAATAACTTATAATCTCTTATTTAAATTTCAGACAACGTTTCTGAAATTAAACTGTGATATTCTAACTTGAATATCAACTATGTAATGGCACCCCATTACATCACCCCCCACTTAAGGTGGTTGGCCAATAATAACTCTTATTTTGGCCAATCATGGGTGGCAATTGTTGGTCAGAATTTCTCATTCACCAACTGATTGACCGTCGACTCGATGGTCAAGACACACGGCGGCGGCGCTCTAAAGAGCGCTGCTGAAAACAATGAAGGAGCTTCTTCCTTTGCCTCAGCACTAGGTGCTGAGGTGTTGAGTGACAACGGTGACGCTGCATTAGCAGCGTCAACTACGCAAAGGTCGGAAGACGTACCGTCTTCGACCACAGATGCTGCTAAGGCGGCATCTGACAAGAAACAGGGAGATGTTGCTAATGCAACATCTCGCATGATGGCAACTTCCGAATGGCGTGTTACCAAGAGGGCCATGTTCGGGAGTTCTGACTCCGAACAAAGTGATGGGGATACAGATGTCCCCACTAAAGGATCTAGCGAGTCGAAACTCGCTAGGTGCTCATCGCCTAACAGCGATGACGACTCTGGTGTCGCTGTCAGCTATGAAAGCGACAATGATTATCACAGGTGGTTGCGGGAACGCAGAGCCCCACCTGGACCAAGTACTTCTCCACGTCGGGGTGATTTAACCCCGGCGCGTGGTGTTGAAGCAGGCGGTGCTCCGCCTGCTAAAAGGGCTCGAACAGAAGCGTCGGCTGCCGCTTCTAAAGCGTATCATCGTACGGAACCACATGTTCCGTACAGAGTGCGGTTTTGGACCCCTGGCTGGGCTATTGCCCCCAACAGTGGCGGTCACCGTAAACGGGACTGCCAGTATGTGTTGTTCGATATCAACGTGCTGGATGACTGCGAAGACATCCAGTCACGTCGATTCGATCGAAGTACAGACGATAGACGTCTGTACTTTATTGACCTCTTTTTCCAGGTTCGATATTATTCGAGCCGGAAAGGGTCAAGGAAGAACAGGGACGATAAAGACGCCCTGACTCAGAGTTGGAATGCTTTTGTTGACAACTACAACAAAAGCCCAGATGATTACGTGAATAAAGTTCACGTAATGCGCGAGAGCTTTTAAAGCACTCACGAACAGGCAAAATGGAATACATCCATTTTGCTTGCATCAAAGAAGGGTTGAACTGTGGTGTCCCTCGTTTGCCCGCGGTGTACGCAGGGCGCTCCTCGTCTGTCAGAGGAGGAGTTGCGGGGGTACGGTGGCTTTTCCGTACCCGCCGAAATTCAGGGTTTAATTGATACCCTGAATGCATCAACACCTACTGTTGATGCTACTTCGCATTATGAGTTTGAGACTTCTTCTCAAACTCAGTCAAAAAGTCTGGGCGTCGGCCCTCAGAACCTCAATCGGTTCCCAAGAGTCGAAATCTTGGGGATATCCCAGCCAGCGTACCAAGTACTCGGTACGCTGCCCCTTCTTCAAAGGCACCGAGCGCTTCGAGATCAAGCGCTCGGGGATATATCGCTTATTCCACTGATTATCAACCAGGGGCAGCGGAGGTTGAGAATTCCCTCTCCGTTGTTGTTGCGGAGCATGGTTCTTTGCTCCGCAAGCTCGAGGAGGGTTATTCCTCCTTGAGCAGCGATATGTCTCACTGTGTCAAGACATATCGTTCTCTTCGCGAGGATGTCCGCGACATCCTCGGAGCGCACACTGCCCTCCAGCAGAAGAATGATCTTCTGTACATTGAGCTTTCCCGCTATAAGGGAGAGCTCGATCGGCGCACGGCCGATCTTGAGCAGTTGAAGGCGGAGGTAACGACTCTCCGCTCTGCTCACCAACGGCTGGAGGCCGATTACAAGTCTCTCTTGGGAGACTTGGAGAAGCACGGCATCTTCCGTGGTTCTGCGTCTCGTCGTAAGACGAAGACGAGTGATACGGCTTGAGCCGCCCAACATAGAATGTTGGGTGAAGCCGCATTGCTGTGAGAATGTCTAAGGTATAGGCATTCCCCCGAATCTCTTGGACCTTGAAAGGTCCAATGTACTTAGGAAGCAACTTCCGTGTAGGGAAGTTGCTTATTGCATGTGTAGTCAATTAGTAGTACTAAGTAATACTAATTCACCTTTAAGAAAGGAGTTCTTGTTCTTCCTTCCTTGTTTATCTGCATTTTGCTTCTGCTTATCAAAAGCAGAGGCAAGTGCGTCTTTTACATAGCGTATTACAGCTTGGCGCTGTAATACGAATTCATCTACTGCTTTATCAGCAGTAGGTGCATTGTCCTCGTTGTCTGCAGCAATGGCTGCAGACACATATTCATCGTATGCAGCTTCAGTTTCAATTGAAGCTGCTTCCGCTTCTACTGTATTTTCAGTAGAAGGGCCATCGTTTTGTTCACAAATTGCAGTCGCAACTTGTGCATTGACTCCCTCAAAATTTGAGTGGGTCCCTCCCCCACTTAGATTTGGCGTACCGCCAAGTAAAGATGGGGTTCGTGGATGCCTTAAGGCATTCACGTAGAACGGTGTATGCTTAGTTGAAGCATGCACCGAATTGTTAATCGCAAATTCAGTGAGTGACAGGTAGTCACTCCACTGGTCAAAGGCATGTGCGTATGATCGCAACATGTCTCCGAGAACGCGGTTAACCCGTTCCGTCTGCCCATACGTTTCCGGATGGTACGCAGTTGACATCTTCAACTGGGTTCCCAACAATGAGAACGTTTCTTGCCAGAAACGTCCTGTAAAAATCTCGGATCTCGATCCGAGACAATGTCTTCCGGCATTCCGTGCAAACGGAATACCGTATCAACGAATATCCGCGCTTTTTAACGGCGGTTACGTTCGCTGATACTGCAGTAAGATGTACCATCTTACTGAAACGGTCTACAAAGACCACTATTCCGGTCTTCCGACTATTGTCGGGTGGAAGACCGAATACGAAGTCCATTGAAATGGACTTCCAACACTCTGTCGGAACCGGCAGAGATTGCAGCGGATCCTGTGCAGACAGCGCAGGCTTAACGCGCTGGCAAATCTCGCAAGCGCGTACGTATTTCCGTACCCACTTGTACTGGTTTCGCCAGTAAAAGTCACGTGCGAGAGAAGCGTATGTCTTCTCTCGACCTTGATGCCCCGAAATCGTTGCATCATGATACTCAAACATAAGTTGATGTTTGAGATCATCGTCGTTTATAACAACGGCGACTTTCATCTTTTTTGTCTGTGCTGTAAAGCAGCAGACCATCGTGCAGTCGATATCGATGCACGCAAGCGTGGAGGAACTCTGGGAGTTCGTCGCGCTTCTCACTTGATTGATTACTTAAGTAATCAATCAACAGATGTGTCTCCTCGTCTGTTTTGTACGCCTCGCGTACTTGTCGTATAATTGACGACGACAAAGCAGTGAAACGGATCGCGTTTGCACTGGCACCTTCGGTTACGGACGGTTTCGTCTCGTAATCGGGCCTTCGTGATAGCGCATCCGCTATCACGTTCAACTTTCCGGGTTTGTATTCAACCGTAAAGTTGTATTCAGCAAAGAATTACAGCCATCGAGCCATTCTTTGAGAAATATGTTGTGAATTCACGGCCGTGCGTAGCGACGCATGGTCCGTGTAAACCACAAACGGTCTATCTCCCAATAGATAGATCCGAAACTTGTCCAGTGCGTACTTCATGGCAAGGATTTCCTTGTCATGCACTGGATAGTTGAGCTCGGCTGGGCGCAACTGACGCGATTGATAGCAGATTACGCGATCACGATCATCGTTATCACTCTGCATCAAAGCATAGCCGATAGCTAAATCGCTCGCGTCGCAAACGACGTGGAACGGACGCTCGTTATCGGCTATAGCCAAGACAGGCTCTTCAGTCAAGCTTTGCTTGACTACATCAAAAGCATCTTGGCATTGGGTATCCCAATGCCATTCGACATCTTTCTTAAGTAATTGAGAAAGAGGTCGTATTAACCCAGCATAGTTGCACGAGTACTTGTGCAAATATGTTGCCAACCCAAAGAACTTTCGAAGTTCCTTAACGTTGTTTGGCGTAGGCCATTCAACAATCACCCTGATCTTTTCTGGATCAGGACGCACCCCGTGCTTGCCCACAAAGCATCCAAGAAAGGGTATCTCAGGTGCACCAAAGGTGCACTTCTTTAGATTTGCATAGAGCTTATGCGTAAGCATAAGCTCTCACACTCGACGTAGATGTTCCCTATGGACATCTACATCGCTTTTATCGTGTTCACCCTTAATATGGATGAACACGTCATCGAAAAAACTCGGTGAAATTCTCGCACCGGGCGTAATAGATGCGTTACGCATCTGTTAAACGTAGCAGGGGCATTTCGAAGCCCCTGTGGCATAACAAGCCACTCCCAAAGCATGCCGCTTGGGGTGCTTACCGCCGTGAGAGGGATATCATTCTCACGCATTAGGATTTGATAAAATCCATCTCTTAGATCGAGAGCACTAAAGATGGTGCTCCCGCACATGCCATCAATGATGACATCTTTTCGCGGTATCGGCGTCTGCGCCGGTATCGCCGCTGCGTTCAGCTTGTTGTAAGCGTGAACGATTCTCCACCCACCTGTGGACTTTTTCACACAAAAGGTGGGGGTAGAGTGCGGTGAGATAGACTCCCGCACTTGGCCTGATTTACGACGAGCTTTGAAAAACTCGTCGATCGCTTTTACTTGATCACGCGGCAACAGCCATTGCCGCGTAACACAATACTTCGTGCCTGGCACGAGGTCAATCCCATGACGAGTTCCCTTATCCTTAGGGAGCTCGCTAGGTACTTCTTCTGGGAATACGTCAGCGTATTCTCGAAGTACCTCATAAAATGGGGAGTTCGCTTTGAGCGACTCCCAGCTCTGCGCTTTAAACCGCTGAACTCTCGTTTGATCATTGGGAACCTTTTTCCCAATGTTTTCCACTTGTAATGTGGATATTCGTTCACGAATATCCACTACATCATCTGTTGCAACGATGATACAGATTTGTTCGATCTGACCATCGTGCAAGTTTATCGTAAACTTCTTCCATCTTAGCGCTGGAAGAGCCATCGCCTCCGAACCTTCTTTCGGAGGGTGTTCCATCAACAGAGACTGGGTAGCTAATCCGGTCTCCGTTTGCGTCAAGACGTTGATCATCTCGACGGAACTGCCCATGCAATCAGATGCACTCGTCTGATTGACTGCTACACGGTGATTACGATTCACCGTGTGCGAATACTCATCATCATGGTGGCCACTGCCTACCATGGAATTTAGGCGATCAGATGTGCTCGTCTGATCGGCTGCCTTTTCTGCGACACGGTGGTCTTTATTACCCGTGCGCATGGCTAACGCAACGTGGTGAGCACTGGCCACCACGGAGTTTTGCTCACGATTGCACTCGATCGTGAGTTCACTCTCATCAACACGTAATTCATTCGTCGTGTTGGAAACTTCGGTCACACAGTGGGTGTTTCCCACTGTGGATGCATTTTCATTCTCACGGTGGGTGTTTCCCACCGTGGATATAACTTCATTCTCACGGTGGTCTTTATCACCCGTGGAATGTTCCTCTCCAACACGCAACGACTCTTCTGTTGCGTGTGGTAGTCCCTCTGGACTCTCACCAGCGGAGGTACCTTCCGCTGATCGTGTCAGAACAGACCTGGTGGCGCCATCTCTATCCACCAGACTGTCTGACGCTGCGGTTGTATCCTCTGATAAAGCCGGATTACACACAGGGTGATCAGATCCTGTGCGTCCGCCGCAGTCGATCGATAGGTTAACCCAGTCGATCGAAGGTTTAAACTTGGACATCCATGGGATTCCAAGTATCACATCGAACTTGTCATCTAAATCGAGGACGATGAATTCATCCTCGAATGACAGTTCATTCAACTCGAAGCGTGTTTTAACCACACGCTTTGGAATAGTCACGGTTGAACCTGTTGCTAACCGGACTGAAAACATACTTCGTGGGGTCTCTACCTCCACGAAGCTCAACAGCGTTAGACTCTGAGTTCTAACGAAATTGTTTGACGCTCCTGTGTCAAACAAAGCTCGCATGGGGACATCGCTCCAGTGCGGCTTAACCTCCAGGGTGATTAGAGGCTTAATATCACCCTGCACCTTTTGACAGGACTTAGTCCCGTCTCGGGCTATTACCCTCACATGCCCTATGTCGGCATGTGGGATAACATTTCCAGTAGGGCGCCCCTCCCCTACTGGCGATTCTCGTTTTTTGCACCAACAGGGTGATGTCCCAGTTGGTGTCGCCGTGCAGCGGACGGTTCCGTCCGCTGACCTCGTGGCACCGGACGCGGTGCCATACACTAATGGGCAAAATGCCCCATTTTCGCGCATCTATTGCAGCGAATATTCTTCTTAAATTTCGGTTGCTTCGTGTTCGAAGCAACCGCAACCGATAGGTCCATCGCCTCTAGACCTCCACCGCCCATGCCCTGGCGCGGGTGGCTGTTTCTTGAGACGAAGTGTGAGCTTCGTCTGCCTGACTGCTGATTGTTGACATGCCGTTGCGGCATATCAAAAGCGAAGGGCTGTTGAGCCCTTCGGCTGTACCCAGCATGCGATGACGCTGATCGCATGCTGAACTCCTCACGGATGCCCATATCAATGGCATCCCTCAGAGTATCTGGCGGGTGCCGATAGAGACTTTGTTTGACGGGACCATCATTGAGTCCCTTCATGAAGCCAGTGACCTGCATAGCAGGGGGCACCGGATCATACACAATATTTGACAGCAAATATTGCGTCTTCTGAGCGTAAGGTTGAAGGTCAAGCTTACCTTGCCGGAGTTCCATAAACTCCTGTCGACTACTTAGCTCCATTTATGGAGCTTCAAAGTTGAACTTTAGCTCAGCTTTAAATTACTTATAAGTAAGGAACGCAGAGTCATCAGTGGATCTGCTACTCATCGCCCATGCCCTGGCTCTGCCGCCTAGACATGTAGTGGCGAAGTACGCCTGTTGACGTTCCTCAACAATATTTTGCGCAGAGATGGCATCTTCCACCTCTGCGAACCATCTACGAAGGGGCTCGCCCCCTTCACCGGTAAAGGGCGGTACTCGCGCCTTTACCACTTCAACGCTATGCGTTGCAGGTGCAGTTGCGGTCCGCGCTGCCTCTGGCGCGGGCGGTTCTGGCTTTTCTAGGTGGTTTCGCCTAAAGCGGTTCACCACCTGTACCACTTCCTCCGGAGACTTACTCTTGAGGAAGGTAATGATGTCGGTCCCCATAGACCGAATCATTTCCAACGTCGCGTCTTTACTACGCGACGAGAAGTTAGGGAAGTGTTTATTCACCTCTTCCAGCATTCTTTCTCGCTCGGCAGCCGACATGTCTCGCGACATGATGCCGAGCGGCTCTTAATCTTCTCTCCGCTAGTTAACTAGCAGAACGGAACTGTGGTCGTTAAGACGGACCACAAAGTGCTACCAGGTGTAGCAGGACTGATCCTGTTACAGGCTTACACTGTATTTTTCGAGGAAGCGCGCAATACAATATAGGGCAGGATTAGTTGGTAACAACTAATCCTATAACAAAAGTAAATATAAAAATATTCACTTATGCCTAAGAACGCAAAATTAAGAGTGTTTATTTAATGGGTGGTTTAGAGGCTAATAGTATAGTAACTAACTAATTAATATAATAATATCAAGTCTTTAACTAACTGTACTATTAGTTAACCTGCAAGATTCGGTATTTATACCGAATCGACTTTTCCTTCTTAGATTATAATAACTTATAATCTCTTATTTAAATTTCAGACAACGTTTCTGAAATTAAACTGTGATATTCTAACTTGAATATCAACTATGTAATGGCACCCCATTACACTCCCCACCAGTCGCTTGACCACGGCCAGGTTGGGCTTGTATCTCGGCCACTTCCTGTGCCGCCAACAGCATCCGATGGCGCACATCGGTCGGATCGAGGTTTGCTCGATCTGAACCGAACTTGAGGACGGATTTGAACGAGAGAAAGACAGAATGATGGGGCAAACTATTCAGCATCAAGTCGATCATTTCAATGTCGTGGACCTTGAATTCGAGCTGCTCCAACTCGCGCTTCTTGTTCAACATCTGGGCCAGGTGCAGGTTCATATCACCACCCAACCGAAACGACATGTTCTCCAACTCCGACCGCAACCGCCGGATCTTGTGAGCGCGCAACACTGCATCCTTCTTCGTCTCGTACACCTCACACAGAGTCTCCCACATCTCCGAACCAGTGTTGGCTTCCCGCAGCTGGGCTGCAACCGATGGTGGGACGGACATGTCGATGTACATGCGGACCTTGTTCTCCTTCTTTGTATCGGATTCCTTCTTCTCCACAGTGTCGAGCAGATCTTTTTCAGCGAAGAAGTTGGTCATGGCACGCTTGTACGTATCCCAATCCTTGCCATCCCAGTTCTTTGGGAGGCCGTTCTCGTGGTACTCCATCTTGTACTCCGCCATATTGATTCCTAGCGATTGTCACTTGGGCTCATAACCCTGTTGGAATCAACAGGGCGTCCAGAGGAGCACGAGGACTTGGCAAGCAGGGGTAGTTTTCAAGACTATTTATTATGCACGTGCGGGATCTCCGCACCAAATCATACAACATGCATCAACGGGACCGACCCTTCGGAACCGTCGCCGGGCAGTGGATCTTCCGGATACTGCAGACCGCCATCCGGATCATCAGAATCATGCTGATTCCAACAAGTATCTCTTCTTGTCCGTGGATAAGTGAACGGGCCTTAATCATTGTGATGTATTGCAGATAGATCAATATCAATTATCCCATACCAAATTATTTGTGGTCAAACTAATCTCTTATAATTCTTGACATTCTAAACTTTCTCAAGGTTACATTTCACTTCGACTTCAAGGAACGTCTTTGTTTTCCATCAATCGTTCTACTTGTATACTTGCATATCTTAATTTGAAAAGCTCCATGTTCATAAGCTTATCGTGGATACGAGGTTACACAGAGTATAAGCGAGTAACAGAGTTTCATAATGATATGTCCTTACTTTCATGCTCGTTTCTCGCGTTCGTTGGTCATCATTTCACTCAACAAGATCATGAGACAATGTTGGCTGCCTCTCACGTCTTGGTCAGCATGGGTTCTATGTAAATGAATTGACCACACATATATTCATGACTAATTACTCAGGGTGTAGATGCATTACCGCATTTTCCTTTGACCGATAAATAGCTTCTAGAGTATTTCTTCCCTCTCCATCGACCATGTCAATGCGAAGTCTTGCATCTACTTCTGACACCAGGATCACTCCTGCATCAGCTTCATTTGAAGCTGCTGCTGTCGCCATGAATGACAATTTATTACGTGCGTGCTCAATTGCAAACGCTTGTAATTCATTATCGACAAATTCAGTATCGGTTCATCCAGCCCCCTCGCTTCCGGATTTGCCCAACTGCAGTTTGGCTCGAGACGATTTCCCACTGGCAAACGAATGCTTAGCGTTAGTAACCAGTCATTGTGGCCATATAAACCTAGAAGGCACGTCCGCATCAAAGTGGGAGAGGAAACGTTTTTCAACAAAGGGTGATGAAGAAGCCGCTTTTGTTGGTCACAATGCTGCTGGAATCTTGATGGCATCGAAAGTTTTAGCCAGAGAAGCGGAGCATGCCCGTAGCAATTGGGCTATGCTACGAACTCGCGTACAGAATGCTGACCCTCGAGTTTTTTCTTACCGCGACGATCCTAAATACATCCAACAGTGCCAAGATGCGAAAGACAGACGCACGTTAGCAGCAGCGACATCCATTAGCCCCTGCTGGCACTAACAACGTAAAAAATGGAAATATTCTTAAGGAGGCAGAGCAATTTCAAAGGAAATGAAATACATGATTACACTCTTTTAAATTATGTATTTTTTTTCGAATGCCCAATTGATAGTTCAATCACACTGAGCGGAGGTTTTCTGACATAATGTTCTTGCTCGTGACGATAAAAATACCAACCTGATCTACGGAGTCAACATAAGTTACTTGCAACTTAAGTGGAAGGCTGGTATTTATACTAACATTAGTAGAAATGTCGGCCGACAATTCACGTAGTTATTGTCGACCAAAGGTTAACGGAGTTAATTCTGCCTAACGGTGTACTATACATCAGGCTAAATAATGGAATGCGGTCTTTAATCACGCGAGTCTCTTATATTTTCACCATCACTGAGAAGGATCACAATTTCCTGTAGATCGGAGCTGTGTGCAAGTTCTGCTCGTAAAAGTGGGATTCGAGGTCCAACTCCCAACACTCAAACATTGCTTCGGGCATTGAATGCGCAAGGCTGAGATTTTTAATTATGTGCATGATAAAAGCTGACTACCCACAGCGATCCACTCAATGACAAGGCGACGTTGATTCCTTTACCTAGACCTAAGCTTCTCTATAGTAGATGAGAAGGCAATGCCGTCGACTCAGTGCGAAGCAGCTCTTGTCATTAGTTGTTCCAATCAGACGCGACTCTTCGCTTACGACCACCAAAATCTTGTCGACCACCGAGTCGCATCGAAACTGTAGGCCTGAGTCAGAAATATATAATCTATACAAGTGATGTTAATCAAGGTCGCCGCGGCGACAGTTCGGCGGCTCTACGGTGGCCCCATCATACCGACGTATATGCTACAGTGCTTTTGATGCCACTTGGAATTCTATCACTGCATTGAATGAAGTTAGACGTTGAGAAAATCTCAGGCGCTGCACTTTTTTGTCAATTCATCCGTTTTTGTTGCATATTCTTTTCGAATTTCGATCGTCGACAGTTAAAAAGTATACACCTTCGCTATGCTGATGACGGGTGTGTAAATTTCTGCACGTATTAACTCAAGTGGTGAAATCATTATCTCGATGATAACGCAGACTCTAGAGCGGACAGGGCATCGCTGAGTTGTGTTCACGTCTCCGTATTGAATCGCTGACCAATGGTATCAGTGCTCACTGTTGTTCGTAATGCTTTCAACGACATTCTTCCGGACCTTTGACCTCGTGCGCGAGAGGTGGTACAAAGTCGCACGGCTCGACAACTGTGTTATAGGTCACGAGTGACGGCCAGCAAGCTATAGCTGTTACCGGGCAAAGCTCGTGATAGACTACGGGCATTAAAATCTGATGCCACGTAATGCAACTCCATGGCACTGCAACTTTGTTTGTCACCATGCACGGTGAGCGACTACTACGACAGCTGTGCATACATGCTTTGAATATGATTGCCGTGTTTTGCTGCCAGTCCCAGCGGTGACACCCATTGTAAGCTATTGATCGAAAAGGTCTAGGCTTCTCTGTATCTCGCCCGTCTCCGTCACCGCCTACGTCAGATCCCACTAGGTCCGCCACCATCGCAACTCAATAAATAACCAGCACTCGCGCTTTTTCAGCCCAGACCGCACCGCTTATAATCAGAATGGATTCGAATCAGCTGCGAGTGCTGCTCGACGAGGACGGTCATAAACTCGTTCAACTACCTACGGGCGGACGCGTGGTTGTTCCTTACGATCCGCTCTATGCAGCGGAACAAGCTGCCGCAGAGGCTGCTCGGGCCATGGATCCGCCCGACGAGTTGCGGTGCAAATATAAAAGTACGCGCTGCATGAATCCGCGTGCCAAGAAGCGGAACGGTGAACTGCACAACTTCTGTCAAATGCACCGCGAGCGCGCCAACCAGAATCAGCGCAACTCAGAGCAACGCAAGCGTAATACCAAGCATGGAACGCCAAGGGCACGCGGCCGAAGAGGTTCTCAGCAGCAGCTGTACGCATGCGACCAGTGGGATTCAGACCTTGAAGATCAGGACGAGGAGAAACCATTGATTCAATTAACACTAGGAACGGCCCAAATTCATCTACCAGAGCCGCTCCAAGGCGACGACAGCCTCCATCCAGAACCAACTTATGACGAGTTAAAGGAAACTGCCATGCTACTAAGCTTTCCTGATCACATCCGAGAGTGATGACTGTTAGTTAGTCAGTACGCTTCGTTCATTTGACCACTTCATTATGGAGTATTATTCGTTCTGACATTGTTGTCGAAAATGAAAGCCATATGATTGCCATTTCACATAATCGCTTCAACATGTTTAAGCAAAACATCGGAGTTATGTATTACACACCAATTTCACATTTCGAGCCGTCGTGTCCTTCGCGGCGACCGACGGTGCGCACTGGAGCATCTGCGTTAGAGAAACTATTCAGCGCTTTTATGCGCATCAACCGTCTAAACACTACGATATTGCGGCGTCATCTGGTATTCAGTTATCGGTGCAACGCGCCAAGGAATGGCCAGTGGTGGCACATGCATAGTCTAATTGCGCGGAATTCAAAATTATTGTTTGATTTAAAAAAGGTTATTGACGCTGCAATGTGGACTAAATGAGTCAAAATAGTTGACGGTGTGCCTGAGCTCAAGTGAGAAGTAGGAGCTGGAGCATGATTCAAGAGTAACCTGCGCCAGGAAACAAAAGCAGGACTTTTTATTTGTGCATTCGGACAGGAATTTTCAGCTGCCATACCTGGAGCTTGTACGAGATGAACAGACCAAGGCAGAAGAAGCAGAGAAGATTAACTTGAAACTGGAAGTGAGAGGAATTAGATAGAGCTGTAATCAGGATGTAGTGGATGGAGCTTTAGCTACACTGAAAGTGATAAAAGAGTGTTGTCTTCGGATAAATAGCGCTGAGCTGCTGGTACTTGCAAAACGCAGGATAAACCGAGAATTTGATACCCATGGCTTGTGGCGGGTACGAGACGCAGAATAATTAAAAGGTGGCGGAAACGCAAAGAGCCGGCTGCGTAGACGACAAGGCCAGTGCAAGGAAAAAAATGCGCACAAGGAAGGGATCATCTGCCACTGAGGCTCTAGATTCATTGACTGGCTGAAGATGAACGATTGGTTGTTGGCCACAGGGGTGATGTCAGACGAGCGAGGCATGAAGCAGATACGCAACTGAGCGCGGAGACTGGCTCCACCTGTACTTGTACTTGCAGAGAAGCCTGGTTTTTTTCGTGCTTGGACTGCTTCCGTCAGCACAAGTCCTCTTTATCCAGCCAGTTTTGCAGATGTGGCAGCTGCATGATGCTACTATATTTAGAAATTTGTGGACGATGGAAGGACAAAACGCGCATACCAGAATCACTATGCTCCCATTGGTTTTGACAAATGATTTCTGCAAGCGCCATCTTAAGCTTTAACACTTGCTGATTCTGCTCAGGTATTGAGCTAGACAGAGAATTGTGTTTCGAGGCCTCGTGGTAAAAGCCTCCGCGAGCGGCGCATCTACATCCATTATTGTCGTTGACAAGGAAGCTCGTGCTTTGGCCCGGCTAAGGAAGCAAAAGAATTGATGGCATAGGACTATGCTAGCTTAAGTTGGTCTTCTTCCTTTCAGAAGGTTTACCCAGCATCGGTATGTCCCCTGTTTCAAGGGCGCTAAGATTCCCCAAACCAGCTTACGTGAAGCAAGGAAAGAGGACAAAGGTCATGTGGGCCTAGGATGTGGTTTAGATTTCAACTTGGCAAGCTGTTTCTGGAGGTGGATGAGATTGAGGTTAAGCTCATGCTTACCAGCAGCTTACAACAAGTTAACATTAAAATTCACGAGGTAAAACCCAATGAAATTCGCCCGGAAGCGATGTAACCCAAAGTTCCTGATATTACGACTTCACAAAAATGCTTGGAGGTTGTAGCAAGTGTGGGAGTCATTGGCGAATACATATTATTCTGTTCCATATGAGAACTTAACGGTAGCGCGCTCTCTTCGCACTGCATGACGAACAAGTATAGACATGGAGCTTTCCTGCTTTCCGAGCTGTCGTAACGTATGCTGGACGGATCATTCAACACGTTTTCCCGTTATTAATGATGCCTTATTCCGTTAAGCCCAAACGAGTCACCAGTGGGTTATTCGCGAAAGAACAGAGTCGAGAATTTCAACCCTAATGGGTGCTACTAGCCAAGGGTGATTATATGGGTGTTGCAAGCAGAAACATTGCTTAGAATTCGTCTACAGTGATGAATAATATACTATTCGTTAAGAAAGATGTTAGATACTGAGATTATACCACGCTCGGCTATTCTGTTACATGCATTTAGGAGATAATCCTTCGTGGCAAGGTTAATGTGACACTTTTCCATTTCGACCTATGATACTTTTCATATGGCTAATTCATACGAAGGTAACCCTATTAATTGCCCAATAGGAATATTAAAAGAAGGGTAGAAATAAAATACCAAATTGTTGTTATCGGTGGAATTGCGATTATGTTCTAACTTACATTAGTATTTTTTTGCTAAATGCCTAAATAAATTAACACATCCCGCATACGAAGCCCAGCCGGACTCTTCCAGCGACTTTCGGAGTGGGTGCCGCACGACAACATTTCCTGCGTCAAACAGTCACCTTGTGATGTAATGGTACTACATGGCATAATATCCACACTACACGGGCGCATTGTCAACAAAATTACTCATGTACGATTCCACAATATATATATATATATACGTCAAACTTTTGAAATGTTTATTTGTCCATATTGCGCAAGATCTTAGAAACATGAGTCGAAGATGTCGATATGTAACCTTAAATAAACTGAATTTTACTTTCTCGAATATTGTCGCAACCAAGCATCCGTTCTTAATGAAAATAACAGCCAATGTAGTCCGTAGACAGTAGTTGAAGATAACCAAGTCAGGGACTTGCCTTGCTCAATTGAATGGTATTATGAAGTGATTATGTCTCGTAACATGTAAATATGCATGAGACTGCGATGAAACTATTTTTTTGCGATACTACAGCAGTGGAAGTCCTCCAAAACCTCAACAAACGTGCGCGAACAAAATAGCTTCGTTCGAGGTGAACAAATTTCTGGGGGGTTCATCTTTTTGAAAAAACTTTGTTCGCGTGACTGTCCACCAAAACCTCGCAACAAAACCTTCACAAAACCTTCCCTCTCCCTGCTAACTCTCGCTTTCTTGCTCTCTCGCGCAGTATGACCGATCCCTGGTGTCTTTGCAACGAAGGCGACGCCGATCTGACGTTGTGTTGCTGCGGCAGCAGCCGAGATGACGAATCGGAGCTGGCAACGGCGCTGCTTGTCGTGACTGGCGGGCAGCTACTTCACGGGGCTTCATTTCTGCGCCTTCTCAAAGCGCACATGGCCGCCCGAGAGCGGTACTACCTGACGCCATCTGTGCTGCCCTTGCCTTTCGAGTAAGCCTGGGCCCAGCTCGACCGCCACGGCACCGACGCCCATTTTATCCACATGATGGGCATCCCTCGCAGGGCCTTCGATAGACTACTGGCGGCGTTCGTGCCTTACTACGCAATCGGCAGCGGCGAGGGCCGCACGGGACGACCAACGCGACTTGCCGGTCATCGCTCGGCGCTGGCGGTCACCCTTCAGTTCTACGCGAGCACAAGCGACACCAAGCACCTGTGCTCGACCTTTGGCTGCCCGCCCGCGACGCTCCTGCGCATGCTTCGCCGTGCTGAGGAGGCACTCGAGGTCGCCGTCTCGAACCTTACGGACGACGAGATCCGCTGGCCCACAGCAAGGGAGCAATTAAGATGGGCGTCGTGGATTGCCGAGCGCGAGCCGATTGTACAGCGGAAGTTCGGCTTCATCGACGGCAAAAACTTCCGCGTTCAGGAGCCGAGCTGCGCCCACACCCAAAACGCCCTGTACAATGGATGGTTGCACTCCGTCCTTGTCACTGGCACTATTGCCTTTGGCGGGGACGGGTGCATCATCTGGATGAAGAACAACTGCCCGGGATCATGAAACGATGGCGACACGAGCCGGGAGTTCCGTGAGAAGCTCCTTGACCCAACTGCCACCCTCCAACACCTCGGCATTCTTGCAGACGCGGCCTTCCCCGTCATTGGACGCATGTTTGGCCGCATCGTAACGCCGCTCAAGGACGGCGACTTGCTGCGCGCCGTGGCTCAGGGAGCAAACAAGGCCGAGGTAGAGCGAGTGAACTAGGCAATTACATCGATCCGACAGGCGGCAGAGTGGGGCATGGGCGCGGTCGATCGCGTGTTCCGGCGGATTCTTGGCCTGCTGCCCTTTGACCCGGTAGTGCGGCGGAGGCGGTTGGAGAACATCCATCATCTCTACAATCTGCTGGTGCGCACGACGTCTATCAGATAAAATCAGGACCGTTTTTCAGCTTCACGACGAAGTGGAGGGTCGTCTGTAGAATGCCGTTATGTATATAGGGTCCGCATCAGGTCTCTGGTAGTCCACCGCGGGCGAGATATCTAAAAAGGAATCCTAGAATGCGGATGACTCGAACGCAGATAGGGTAGAAACTGCGAGAATAAGACCAAGGACTTTCGATGCATCGCAAAAATCAATTGGCGATACAACGAAGTCGGTAAACAGCTATCCTGCAAAGGTGAGCCGAGTCGCTTACCTATATCTGATTCAAGAAAGTGTGGTGCGAATCAAACGTCCTTCGCCGAGTTCTCGCCCTTGCCCTCGCTCTGGTCTTTCGTCGTCTTTGGTTTCTTCCGCTTTCTCTTCGCCATCTCGACGCTGGGGATGCTCAAACCCTGAGCTGATGCCATGATCGTCATCATCGACATCATCATCGCTTCATGGCGCTGGGACTCCCTGCTGTCCTCGCGTCGCTCCGCTCGACGTTCCCGCCTCTACTCGCGCCGCCGCAACCTCTCCTCCTTCCTCTCCTCCTTCCTCTCCTCCTCCCGCCTTCTATCCTCACGCCTCGCCGCCTCCTCTCTGATTAGCCTCCACTCGTTCATTTCCTCCACCCACCTTTCCTCCTGGCTGGTGACCAAGGCCACGGCCACACTGCCCAGTTGCTTGGAAGAAGCCGTGGTCTCCTCCGTCGCGCGCCCAATGCGGTTCCGCGTGCGCGCGGCATTGTATGTGAAGCATGTATCGTTCTTTAGCGTGGGCGTAGACGTCATCCCACCTTTCCGAGGGGCGGCTAGGGTCGTCGTCGTCAAGCCCTTCGTCTGGGGCGTGCACTTCCGCGACGGGCGGCCCGAGTTACGGCTCACTATGCGTCCGTCCTGGATGGGCAGAGTGGGCAGGCCGGGCTCCTCAATGAGGCGCTCCTCAATGAGGCGCTCATCATCGGCGACACGCACGGCGTCGGCCGAAGCGGGTGGGTCGGTGGTACGGCACACTCCTCCAGCAACCAGCTCCATTTCGTCTACCTGGTCGTTGTCGGTGCGTACCTGTAATATTATATTGTGGTATGATGAGTGTCCGTAGACGCCCTCGACGCAGCCGCCACCGCCGCCATTGCTGCTCTCACTGTAGCTCACCTCGGCCTCGCCGTCGTTTATACCGCTGTCGGCATCGAGCATCTCGTCCACCTCGCTTTCCTCCTCTCCATCCTCCTCGTTGTCCTCCGCATCCCCC
The DNA here is from genome assembly GCA_026184515.1 of Peronosclerospora sorghi. Lineage (NCBI taxonomy): Eukaryota > Oomycota > Peronosporomycetes > Peronosporales > Peronosporaceae > Peronosclerospora > Peronosclerospora sorghi. The sequence goes on along the minus strand of CM047587.1, from coordinate 16,186,080 downwards.
TCCTCCGTCTCAATTCCGAGTTCCAAGCCAGCATCGTTGCTAACGCTCTGCACCTCCGCCTTGGCGAGAAGGGCGCGACGGAGATGTGGTGGAGTCAAGTTCGAAATCGAATACATTTGTATCGACAACCTGACCACCACCATCGTGCCCAGCCTTCCAACTTACGGGGGGGGGGGGTACCCCGCGGACCTCCATTCTAAATCTGGTCCGATCGTCCGCTGCTGGCAGACGAACTGTCATCATCCAAAGACACTTGGTCCGATTCACTTAAGTTAATCTCACCTTGTGTACCCGATGGAATGGGCTAGTTACACACTCGGTGGATCGGGATCGCAGATCGATCTGATTCGGTCTTGAATATGAGACCGTGCTGGCTAGGTGTACCTAGGGAGAAACTCTTCACCCCAGGTACGCCCGGTCGCGCGCGCAGTGAGTATTGTAGCCTAAGGGAGTTCTC
>CM047587.1:16096414-16160623 GCA_026184515.1 Peronosclerospora sorghi | reverse complement strand
GAAACTTGACCAGAAGTGTGCCAAATTTTGGGCACGCTTCTCCACAGAAGATCGATGGTCTCAGATCGACCTAGTTGATCTTGCACGAATTGGCGAGATTGCGGATCAATGATCGCATATCGACGCTGTCGATCTAGTAGAAATCAGCGAAGGGGCACTTGATCAGGTGGCGGAATTCTTCACCACTTGATCGTCGAGTCTCTTAAGCCTAGGTCGCTACGTAAATACCAAATATATATTTTGTATTCCTAGCCTAAACTTAAGAGGAAGGGGGTCGATCTGCACTTTCTATCTGCAGATCGACGGATTTCACAAAAATCCACCCAGAGTTCCCAAGGGCGCTTAGAGCAGCTGAACTACTAGAGGATAGATGCAACCCGTAAGGGGAAGAGGTGAGAACACTTGGCTCGATCACCCTCCCAGCAGCCTTTACGAAAAGGGGCCACTGACACAGCGGGCGGAGTTGAGGATAAGTTCTCGGGGACTTTTCGTCTGCCGGTGGGCCAAAATAGTGCACTACGTGCTCCCGCCCGGTACGTGTAAGGTGCGTATGCAATGAAAGGGAGGCGCGAGTTATCACGGCATCCCAATTGATGATCAAGTTGATCGGACACAAAAAGAGAACTTATTTTTTCCTTATATCCTAAAATCAATCAATTACCTAATATCGACCAATCAACTCAACCCATCCTGATATGCATAATCGACCACTCAACCTGATGTATTATCCTTCTGTCGCTTACCATCATGTACCTGTACCCTGCGTCGCTTCTGCTCCGGATGGTCCGTCCATGCTCCCAACGGTTGGCCCAAAATCTTCCATACGCTTCTCCACATCCGCCCAAGAGCCTCGTCCCAGCCGTACAGCGGTTGGGGCGTGGATCGATCATTCCGTTGCCACCCTTCGATCATCCCTTTTTCCCATCAGGTCATCATCGATCATGTCGTGCCACCCATCGACCAGGTCATCATCGATGATGATGTGGTGAAGTGTACCATAAAATTGGTGCATAATTGTGGGTGTGACTGTGGGGACTACTGTCATGAAGCATATTACAATTTTTGCAGTACCATAGTCGGTACCATAGTTGGTACTTTAGTCGGTACCATAGTCGGTATATAGCTGGTACAATAGTCGGTAGTCGGCACAACAGTTGGTACAACTGTTGGCGCAACTGTTGCGAGCATGTACGGTGCATGGACGGGACATATGGGACGACGCGACAACTGATACAGTTACCTAACGGTAAGCGGAAGATCAGGTCGACTGGTCGACGAAGCACATACGGATGGGTAGTTCTGATTGACTGATATTAGGTTTTTGGTAAATATTAGGATATAAGTGATAATGAAGTTCTCTTTTTGCGTCCGATCGATAAGATCACCGAGGGGAGGCGTGATCTCCTCCCTCCTCCCTCTCTTTTGCATACGCACCCTTTACGTGCCGGGCGGGAGTACGTAGTGCACTTTTTGGCCCACCGGAAGACGTAAAGGTCTGGGGATCCCACCCTTAACTCCACTCGCTGTGTCAGCGGTTCTTTCGTAAAGGTTTTTGTATTGGGGAAAGTGATCGAGCCTAGTGTTCTCACCTCTTCCCCCATTAGTCCACGTTTTTTTGGCACCTAGAGTTCGGCTGCTCTAAGAGCCCCATGGGAACTCTAGGCGGATTTTAGTGGAAACCGCCGATAATCCCGTCGCTGATCTACCCTCCTCTAATGTTTAAGTTGAGAATACAAGTACTTTGGGTATTCTATCGACGAATTAAGCTTTAGAGGCTCCTTGATCAAGTGGTGAAGATTTCCGCTGCTTGATCAAGTACCCCTTCTTTGATCACCACCCAGATCGTCGATCTGCAACTAGCGACCTGCGATCACCTGTTCGCAACTCGCGCCAGCTAGTGTCTGATCGACTAAATCGATCAGATCAATCAGACCGATCAGGTCTATCACGATCTGTAATTGTCGACTGTTGGCCCTGATCATCCCTGATCACCCCTGATCAACGACCAGCGGCCCTGATCATCGACTATTTGCGCCTGATCAAGCCTGATCAAGCCTGATGGATAACAGTCGCTTCATGAAAAGTCATATCAATCTTGCATCAAGGAATTGCAACGTGACATCCCCGCCATATGGAGATCGAACCACGCCCAAGCCATCGGTTACACAAGGTAAGCAGGATCACAAGCAGTCACAAGACAATCGGAGGACCCCCTGCGTTAGTCGGCAGTCCGGGCGCCGTCTTAACTCCTGATCAAGCTTAAAAAACTTCGATCAGCCGCTCCACCACAATGACTTTGCCAACCGTCGATCAGTTCATCATCGATCGGGTTGTCGTGTTAATCCATTTCCACATTTCCGACAAGTTGATCATGAAGCCTATCATGGATGGTAACTCATCCTTTGATCGATCTAAGGCTGAAGATCTGATATCGATGATCAACCAAGCCTTCACACAACAAGAGGAGTTAGACGCGCTGAGAAACTCGCTGTCGGTGCTCGAAGACTCCGTCACGATTCTTCAAAGGTCAAACGCACGCCTTTCCGGAAAAATCGCTTATCGTGAGCAGCAGATAAAGTGGTTCTGCGAAAAAGCTGCGCCTTTGAGCGATGACGTTCGTGCGACTGTCAACAAGCTCAAGAACAGACTGAAGACCGCTGAGGGAACCATATCCGAGCAACACTGTCGGATCCGCGATCTGGAGGGTGGTAATGATCGAGATCGTTATCATCTATCAGTCCAAGCGGAGACCATCGATCATCAAGCTTAGGAGATCTCGCGCCTTGAGGAAGAGATCTGCTAGGCCAATATAAACATCTCAGGGACGCCGGCACTCCAAGATCGAGCAACGGTCGATCAACTACGCCAACGCTTGAGCGCGATGCAATAAGTGCGCGATCATGTCTTATCGAAGAGCAAGGGCTTGTCCGAGAGGGTGATCAAGCTTTCATCCAAAGCAAGCAAGAGCAAAGATCAGCGAGATCGCATCTGGGCGGACAACGAAGCTAATCTTTTCATGATGAAAGAATTCATCGCTGCCACATCCAAGGTTGAAGAGCTATCTGCACGCTTCTATGAGGTATAGATCAGCAATAACGAGCTGGAGAAGCTACGTGTACATAGTTCCAAGTTTCAGACGGAACTTTTGACGGCACGGCGACGAATAAGTCACCAATCTTCTCAATTTCATGATCTTCAGTCGGTATCAGCAGATCGTGACGCACTGCGCGACGAGTTGCAACGCGCACAGGACGAAGCTACGCGATTGCGTTCGCAACATTCATACGTCGAATCCGTTTTTGGCTGGTACGGCGTTACACATGCAGATCGACCCGAGTACAGGCGCCCCTGTGCAGATCCTGATCAGGCTGAAAGCGCGTCTGCTGATCTTCAGGGTGATTCTCCAAGAAAAATCCTTTATTCGGCAACCTGCTTCGCTCCAGAAACGCGCCCGGCGATCACGATCTACTCCTCAGGTCAAGCGGCAACGTCGCGGTCCTCCTATTCCCTAGGAGAATGGATCGTCGGATGATGATCGTCCGTTTAGAGCTTCTCCCATTCGGTCAGTCCAGGGTATGGGGCATGATCTTTCCAGACCAATCAGCCGGATGATGATCAAGGCGATTTTGGTACTTCTCCATCGGTCAGCACGCAGAATTTGTCAAGTTCTGCAATCCGCGAGCTTGAGAGTGAAGATTCGCTCGATCAAGACTCTTCTGGGTTTCGCTTCCATCGCACGGGTGCATCCAGATCGCTGATCTTGGTGCCTGATGGTGTGAAAGATGCGGAAATCTTGACGTGGGTCCCAGATCATCTTAACGGCTTCGATCTGGATAACATTTCATCACGCATGATCTGCGATTATTTGACACGTGGGATGGTTGTTTACAGATGCTATTGACGCCTCTGCGACTGATCAGTGGTGTAGGCACCTGATCACACGATCTGAAAGGGAGTTACTGTATGCGCGACGCCCCTGGGAGCTCTTCAAACGGATGTTGCCACCCATCTCTTTACGCTCAGTCGGCTGGTTTTCTAACTTCGAAGCGAGGTACCAGCCATTCCTGGATCATCATGCACAAACGATCTGGAAGTCCACTCATCATCTCCCGATAGATTGGGATCTCAAGGAGCGTGACACCTTCTTCCATGATTACTACGAGGGTCGACGTCAGCGTAGGAGTCGTGCCGGAGCATTGTGGAAGAAGCTGGTGGAGTTCGTGTTGCAGGGCATGATCGACGGAGTATGTGATCTTGACATTTTTCTGGACCCGTCGATCTTACACTGCGCCCGAAACAGCCCCTTGAAGTATGCTCCAGCTGATGGTGGATCATGGTACCCAGGGTACCTATCAGATCCACCACCTCGGACCTTGCATGTAGCCGGTGCGTACACGCACGGTGCGGCTAGCGCACAGAGGAAGACTTTCTTGAAGCGGCGAGGTGCCGCTACTTAGCCGATACGCCCTTATAAAAGGGCTTAGTAAGAGAGTACTCTCTTACTCGGGGCCAGGATTTTTCTTGGTTTACAAGTTAGCACAAGCTAACGCCTTGATACAAGGCTCCCTTAATAAGGGGGTAGCTAAGGGAAGGACTTCCCTTACACTACAACACTCACATCGCGCGACCGGTCGAGGTCGTGCGCCTAGCACTCTTCAGAGTGAAATGTAAACTGAATGTGTATTTAATATGTAATTAGCCTAAATTAATTTAGACTAATGTAAACTATATGTAATACTAAGTAGAACTTACTTAATTCGTACCTAGACAAAATGTAATGTACAGAACCTGTGTACTAATACGTGGCTGGCTGCCACGCCTCTACCAAGGGCTCCTGCCCTGATTAGTTGAAATAACCAATAAGTCCAAACCTTTCGGACTGGTCAATACTGACCTCAACCGTGTGAACTTGTGGCGAAGCGAAGGCAAAATTTTGGTCACCTTCTGTCAACGGCGTGCCGATCAGCTGGTCAGCGATCGGATTGGTGGAAACAAGGGGGGGCTTTTAAGCCTATCATGTGCAAGGAGTGTCAAGCACACGGATTTTGGTAAGTCACACTGCATTGCGTGTATTTTACATATTTAGTGTTTGGTATATATTGGGACCGTAAGGTTAGTGAAAAAGAAGTAAATTGGTCTTGGATTGGAAAAGTGGCTAAGGGGTCCTAAGAGACTCTCTAAAAGTTTGGTTTTCTAAGTCGCCTTCGCACGTCACGGAGTGTTTGGGGGCAGAGGGTCGAGTAATCTCCTCCTGCCCACTATACCCGGCCGGGGCGCGTCGCAGACGCATTTGACCCGCCGGAAGTCCTTCGACAGGAGTATCCATTGGATGACTTCTCACAAGTTTAAGTCACGTACGTTTGGAACGTACTAACAAGTGGATTGGTCTTTACGTGGAGATATCGTTTGTGGAATTCACGAGCATATTGGATCTTTACGTGGACATATTGGTTTACTATAACATTGGTTGGAGTTTAGACCGGCTTTGGTCTTCTCTCATATTAGTCAGGGGCTAGACCAGTTGAGTGGTCTACCCTCTATTATCTCGTATTGGTTGGGTCTAGATCGATTGGAAGGTCGACCCATTGGACTATACATATTTCAAGTGTAACCGGTCTACAAGTACCCAGGGTGAAGAGTTCCGCCCAGGGTACACCCCCAGTACGGTCTGAACACTATCAGACCCAAGTCAAAGAGCAACACGATCCACCGAGTGTTGAACTAGCCCATTCCATCGGGTACACAAGGTGGGATGGCAACGCAAGATCAATCGGACCAGGCGTCTTCTGTTGATGATCGGTCGTCTGCTAGCAGCGGACGATCAGATCGGATCGCAAGCGAATGCCCGCGGGGTACCCCCCCCGTAAGTTGGAAGTCTGGGCACGATGGTGGTCAGGTTCTCGACACAACTGTGTTCGATTTTGAACTTGACTCTACCACAATGGTGCGCGTGCCCGGATCATTTGGTGATCGTGGATATCACCGAGATGATGTCCGGTCAAAAGTTGACTTAAGTGATTTAAATGTGGAATCGTTCTGGAGAGGAAATAAGGAGAAGCTGTCACCTTATGTTCTCGTTGTTGATAAAGATGGCGATGTCCGATCTGGCCGGGTGGAGGACCAGATCGGGATTAATAAGTTTTTTTCCTCCCCATAAGGCTCCCACCGGAGCCGATCGGAACTATAGCAAGTTTTGCTATAGTTCCGGAAAGGATCAGGACTTTTGTCCTGATCCTATGCATTTACATGGAAAAATTGATGGAATAAAAAATGAGAACCAATCGGAGGCTGATCGGAACGATCCGAGCCACATGCCTAAGGTCCCCAAGCAAAGGCTAGGAATGCCGCCCGAGGAGGAAGACTTGGAAGAAAAGTCGCAGGTCGGGGATGGGGTTATTGACGAACAAGACCTGACCAGGATGTATTACATCCACGAGTTGAAGCGATTTATTCGTGAAGACCAGGTCATGCAAATTTTGAGCCCCCAGATCCCTGATCGCCTCCTCGGACCCACTACCGAGTCGATCCAGAGTGATCGACCACTGCTGCTGGTGTAAAACCTGCTGGCGATGTTGGCTGAGGTCGGCATAAAAGTGCAGAACCCGGCCAACGTCCACAAGCTGTTTGATCTGGACACTCACAGGCTGGAGCTGTCGATGTCGACTCTCAATGATCATTTGGTGCCGTTGGTGGGGGCGGCTCGCAGCCCAACTCCCACCATGGCATTGAAGGTTGCTGAAGACACGGCAGCACATGACGATGCGTGCTCCGATGATAAATCGATATATCAGTCTCCACCTTCCTCTAACAGCTCATCGGAGTTGGAGGTTGGTGTTGAGCGGATGACCATGGGGGCAGATCATACTCCATGGGATCATAAAAAGGACGTGCGGCAGGATGGGGCTGCATGCCGGTCGGGGCCCCAGGAGCCCCCACAGGTGTCCGTACATCCAAAGGAGGATACCCACACGTTGCCCATGACCCAAGCTAACGTCCAAGCCATGTTTGAAGCAATGATGGAGCGTTTCATGGGAGATCGATGCAGATCACCTCCGCCCCCTCATGCTCAGAACCGATCTGCCCGGCAAAATGTCAATATTTGCCGGGATGTGGATATGGAGTCAGTGGCATCAGCGGATAAGGCTATCCGAGGTGGTAAACCAGTTGGAAAAGGAAGACGCAAGCCGCAGCCAGCCCGACCGCGCCGATCGAGCAAGAACAGCGATTACGACATGGAGTCGGTCGGCGATCCGGGTGACCACTATGGGTCAGACGGTGCAGGGGCGGGAATAACGCGTAAGGATAACCTAGCCTCTACTACCGCATTTGATCTCGGATCTACCGCGATCCCACGTATTCGTATGGCCGCGACTACGGACCTCAAGGACTTTACTGGCAAGGACGCCGACGAAGAGCAAGCCAGATCGTGGTTTGGTCGGGTCAAGTCTGCTTTCTTACGGGATCAGATGCCAAAAAAAACGGTGTCTGATCTTCAGGGATCTGCTGAAAGGACCGGCTGCGAACTGGATCCAACAGTTGAGTCGGGATGTCCAATCTGACTGGGATCTGCTATGTTCAGAATTTGAGGGTCAGTACTGCAACTCCGAATTCTCTATCTCCCGCAAATACCTTTATATGCAGAAGCGGGGAGACGAGACGCCGTTTGAGTACTTGTACCGTTTGAACGTGGCTGCAATTCCCGCCGGGATAGTGATCAAGGAAGGCAACCCGCCGACCGGTGCCGCTATGGAACACGTGGGTCACTATATCAGTACCCTGGATGACCAAGAGCTGGCAGATCAGCTCACTCTGCTGTGCCTCAAAGATATGGGGGAAGTGGAGCAGACGTTGCGGACGTTGCAACACTCACGCAGCATGAGGGCGAAGGTCGCCGTTGGATCGGGTCGCTACAGATCTAAGACCCAGACCGATCCGTTGAAGAGGCCCCTGACCAGATCGGCCCGTGCTGTTAAGGTGATCGTGACTGAATACAGCACTGATTCGGAAGAGGAAAGTAGCGGCCAGTCCAGTCGGGAGTTGGACGAGGACCAATATCGCCACATCTTCGTCACGGAACCTGACCCAACAACCAGATCGACGCCTAACCATCCATATCGGAAGGGCAGGAGTGGGAACAAGTCCGATCCGGACTGACCTCGCAAGAAGTGTTCTCACTGCGGGTCGAGCAAGCATGATGATCGGGGCTGCTGGGAGAAGTTAATATGCAAGAAATGCGAAAGACGCGGCCACCCCACCGATCACTGCCTTTTCGTGTGAAAGTCATGTGGAGAGATCCACGAGGCCGGACACTGCAAGATGGAAGAATTCTTCAACCTGATGTGCAAGTGGTATGTGCCGGGCAAGCACGCGGGGATGCTTCCACCTGACGTGGAAAATATGTTAAACTAGAACGATCGCCAGGTTGGAATCTGGATCGAGCCGAGCGGTCTAGGTTTGGCATCTATGCATATGTAGGCAAGGAGAATAAAGCCGACAATACATGTTCTGTTCTCAATTGCATCGATCGGGATCATCCGGTCTACAATCTCACGACCGATGAATATTCCCGATCAAAGGTGGTCATGAAGCTAGATCTGATGCCTAGAGAGTCTCGCGGATACTGGAAGTATCATGCGCCCGACAAATGGTTTAAGCAGGCGAAAGCCTGTGGTAAGATAAATAAGCATAAAGCGACGATGTTGTTCGACTCTGGGGCTGAAGTCTCGATTATTGACTCCGCTTTTGCTCGTAAGGTCGGATGTCGTATAGACGACACCCAGACCCAAGAATGGTCGGGATCGGTGAAAATTCTTATATGACTGAAGGAAGGACGCGCGTGAAGATCACCCTATGGGTTCGTTGGTCTACTTCTTCAGTGCTTGGGTTGACAAGCTGGCCGGTCAGGATTCCCTGTTAGGCATGGATTTCATGGTGCCGGCGGGTATTCGCCGTGATCTGTCTCATGGAGTGCTTACACTACCGGATGAGGTCCAGATCCAGTTAGCTGGTCGGCGGCCCCTATACGGATCGTACACCGATTTGGTCAGGTGGGATCAAGATGTCACCATTCCAGTGGGCCAATCCGCTGACACACCGGTCGATAAAGGTTTTCGTTCAAGGAAGTTATGGGTGACCAGGGGCGATCGGTGGGTGTCTACTTTTGTGAAGAGCGCTGGCCGACATGATTTTGTCCGAGTCACTAATATCGGTGACTAGCCGCATACGCTCGACAAAACGCGATTGTTGGCATGTGGCTGGCAGAAGGGAAAGTGCCAAGGAAGATGGGGTTCGTCTCGATCGGATCGAGACGGTATGTTGAGTGGCAGAACTTGGCATACCAAGCGACCACCGATCTGGTCAGCAATGATGGATCGGTGGAAGAAGATACCTCACCTATGGTGGAACGACCCAGCTATGTAACCCCTAGGAAGATGCTAGTTCGAAGAAAGGCACCGCAGGCGCCGGATACGGTGGACCATCAAGTAGATGATCCAAAGTTCGTTAACGTGGTGGCGACACAAGAACAGGCGACAGCGGAGCCGCAAATAGAAATAGGGAAGCATGGCGAGACTGGGGAGGACCATGATGGCACGCTTGAGCAGGTCGATGTAGGTGAAGGGCAGCCCGCCGATCGGGAACAGCAGTGTTCAGCCGATCAGGACGGTTTGGGTGTTATTACCCCGGAAGATAACCAGGTCTGCATCCATGAGGGCGGGGACCAATACATTCAGGAGTTGGAGAGCCAGATGGCAGTTCTCCCTGAAGTGTCTGCTAACCCGCCCGAGGTTACTATGGACGATCTACAAGTGGGTGATCGGGATGTCAACAGTCCCGACCAGATCGATCAGCTTAAGAAGATCATATGGAAGAAGAAACATCTGCTGATCGATAAAGGCAATGACTTACCCCCTGCTGCTCGCGGAGCGATTTGTGACATCGACGTTGGAGATGCCAAGCCAATCGCCCAGCGATGTCGACGCGTGGCGACACAGTACCGGGAAAAACTTTCTGATCTTATCAAAGTACTGTTGGCTACCAAGATTATTAGACCGTCGACCTCGCCATGGGCCTCACCGATCGTGATCGTGATCAAGAAGAACGGTGTCGACATCAGGTTTTGTATCGACTATCGGTTGGTAAATCGGTTGACCAAGCTTATGGTGCACCCGATGCCGCTGATCAGCGATCTACTAGAAGACCTTGACAAGACTCTGTGGTATTGCTCACTAGACATGGCAAGTGGATTTTGGGTGGTCTCGATGACCGATAGGGATCGCGAGATCTCCGCATTTTTTACGCCGTTTGGTCTGTCCGAGTGGAACCGTATGCCGTTCGGTCTGAAGTACGCACCCCAGATCTACCAGAGGCTGATCGACAACGCACTGTATGGACATTTCAAGATCAGCACCGATCAGGACCTCACCAAAAATTATGATGTATTTACAGAGGGTGAACCTGACCGGGAGAGGAGACCGTCCGTTCTGGGAAGGCGATCGTATATCGACGACATTCTGATCCCTGCCTCGTCATGGAGCGATCAGTGCGAGAAGGTCGAACGTTTGTTGGAGACATGCGATCGCTGGAACCTGTCGATCAGTGCTGTGAAAAGTTATTGGGGCATGTCCAAGGTCGCCTATTTGGGTAATATGGTGTCGATCAGTGGGCTGGAGGCCAATCCCAAAGATCTGGAATCACTGAACAACCTCCCGTTTCCCAGATCGCTGAAGGCAATGCAGTCCTTCTTGGGAAGCCTAAATTACTACAGCCGCTTCATTGAAGACTTTGCGATTTACGCGGCCGTGCTGTACGAGCTCCGGGAAGTCGACTACCATATGTTGCGCGAAGAAAATCGGGCAACTTTACGGGAGGGCAGCGACTCTGATCTGCCCGAAGATTGTCCGCAAGTTGAGTCAGAGGATCACATGAGGCGTGCAAAGGTTGCTTTCGGTATGATAAAGGCCAAGATGGCGACGGCATCGATTCTCAAGCACTTCGATCCGTAGAAAATGCCGATCGTCATTGTGTATGCTAGTAAGTGGGCCATTTCGGCCACTCTAGTACAATAACATGATGGAGTGTACCACCCGGTCACTTTTACGATCCGGACATTGAAGCCGAACGAGGTCAACTATGGGATCGTCGAAAAAGAAGTTCTGGCTTTACTATGGATCTTGGATGTGTGCTACAACCTACTGGTCGGCCGATCTGTAAAGGTTCATTCAAGAAAGTCGACATTAGCCTGGTTATTATCAGCCAATGAGATGGACGGTCGGCTCGGCAGATGGTCAGCGAACTTGTCGCAGTGGTCTCTCGAGATCGTCAAGTGCACCAAGGGAGAGGAAGAGATATTGGGCACATTAGCTGCCAGTATCACCCCTCGGTCCAAAGTGTATGAGGCTTTAGTGGCGATTGCCCCAAGGAAGCAACCTCGACAGTCAATCTCGCTGCCGCCGCCGACCGTCGATCGGGATGAGGAATTCCTGGTCTTGAGTTTCGACGGGTCGGCCAGCGTGAAGAAGAAGGTCGGCTCCTATAGTGCCATACTGTGGAAGTTACCACAATGGTCTATAGTCCCAGCCGCCACCGATTTCACGCCTGACATAAGGGTCAACGAGGCAAAATATCGGGGTCTACTTCTATGTCTTTATCTGCTGTCATCACAACAGAAAGGGCGGATCATCATATGTGGTGACTCAAACCTAGTGATAAGTCAGATCACCGGGGAGATCGACTGCAAGGCGCCACGGCTAAAGTTGCTAAATGATCGGGTGATGAAAGCGCTGAAAGACTACCCCAACCACGAGCTATTGCACGTCAAACGGGACTGGAACAGAAGCGCCGATCACCTCGCGACCCAAGCCATGCGAGACCAGACCGGGGCGACGATCACCGAGGAAACCGTTTTACAGGAACTTATGAACATAAACAGGCTCCCGGAGGTGATCAAGCCCAAGGACAGCCCTGGTCAGGTGCATGTGATGGCCGCAACCAGATCGCGAGCTCGGAAGTCTCGCCGATCGTTCCCAAAGGAAAGGCTGAGTGAGTACGTTGTACAACAGCTAAGGGCGGAACGGATCCTCAAGTCGCACGACGAAGAAGAGTGGATCGTCAACCTGAAGGCTTATCTGCGCGGTGAATTGTCCAAGTTGACAAATGGTCAGGTGAAAGAGTGTGCCAAGATCGCGGACAGTTACGATGGTGATGAAAATGGATTGCTATATTACTGCCGCGACACTGATCAAGACAGTGCCGATCGAGATCGACTGGCGAAACTGGTGATCCCTGAGTTGCTGCAGCCGGATGTCCTTCATCACTACCATGTGAGTCTAGAAGGGGGACATCAAGGCATAGGCAAAACATATCACAAGATCAGGGCCCAATTTCACTGGAGAGGACTTTTTCGAAGCGTGCAGAAATATGTGGGCTGCGGCACGGATTGAGAGACCGGAAAGGGCAGACCGATAATCAAGGGCCGATCGCCCGGAAATATCGAGGCTACCTACCCTTTCCAGGTGATATCGATGGACCACATACCGTCACTGCTCAGATCGACACGCGGCAACACTGAGCTGCTGATCCGGGTCGACCTATTCACCGGTCTGGTGATTGCAAAGGCTAGTGCATCCCGTTCTGCGGAGCAGATCGCCCAGAGTTACGAAGAATGCGTGTTTAGAAGGTTCGGCGCCAGCGAAGTTATCAGACACGATCGGGAACCCGGTTTTATGTCTGAGGTGTTCCGATCGTTCAATAACATGCTAGGCCAGAAGCAGAGCGCGACGATGGCATATCGTCCGCAAGCGAACGGATCGGCTGAACGCATGGTGCAGACAATAACATTGGCGATTAAGATGTATGTGGCCGATCCAGACCAACGTGACTGAGATGAGTATGAAGAGAGACTGTTATTCGCACTCAACTCTTCAACCGATCGGGTCCGAGGAGAAACGCCTTTCTACCTGGCGTATGGATGGGGCCCTCGATCGACACTTGAAGCGGCGATACCGATCGGCTGCACTCGGACCCGCGATCGCGATGCCCGTCGGCGGCGCATGCAGGTCCAGAAGCATTATCAGCATGCGAAAGAAGTCGTCAATGAAAAGTTGCGTCAGGCCACGCAAGATCGAGCAGATCGGAATAACGATCAGGTCCGCCCTCATGGTATTGAAGCAGGTTCGAGGGTATGGTTATACCTCGATCGGGTCAAGGAAGGCTATGCGAAGAAGTTGGCTCATATGTGGCACGGTCCTTTCCATGTAGCAGAGCTGATTAGTGAGCGTGCGGCCCGTCTGATCACGATCGGCACGGATTACAAAGTTTTTCCGATCGTGCACGTCTCCAAGTTGAAGCTGGTTAGAGAATTCCCCGATCGGCCTAAAATGCCCTGTCTGGTGGACGAAGCGGAGAGATTCGATTTTGACGAAGCTCTACTGCCGGAAGACAGTTGGGAACGTCCATTGGAAGAGGACTAATTCGAGGTGGAGAAGGTGCTAGATGTCCGATCGGTCAAGAAGACACGTTTCGGTCGCACCCACCGAGAATATATGGTCCGGTGGAAAGATCATGATGAGGCAACTTGGATCGATGAACTTGATCTAAATTGTGGAGCACTGCTACGAGAGTTCGAGCGAGGACGAGTCAGTCGGAATCGCTTTGCAGTGATGCAGACTCATGAAGATGCAGATGTGGTGGAGTCAAGTTCGAAACCGAATACATTTGTATCGACAACCTTACCACCACCATCGTGCCCAGCCTTCCAACTTACGGGGGTGGGTACCCCGCGGACCTCCATTCGAAATCTGGTCCGATCGTCCGCTGCTGGCAGACGACCGGTCATCATCCAAAGACACTTGGTCCGATTCACTTAAGTTCATCTCACCTTGTGTACCCGATGGATTGGGCTAGTTACACACTCGGTGGATCGGGATCGCAGATCGATCTGATTCGGTCTTGAATATGAAACCGTGCTGGCTAGGTGTACCTAGGGCGGAACTCTTCACCCCAGGTACGTACAGACCAGAAACACTTCCAAAAGATAAATTCCAACAGGTCAATCGTCCAAACGATCTAGACCTGACCAATACGAAATAATAGAGGGTAGACCAATCAACCGGTCTAGCCCCTGACCAATATGAAAGAAGACCAAAACCGGTCTAAACTCCACCAATGTTACAATGAGCCAATATGTCCACGTGAAGACCCAAAATGCCCGTGAAACTCCACAAACGATATCTCCACGTAAAGACCAATCCAGTGAATAGCACGTTCCAAACGTACTTGACTTAAACTTGAGGAAGTCGACCAATGCGTGCTCCCGTCGAGGGACTTCCGGCCGGCCAAATGCGCGTGTGGCGCGTCCAGACTGGGGTATAATGAGCTAGAGGGGATTACTCGACCCTCTGCTCCCAAACACTCCGCGGCGGGCGGAGGCGACTGATGCACATAGCAAAGGTTTAAACGACCTCCTGTTGAGGTGTTAGACCGAAGGCAAAACCAAAAGATTCCAAACGACTTTTTCTCTTTTAGGCAAATTCACAACTCAAACCAATACTACCTCCCTACGGTCCCAATATGTACCCACATGAAAATATGTAAAATACCCAATGTCAGGTGACTCACCAAAACTTGCGTTCTTGACACGCCTTGAATCTGATAGGCTAAAAAGCCCCCCTTGTTTAGACCAATCCGAAATTCGACCAGCTGCCTGGACCAAAAGTGACCAAATTTGTGGTACACTTCACCACACAGACCAAGACACGCAGTAGCACCGATCAGACCGATCGGTGTGAATATGTGTAAGGTCTGAATTATTGTGAACATATGATAAACTGTGATGAACTGGAGTAGTGGAGTGACGAACGTGGTGATGATTTTCGCGATGTGAATGGAACTGTATATGAAAACGTGTTGGTGCAAGTTTGGATAAGGTGATGAATTTTGGTCAAGTGACCAGGTGATCAAGAAGTTTGAAAGAAGGATGACATATATTATGAATTATCTGGTCAGCTATTACCGTATCAAGATTCGAAATCACCCCACAGCCTCCGATAGTCAGTGCCGGGTGATCTACAATCTGGTCCTGGAACTGATTACGCCAAGGCTCCTTCCGATCCATCTGGATCAAGGAGTCCTTCAGGTCTGAAATTGGCTCGTCACAGTGGAGACCAGGATACCAGACGCCGTTGTCAGCCAACACCCCGGCTTTCTCAACCCGACGCTTGGTCATATGAAGAACCACAGGATATAAAAAGATGTCGATGTCGCATTCGCGGGCCAGCATCCCTTTCAGAATAAACTGGCATAGGGCCTGCCAGGCCTCGCCTGCCCGACTCCAGCGCCTCTTCCGGTTCTTGTGGAACGAGACCATGTATTGGTCATGTTGCAATCGGTCAGGAGGAATCACTAGATAGTGCGTAGACTCCCAGATCGCCTGGCTGTGGGCTTCATTGAAGGCTTTCACTCGACTCAAGAACGAGTCAACCCAGGCAGCCGGCGCAAATATGAACCCCAGCTTGGGGCGGATGAACACTTTACATGGCTGATCTGCATACAAACGGGCGATATGTGGTTCTGTAACCAGGTCCACCCGCCATGCAGAAGCGGCAGGATCCTTTGAAGCTGGAGGGAAAAGCCAGGAGTCTGGTCGGGACAGAAACCGGACGAGACCTTGTTTGGTCAGGGCTGACCGGTGCAATCTACCGATCTACCCCGGTGACCACGGCATAATGGCGTCGAAAGTCCGCGATGGGTAAGGTCGATCTCCAATCGATATTCCCTTCAATCGGGCGTGACGGCGCAGTCCAGGTGTTCCAGGCTGGCAAGAAGGCACTGATCCGGGTGTTTCACGAGCCCGTGCAGTTTTGTTACTCTGGGAACTGATCGCCTGATCAGTCCCCGATGCAGACTTCATCGGAGCCGGACCTCGACGCCGATCGGACCGGGACATAGATAACGCGCTGAGCATGAACTCAGAATCTCCCGATCCGCTGTCCGAGTCCCCTCCGGAGGAGACCTCTGTGTGCTGGGTACGAACAGCACGGGGTCGCGAGGGCGCATGAGATTTGGCGATGTTAGAAGTGTCCTTTGCAGCCGATCTTGGGCTTGAGAGATGCGCCGTCGTCTTGGATTTCTTTTGGGGAACCGCCCGCTTCTCCTCGAATTCGGAGTCGCGATCTTTGCCCCGCGCCCTTGTGCCCCTCGACGCGTCCTTGCGTTTACGGAGTGGGGAATTTTAGACAATGGGTGACGTTGTCCTCGATCCTGGTGTAGGTCGACCAGAACGGCCGATGCAGACCGGTCCGCGCTGGAGCTAATAGACGGACGCCGGTATAGCAAGTCGGTCAACTGTTTGTGGCACTGCTCTACGGCAGCCCAACGGCGGTCTGACTCCTGGGTCCAGACGTCCGATTGGCTCTGGAAAGACCAGACCTTATCGAACTGACCCTTGACCACGACCTGTAGCTCGCTGATCTGCCGCTCTAGGTCACCATGTTGGGTACGGAGTAGGGTCCGGTCGGACTGATCCTCCAAACTCTGCCGGTTGACCAGCGCGAGCTGTTCCCGGAGGTGTGACCAGTACGCTTCTAGGCGAGACAGATCATGCCGAGCGCCTATCAGCCCGTCCAATATGGGGCGGAGCTGATCGCAGTGGTCACGCGACTGTCGATCAACCACAAGCAAGGCGTCAACCGCTTGAGCTATGTCAGTGGGCAACCGATCTGCATACGAAGAGAGGTTAGGGCAGTTAAAGGTGAAAATCGGATCGATCGACTTACCTCGCGCTGTTTGTTGGGCAAGCTGGACCCGGAGATGTGCGTTCTCGGCGATAACATCTTTAACTGCCAGCCAAGGGTGTCAAGGTGTCGACATCCTTCCGTAGACGCAGGAGCGATGCATTCTTGGTGGCCAGCTCCGACTGAAGGTCGCAGATGGTCTTTCGAAGCTGATCATACCCGATCTGATCCCCAACCGGTCTGTCGGAACCTGGGGTGCTTCAAGAGCTGTCAGATCGGGTCGATCGGCTAAGGGAATCGATGTGTGGTGACTGGGCCCATAGGGCACCTGCAGGATCAAGCGTCAAGAGAAGTTACAAGGAGATCAGACGTACAAGGGGCGCATACCTGGTGGAGGCGGGGCCGAAGACCTGTACATTGGTGGAATGTTGGTTGCCGTGAAGGTCAAGGAGGTCAACTGCTCGCGAAAGGGTTAACTGGTGGTGAGATCGGGTCGCTACCGTTGCGCGGCTGCGACCAGACTCAGGGACGGCTGTGGCGAAGCGAAGGCAAAATTTTGGTCACCTTCTGTCAACGGCGTGCCGATCAGCTGTTCAGCGATCGGATTGGTTGAAAAAAGGGGGGATTTTAAGCCTATCATGTGCAAGGAGTGTCAAGCACACGGATTTTGGTAAGTCACACTGCATTGCGTGTATTTTACATATTTAGTGTTTGGTACATATTGGGACCGTAAGGTTAGTGAAAAAGAAGTAAATTGGTCTTGGATTGGAAAAGTGGCTAAGGGGTCCTAAGAGACTCTTTAAAAGTTTGGTTTTCTAAGTCGCCTTCGCACGTCACGGAGTGTTTGGGGGCAGGGGGTCGAGTAATCCCCTCCTGCCCACTATACCCGGCCGGGGCGCGTCGCAGACGCATTTGACCCGCCGGAAGTCCTTCGACAGGAGTATCCATTGGATGACTTCTCACAAGTTTAAGTCACGTACGTTTGGAACGTACTAACAAGTGGATTGGTCTTTACGTGGAGATATCGTTTGTGGAATTCACGAGCATATTGGATCTTTACGTGGACATATTGGTTTACTATAACATTGGTTGGAGTTTAGACCGGCTTTGGTCTTCTCTCATATTGGTCAGGGGCTAGACCAGTTGAGTGGTCTACCCTCTATTATCTCGTATTGGTTGGGTCTAGATCGATTGGACGGTCGACCCATTGGACTATACATATATCAAGTGTAACCGGTCTACAAGTACCCAGGGTGAAGAGTTCCGCACAGGGTACACCCCCCCAGTACGGTCTGCATACTATCAGACCCAAGTCAAGCAGCGACACGATCCACTGAGTGTTGAACTAGCCCATTCCATCGGGTACACAAGGTGGGATGGCAACGCAAGATCAATCGGACCAGGCGTCTTCTGTTGATGATCGGTCGTCTGCTAGCAGCGGACGATCAGATCGGATCGCAAGCGAAGGTCCGCGGGGTACCCCCCACCCGTAAGTTGGAAGGCTGGGCACGATGGTGGTCAGGTTCTCGACACAACTGTGTTCGATTTTGAACTTGACTCCACCACATACTTATGTACACAACATAACCAAATGTACCCAGAATGTAACCCTCTTACAGTACCGGGACGGAAGGGTCCTCGTGACCATCAAAAGAAGGCTAAGAACGAGGTGAAGAGGGGATTAGACTTCTATATTCCTGGTACTGCGGCTGTACTGCCGCGTGAAATCGCGCGCCGGAAACAACTCCGGGACAAACTGCTAACGCCGAAGCAGTTCACTGTCAAGTCCTACCGAGCGCGCCTCGGGAAACAGGAACGCGATGCCGTCGTTGAGATCCTCCGCTAGGTTCACTACGTTCTCCTACGGGATGAGAGTGTAGAGGACGCAGAACGGGCATTCCGCGCTTGGGCGGAAGGGGAGAATTGCCTTCCCAACTTTGATGATCTGTACCACAGCTATTCCGAACCCGACGTTCGGGTAGAGAGGGCGTTGTGCTTGGCGTATGCCCAGGCCAAAGAGCTGGGGCAATTACCTGCCCCTTATTGCCCTCTCCCTGCTCTCGATATGGTGCCGGAGAGCAATGCAAACTCTGCATCTGCCTCCGGCAAACTCCCATCTACTGGGAGTGAAGGGGCTTCTTCCGCCCCTTTGGTTGTTGACTCTCAGTGGGATTCTCCCGCTCGAAAGCGTCAATGACGTCACGGCAATCCTGTCGTAGGGGAGTCTCGAACTCCCACGAACTCTGTGAGTGTGGATAACCTTTCCACTTCACCAGATACTGGGTTTGACCCCGATGATGGCGTCGCGCCATCAGCCGCTCCACATGAAAGTGTGGAGTACCCTCCGCATCAAGCATTGGAGGAGGAGGTCGCGCAATTGCGACGTGAGATTCGCAAACGCTGTGATCGACACAGCGATCGCATCCATGATTTCCACGAGGGGATCCGCGATGAGCGGGATGCCACTTATTGCTTCGAGAGGCGGCTTGCCTCTCTCGAGACGACCGTTGCGGAGATTCGTGGTCGCATTTTAGCCCTGTCGGGCTTCCTCCGACCTGCCGTGTCTTACGGCTCTTACGGCTATACGCCTTTCCAACCCCATCCAGGAGGGGGCCCGCCTCCGGATCCTGGTATGGATTAAGCATACCCACATAGAAAATTGGATGCGTGCGCATCACATTCGGGATGTCCAAGGTATACGATAAGCCCTTTCGGGATAGTACCTTAAAAGGGCCCACAAACCTGGGGCGCAGTTTGTTCCGTAACACGTTAGAAACTGCATGTGTAGGAATATTTTTAGCGTTTAATAAAACACTTTCTCCTACTCCGTATACCTTTTCGTTACGCCGCCACTTGAGGTCAACTTGCTCCTTCTGCTTGTCTTGTCTTTCCGCCATGACATCGCAGACGTGTCGTAAGACACTAAGGCGCGTCGATAAGAACTTATCGATGTGCTTTCGCACAGATACAGGACTGACATCAGGGAATCCTCCCCCCCTTCAAGCCCTGGGACACACACACGTGGCGTCAACGGGACCCTCGGATTCATTAATCTGTTCACGTAAAACGGGGTAAACCCCGTAGATGCATGTACCGAATTGTTTATAGCAAATTCGGCCATAGGAAGCATCTCACTCCAACTCTTCGGAGAATCCGGACATAAACTCCGGAGAATATCCTCCACAACGCGATTAACGCGTTCCGTCTGACCGTCCGTCTGCGGATGATACGCAGTGTACATGAGGAGCTTGTTGCCCAGAACCTTAAACAACGCTCCCCAGAATTGTCCCGTAAAACGGGGATCCCGATCCGATACAACGGAATAGGGTATACCATGCTGTCGAAAGACACGGTCTAGGAACACTTTTGATGTTGCTTGTCCATCAATGGACTCTGTCACCGCCTCCAGGTGAGCCATCTTGCTCAAACGGTCTACAAAGACCAATCTGCCGGTGTTGTCAGCCTTATCCTTCGGAAAACCGAAGATAAAATCCATATTAATGGATTTCCAACACTCCGTCGGAACGGATAAGCTCACCAAAGGCGCAGCTGAACTTGAAGAGGGTTTAACCCTCTGACACGTCTCACAGGTGCGTATATACGCACCGACCCACTTATACATATTGGACCATCAATACAAAGCGCTTAAAGCGCTGTAGGTCTTATCCCGACCTAAATGACCCCCGGTAGGGGCGTCATGTGCCTCAAAGAGGAATCTATACTTCGGTTCCTCATCATGAGGAACAACCACCCGCGGAGTGTCCTCCGCGCTCGTTCTATAAAATAGCTGACCGTCACATTAACTGTAACGGTTTAAACGAGCTTTAGCTCGACTTGACAGGGTAGGATCAGACGAGCCAAGTCCCTTTCCACCCAACGCGCTGATAAGCGCCGAACATTGTGGGTCTTTCTCATACGCCTGGCGTATGAGATCCACCACAGACGTGGTGACGAATGTCGCGTGAGCGAGCTCGTAATCGGGACGACGCAACAACGCGTCTGCAAGCACGTTCTGCTTTCCAGGTTTATACTTAACCTCAAAGTTGTACTCCGCAAAGAAGGAGAGCCAACGGGCCATCCGTTGCGAAAGATGAGGCGACTTTGTCGCTGTCCGTAAGGACGCGTGGTCAGTATAAACGACGAACGGCTTTGAGCCGAGTAGGTAAACCCTAAATTTGACAAGAGCATACTTCATTGCAAGTAGCTCCTTGTCATGAACGGGATAATTCCGTTCCGCAGCTTTAAGCTGCCTCGACTCAAACGCAATTACGCGTTCCCTTCCTGCATCATCTGCTTGTAACAAAGCACATCCGGTTGCGAAATCGGAGGCGTCGCAGACGACACTAAATTGTTTCCCAGAATCTGGGAGAGCAAGAACGGGGGCTTTTAACAAGCTTTCCTTAACCGCTTCGAAGGCTGTTTGGTGTTTGGTTTCCCAACACCAATCCACGTCCTTCTTAAGAAGGTCGGTTAATGGCTTCGCCATTTCAGCGTAGTTCTCGCTGTACTTGTGGATATAATTGGCTAATCCAAGCCACTTCCGTAAATCTCTAAGATTTACAGGAGAAGGCCACTCCACAATGGCTTTCACCTTCGCGGTATCCGCCCGCACTCTATCCTTACCGATGAAGCATCCGAGGAAAGGAATTTACTCAGCACCAAAAATAAATTTGGATGTGTTTGCATATAACTTATGCTCTCGCATACATTCGAGCACAGATCGAACGTGTATAAGGTGCGTCTGAACATCAGACGAGTCGCCTTCCGCACGACTATGAACGAATATATCGTCGAATTACGTCTGAGCGTACTTCCTATGAGGGCGGAAGAGTTGAGTCACCAAGCGATTGAAAGTCGCTGGTGCATTTGAAGCCCTTGTGGCATAACAAGCCGCTCCCACAGCATGTCACTAGGCGTGCTAACCGCTGTCAGCGGAATATCGGACGCTCGCATGAGCACCTGATAATACCCGTCCACCAGATCTAAGGCACTGTACACAATACAGCCCGCCATTTTGTTTGGAGGACATCCTTCCGAGGAATCGGAGTCTGCATGAGTACAGTAGCTGCATTCAGCTTGTTGTACGCGTGCACAATGCGCCACTTTCCGTCGGTTTACGAGCACAAAAAGTGGGAGATGAATGGGGAGACTTGCTCTCCCGTACCATCCCTGCCTCTTCTTTCCCCTTGGAGAATGCGTCAATGACGTCGCATTGTTCCTTGGGGAGAGGCCACTGCCTAGTGACTCAGTATTTGGTTCCAGGAACCAAATCAATTTCATGTCGGACTCCCCGATCCGGTGGTAACCCCATCGGCGGGTTGTCACTAATGACATCTCCAAATACCTTTAGTAAGGAATGGTAAGGGTCCTCAGTATCCGCGAGGATCTTGAGGCCGCTTCGGGCATTTAATGCCTGTTTGGTTTTCACCAAAACTGACTCGTCCATCGTGGATGAGGAGTTCAACTCCTCTTCCGGACGCAACACGACGACCTCGTCGATTTCATCTGCTTTCAAAGCAGTTTCAGACTCGTTGAAGGACATCTCCTCCAACTACAACAGTTCTCCTACCCCAGGCAACTTTTCCAGGCTTACGCCTTCTGTGACAACACCTGTCACACTATTCAGCATCCTGTAGGACTGCTGACTACTGCCCTCGGGACTCATCCCGAGGCCCAGATGGGGGGAGTCAATTGCCCCATCTACTGGAAGCGCCACGCGCCTATCCACAGAGGTCTCTACCTCTACCACCGGTGACTCGCCGGTCTCGCCTATACCGGCATAATCGGAATCATTTCCGACGTGCGAAAGAGAGGAACGTCGGGTCTCTTCGCTTGGAAGCGCCTCGCGCTTAACCACAGGGGTCTCCACCCCTACCACTGGAGTCGCAACTTGTTCGCCGGACACGGCGTGGTCGGAATCAATTCCGACCTGTAGAAGAGACGAACTTCGGGTCTCTTCTATAAGCGCCTCGCGCTTACCCTCAGAGGATTCCACCTCTATCACTGGCGACTCACCAGTCTCGCCTACATCAGCGCGGGGATTAACCGCCGAATCCCCCTCGTTAAGGAACTCTTCCTTAACGCCATTGGGAATGATCATTTAAGACATCCCAATCTCTGTCGTCTCACGCCAGAATCGCTTTTGCGATCGAGCAAAGGTGGGTTCATGACTCGCCAATGCTTCACCCGACCGCGGGTGAGTTGATCCAATGGACTTAGACCTCCAGTCTATCCATGGCTCGTGGCATTCCAGCCACTTCATGCCCAGAATGAGGTCATACCTCGAGTCCAAATCCAGGACTAGGCAAAGTTCTAAGCTGTCAAAGTCTGCAAACTTCAGCTTAAGGTCAATAGAGACCTTGAGTACAGAAACCTGTACGCCCGTCGCAAGACGGACCGTGACAACGTCACGAGAACGTGCCTCTAGGGCCTCGGCATACAGCTGACTCTTCATAACAGAAGCTCGTCTGACATAATTGTCAGACGCTCCAGAGTCTATCAAGACTCTCCAAGGATTATCAAATCCTTTCAAGTCGGCAAGGACGACCAGCAACCCTGGCTGGTACACCAACTCGGTGCTAGAAAGCACCGTTTCCCTCGGGGCTTTTTGCTGTCGTCCCCTACCCTGGGGTTTAACATCACTGAGGGATCCCCCAGTAGGGCGCCCCGCACCTACTTGGAGCCGTCGTTTCCCGACGGCTTGGGAGAGGACTTTTTACCTACCCTCGGCCCCTTAAAGCGAGATTCTCGCTGGGGGTTTCTCGGACAACTGTTCCGCAGATGATCCGTGCTTCCACACAGGAAGCATCTCAGCGGTCCATTCCGCTGCAGCATGGCCAGGAGCTCCGCTTCAGAACCCAGCGAAGCGGAGTCAGCGTGACTCTTAGGGGAAGCTTTCTCTTCCGCTTCGACCTGACTCAGGTCCATGGGTTCGGGACCCACCTTAGAGGAACGAAAGTTCCTCTCTGCGTTGAAATCCATCTTAAACGCCTCCCCCAGGGATTGGAGTCGGCATCGAAAGAGCTCCGAACGGCTGGCCCTACTCTCAGGTCTCCCCTAAACACGGGAATGGACACATCGTCCGAATACGCTTTCGCGTTCATCCATTCCAACAGGGTCTTAAGTTCTTGGATATATGTTTCCAAGTCCTTAGTGCCATGACGGCACCTCAGAAACGCCAGATGATTCTTGAAAACCTGATCAGGTGTGGTCCATAAGCTTTTGATTAAGGACTTCCCAGGTCGGGAACACGTCCAGACCGATTCCGAGCACGTAAACGCCCATGTAAGGGCTTTACCCGTAAGATGGGTAAGTGCAAGTCCCACTTGCAAGTGATCTGTGCTGTGTAGAAGGCCGTTTAGACCTCTTGAAGCCACACATAAAGGTTATCACCCTTTTCACCGGTGAATTCACTTATCTTAAAGGACAACGGGGGGGCGCACCCCCGTGGACGTGAAATGACTTCCACTACAACTCGACTCATCGGCGATGAGGGCATTGACCCTCGCCTTTACGGCCTCAAGGCCTTTCTCCACTAGGAGCTGCATGCCTTCTTCACTCATTATGTATAACAGCCTGTTAAAGGCTTTTCCTGCTGGACGAGGGTTAACCTTTCCCAATCGTCCTGATTCATTCTTTGCAGAGGATGCCGTATCCTACCAACACAGGTTTTGGATTGACTACAAGTGCTACCAGATGTAGCCGGTGCGGCTAGAGCACAGAGGAAGACTTTCCTAAAGCGGCGAGGAGCCGCTACTTAGCCGATACGACCTTATAAAAGGGCTTAGTAAGAGAGTACTCTCTTACTCGGGGCCAAGATTTCCCTTGGTTTACAAGTTAGCACAAGCTAACGCCTTGATACAAGGCTCCCTTAATAAGGGGGTAGCTAAGGGAAGGACTTCCCTTACACTACAACACTCACAGCGCGCGACCGGTCGAGGTCGTGCGCCTAGCACTCTTCAGAGTGAAATGTAAACTTAATGTATATTTAATATGTAATTAGCCTAAATTAATTTAAACTAATGTAAACTATATGTAATACTAAGTAGAACTTACTTAATTCGTACCTAGCCAAAATGTAATGTACAGAACCTGTGTACTAACACGTGGCTGGCTGCCACGCCTCCACCAAGGGCTCCTGCCCTGATTGGTTAAAATAACCAATAAGTCCAAACCTTTCGGACTGGTCAATACTGACCTCAACCGTGTGTAATTATGTACACAACATAACCAAATGTAACCAGAATGCAATCCTGTTACATTGCAGGATGAGCTACGTGAAGTTGACGCCAAGGAGCCTTGGCGGATCCAGTATCTTCTTTCCCCTGATGATCATCCTGTCCATGACATCCCCCGCCTTCGCGGTAAGTTTTATGAATGAGGCTAGCTGGTTGATCACTTCTTCCTCAATCAATAAATATTCTTGATCATACCACTCCCAATTGTTGCTTCGTCACTTTTCATGAATATATATAAATTGATCTTCCATCGGATCATCTGCCGTTTCTCCATTACCATATCTCGCAATATCCATCGTAAATTCACCACTTCAAGTCAATCATCACCTCTCCATTAATCGTGAGTTCATCAATGGATCTTCTCCAATCTAGGGTTCGTCAGTCACAATTTCAATTGTCTATTCGTCGATCATGCGTTAGTTGGAATCTTCGTCCACTTGCATAACGTCGAACCGATGTCTGTAATCATTTTCCTTTAGAAATCCTTGATGGGAGCATCAAAATTCAGATCTGCTTCGTCTACCCATGACGGCTCATCGTAACTCTTCCAGTAAACTTGATACTCACGCAACGTTCTGTCATACCTAGTCTTTCGACCAGACCGGACATCAGTGATACGATCAACTTCAAATTCTTCCGGCTCTAGGGTCCTTTCCCAGCTGTCTTCGGGTAGTAACGTTTCATAGAAATCAAAACAATCTTCTACCCCAGCTGATAGCACTGCAGTAGGTCGATCTGGGAATTCTTTGACCAATTTCAACTTGGATAGGTACCACTGGAAATATGCAATAGTCGGTGCCGGTCGTAATCAATCTTGCAGCATGATCACCGATCACCTCATCAACTCTGAAAGGTCCATGCCACATATGCGCCAGTTTCTTCGCGAACCCTTCTTCTTCTTTTTCCACCCGATCGAGGTATAACCAAACCCTCGTTCCGGCTTCGATCTTGTGTGGTGACAATTGATCATTATGCTTTTCAGATCGATCAGCCATGGCTTGGTGCAAATCGAGCACTCACCTGATTACGGGCGTAACGGTAGTCTTTCTGCAGCCTATATCTCCACCGAAGATCATCACGTTCTTTGCGCCGAATTACACCAAGTTGCAGCGTTGATTCCAACGATGATCTCGGATCCCACCCGTATGCCAAGTAAAATGGTGTATCTCCACGATCCGATCAGGAGTTGAATTTAGTGCAAATACAAATCGTTCTGAATACGAGCTCCAATCCTTCTAACCGACGTCAGATACATACATCTTGATCGCTCGTGTGATTGTTTGCACCATTCTTTCCGCCTTGCCGTTCGCTTGTGGACGGTACGCCATAGTGGAACTCTTTCGTTTTCCCAGATCTTGTTGAACGCACGAAATACTTCGGACATAAAACCGGGTTCTCGATCATTCCTGATCACTTCAATAGCTCCAAATCGGCTAAATACGCACTCTTCGTAATTATCGGCGACTTTCTGTGCTGTACGAGATGATCAAGCTTTCACGATCACCATACCCGTGAACAGATCGGTCCAGATCAACAGTTCCGTATGCCCATCAGTTGAGCGAGGTAGCGACGGGATATGATCCATGGCTATCACTTGGAATGGATTCGTAGCCTCAATGTTTCCAGGCGACATCCCCTTGATCGTAGGCTGGCCCTTCGCCGTCTCACAATCTACGCATTGCCCGACATATCGTTGCACGCTGCTAAATAAACTACGCCAATGAAAATGTCGCCTGGTCCACTGATATGTACGCCCTATAACCTGATATCCTCCTTCCAAACTCACATTATAATGGTGGAGGACATCTGCATGTAGGGTCTCGGGTAAAACCAGCTTGATCAAAGAGTGTGGATCATCTTGACCATCTTGATCACAGCTTGTTTTTCCTTTAGCCATATTTCCACAGTAGATCAACAACCCTTAATCGTCCACATCATAGTTGTCGGCGATTTTCGCGCAATCTTTCACCTCGTCTATACTCAATTGTAAAACGTTACCATGCAAGTAACATCGCAAATCACAAATCCACTTCTCTTCGTCTTGCGCCTTCTTAACACGTTCCGCCCTTATCCCTTCTATGGATACTTCGGGCTACGTTGACCGCTGCGTAGACGAAGATTACGTGATCGTGTTGTCACTAGAACTTGTGGGACAGTGAGATCTTCCTTCGAAGTGATCACTTCAGACAATCGGTTGAGATCAACTAATTCGTCCAGTTGGTGATCATCGACAATTTCATACCGTGTTCCATCCCGCATGGCCGTACTGGTGATGTGATCGGCACTCTTGTTCCACTCCCTTTTTACGTGTAGCAGATCGTGATCAGGCCATTAGCGAAGGAGTTTTAAGGCACGATGCTGCAATATTTGTAGTCGAGGTGCTTTGCACTCTATTTTGCGACGCATTTGCCTGATCACTAAATTCGAGTCTCCACACACGATCACCCTTCCTTTTGGATATAGCGACAGTAGATCCAACCCTAAAAGCAATACACGATACTCGGATTTATTCACCGTGATTTTAGGTGCATGATCAGCAACCGCGATCATGATCTTCCACTCCGGCAATTTCCACACAATAGCACCAAACGCACCAACACATCGCTTAACACTAGCAGATCCATCAAAACTGATCACGTAAAGATCTTCGCCCTTCTCAACCGTGGGAGGTGGTACTTCAATCATCTGCCGAGGTTGCTTTATCGGTGCGGTCTCGATCAGGGCTTCATCAATTTCGGTGCGAGGGGTGATACTTGCGGCTAACGCCCCTAGTTCCTCCTATTCTCCATGCACTCATTTCTTGATCTTCAAGTCTCATTGTGACAAGATCGCAGCCCATTTCCCCAATTGTCCGTCTAGCCCGTTGGATGTTAACAACCATTCAACGACCGACGTGACAGGACAGTGATCGACTTTCCGATCAACATCGTAAAATAGACGTCCAGAATTCGCAGAAGAGCCAAAACTTCCTTTTCGACGGAGCAGTAATTCAACTCACCGCTCTTCAGTGTACGGCTAGAAAATGCGACGGGTCAATATACTTGATCATGCTCTTGCACTAGCGCGGCAGACACTGCCCACTTGCTAGCATAAACCAATATCACCGGCGTTTTAGCTTGATCGAAATGGCGTAGGGTTAGGGCTGACGCGATCTTCGCCTTCAGCATACTGAATGCCACTTGCGCATTGATCAATCAATCATCCGCGATCATTCGCAATCAGGACTCTCATTGATCGATATTCGACGCTTTAATTCTTGATATCCCGTTTCTCGTAAATCATAGAGTACAGCAGCATAGATCGCGAAGTCTTCAATAAATCTACGATAGTAATTCAGACCCCCAAAAAACGATTGCATAGCACGAAAAGTACCAGAAAAAGGAAAATCGATCGGATCATCCAAATTCTTCGGATTTGTTTCTAAAGCACGGCTAGAGACGTGATGTCCTAAATAAGGAACTTCACTTCTCCCCCAGTACGATTTAGTCACGCTGATCGACAAGTTCCACTGATCGCACTTTTCCAATAGATTTCGCACTTTATTACACAATATCGTCCATGTAGGTGCAGGGATCAAAATATCATCGATAAACGATATTCGTTGCAACACAGACGGGCCTTGTGCTTGATCAGGCTCTCCCATAGTAAATAAATCAGTTGACTTGGTTAGATCAGCACCGTCCTTAACCTTGAGATACCCATACAATGCATTATCGATCAACCGCTGGTAGATCTGCGGAGCATTTTTTAGGCCAAAGGGCATCCGATTCCATTCAAACAATCCAAACGGAATGACAAACGCCGAAATCTGACGCGCTCGATCGGTAATAGATACGACCCAAAAACCACTTGCCATATCCAAAGAGCAAAACCACAACGCTTTATCTAAAACTTCAAGCTAATCAGAGATCAGAGGCATAGGGTACACCATCAGGCGCGTGAGTTGATTCACCGCGCGATAACCAATACATAATTGAATATCAACCCCATTCTTCTTCACGATGATCACTATAGGTGATGCCCAGGGTGAAGTAGATGGTTGGATGATCTTCGTTGCCAGTAGCCCCTTGATCAAGGCTGATAACTTCTCGCGAAATTGTGGAGCGACCTTCCCACACTTTTGAGCGATCGGGCGCGCGTTGCCTACGTCAATGTCACAAACAACTCCACATGCAGCAGGAGGCAACGCTTTTCCTTTCCCGATCAACAGATGCTTCTTCGCCCAAATTATATCGCGAAGCTGATCAATTTCTTCTGCTGTGTTGATCAATGGATCACTAACTGGCAGATCGTCCTTGATCACTTCTTCGGTACTTGCTGACACCTCAGGCAGCGCGGCAAGCTGTTTCTCCAACTCTTCCACGAACAAATCTCCACCTTCACGGTAGCACACTTGATCATCGGTAGGAATCACACCAAATTCACTATGATCGACTGAGACGGGGTGATCACGCACATCCTGATCAGGCTCATCTCTTAGAACAGATCTTTCAACTTCATGATCAAGTGTCGGACTATTCACACTCGGTTCCAGATCGCGCTTCTCTTGAACTTCTTGCACCTTTTGCGAACTTCCGGCTACTAATGCCACAGATGCCGTGATCGAGTCCGTAGGTCGTACCAAAATTCCTCGAGGAATAGGATACTCCTTTTTCTCGACTAAGGGACCTTGATCAACACTTTTCTTGATCGGCCTGCACCGAAAAGGTAAAAGATTGATACGAGTGATTCTGACACTCCTTATAATGATTAGAACCCACCGAAATAAATCCTGGGTGACGGCCTTATTCATCCAGATACCTAAAATCGTATCGTCTTGTAGGATGATCGGATGTTCAGTGTGGTGGATTCAAGTTCAAAATCGAACACCGTAGTGTCTAGAGCCTGACCACCATCGTGCCCGTCCTTCCAACTTACGGGGGGAGGTACCCCGCGAACCTTCGTCTTCGATCCGATCTGATCGTCCGCTGCTAGCAGACGAACGATCATCAACAGAAGACGCCTGGTCCGATTGATCTTGCGTTGCCATCTCACCTTGTGTACCCGATGGAATGGGCTGGTAACACACTTGGTGGATCGGTGCTGGTAATTTACTTGTGGTCTAAATGTGGTAGACCGTGCTGGGTAGTGTACCCCGGGCGGAAGTCTTCACCCTGGGTACGGGCAAACCAGTATATTCGAATTTAGTATGCTCCAAAGGGAAGATCGCTCAAATGATCGTATAGCCCAACCAATACGAGAACAAAACTTCAATAATCCAATAGTCCAGTAGGGAGATCCAAATGAGAACGTGATATACTCCACGAACGATATCTCCACGTAATAATCCAAAAGACGTAATAGCACGTTCCAAACGTGCGCAACTTAAACTTGAGAGGTCGACCAAAGTGCACTCCCGTCGAGGGACTTCCGGCAGGCCAAGTGCGTCTGTGACGCGTCCCGACCGGGTATAATGTGCTGGAGGGGATTATTCGACCCTCCGCTCCCAAAACACTCTGCGGCGTGCAGAGGAGACCAATGTGCAAAGCGAAACGACCCCGTTGAGTTAGAGGTCCGACAATTAAGTCGAAAAGACAAAAACGCTCTACTTAGACGAAGCCAAAATAAAACCTTTTCCCAACAGGCAAAACCAAAAACTAAACTACCTACCCCCTATAGTCCCCAATATGTACCAAACATGAAAGTGTGTAGTAACGCAATCTCATGTGACTTACCCAAATCCGTGTTCTTGACACCCCTTGCACATGTCCGGCTTAAAATCCTCCTGGATTTCCACCAATCCGATCGCCGATAGGCCGATCGGTGTGCTGATGACAGGAAACGAGCAAAATTCTTGGGGCCGCTTCACCGCAGCCGCCCCTGAGTCGTGTCGCAGCCGCGCAACGGTAGAGGCCCGATCTCATCATGTCCAGATCTTCACAGAAGCGGACTTTATCAATGGACGGATCTCCGAATCCACCATCGCCAGGTACTTGCCTTGCCCACCCTATCGCCTTGTGACCTCTCTTGACCTTCTTTGGTGCAGGTGTGCTGCGTTCTTCATCGCCCCATATTCATTCGCCGACCAGATCGGCCCGATATGACAGCTTCCTCAGCAATTCAGGGTCCGACACACCGGGCAAGCATCAGATCGAGGCCTATCAGCCCCGGAAAACGATCCGTGAACTCCAGTCCCAGTTAGACATCAGGGATTTTTCACTCCTGCAACTTCGGAAGGAGGTGGATACGTTGATCCCCATGTCCACGCAGTTGCAGGAGGTAACCACTGAAAACGCACGTCTCCGCGCCCAGATTGTCCAACAAGCAACGCAAGGTAGGTCAATCGGTCTGTTTCCATCTTGGGTCTGCTCTGACCTTCCTTTGCATATAGATCAATTGCTCGCCGATATCGCCAAGACGTTCTACGCCTTATTCATGGCTGATCGGCAGTCTCATAATCATTGCGTTCAGCTCCGACCGATCTTTGACGGGCTGATCGGCGCACGACACGATCTGTCTCGCTTGGAGGTCTATAGGTCCCACCTCCTGGAACAGCTCGCGGTGGTCGACCGGCAGAGGTTGGAGGACCAGTCCGATCGGACCTTACTCCGCACCCAACATGGTGACCTGGAGAGGCAGATCAGCGCGTTACAGGTCGTGGTCCGGGAGCAGATCGGGGGGGGTCGAGTCCTTCCAGGCCCGATCGGACGTCTGGACCCAGGAATTAGATCGTCGCTGGGCTGCCGTAAATCGGTGCTATAAACAGCTGACTGACTTGTTTCACCGGCGTCCGGCTGCATGTTCTAGCGCCGACCGGTCTGCAACGGCCATTATGGACGTTCTGCATCAATACCGGACCCGACGCCACTCATTGGCCAAAAGTGACCACCCCGAAATATCGAAAACCTCCAAGTATAGAAAGCGTAAGGACGCGCCGAAGAGTTCAAAGGAGCGGGGCATAGCGCACGACTCCGAACTCGAGGAGAAGCGAGCGGTTCCCCAGAAGAAAGCCAAGACGCTGGCGCATCTCCCAAGCCCCAGCTCGGTCGCAGATGACAAGTCTATCCCCACCAAATCTCGTGCGCCCTCGCGCCCCCGCGCCGCTCGCACCAAGTGTATAGAGGTCTCCTCCTGAGAGGAGTCGGGGGCCGGATCGAGCGATTCCGAGTTTTTGGTCACTGAGTTATCCAAGTCCCGGTCAGATCGACTCCGAGGTTCCGTTCCTGCGAAGCTCACGTCGGGGACTAATAAGGCGATCAGCTCCCAGCGTTATGGTGCTGCACCGACGCGCGGGTCAACCGGATCGGTACCTTCGTTCTAGCCCGGCACATCTGGGCTGCGCAAGCACGCCCGATTGAAAGGGTTGTTGGCCGGAGATCGACCTCTTCCATCGTTGACTACAGATGCCACTCTGCCGTGGTCACCGGGGCAGATCGGTGAATTGCACCGATCAGCCCTGACCAAGCAAGATCTAGCCCGGTCGATGTCCCGACCTGACTTTTGGCTTTTCCCTCCAGCTCTGAAAACTCCTGACCCGTCTGCGTGGCGGGAAGATCTGATCACAGGGACGCAAGTCTTCCGTCTGTATACAGGTCGACCATAGGAAGTGTTGCTCAGCGCCAAGTTGGACTCCATGTTCACGTGGACTCCTTGGATCGATTTGCTTCTGGGTCGACTTCGGGTTTTTAACACAGCTCACTGCCAAGCGATCTGAGAGTCTACGCACTATCTAATGCTTCCTCCTGGTCGGAAGTTGCGTGACCAAGACCTGATCTTGTATCGGAAGCGCCGGAAACAGCGCCGGAGTCGGGTGGGCGAGGCCTGGCTGATCCTATGCCAGTTTATTCTGGAAGGGATGCTCGACCGCGAGTGCGACATCGACGTCTTTTTGTATCCGGTGTTTCTTCACATGGCCAAGCGTCGCATTGAGAGCCCCCGGGCTTTGACCGAAGACGGCATCTGGTATCCCGGTGTTCGGTGCGACAGGCCAGTCTAGACCTGAAGGACGCCTTGATCCAGATCGATCTGCAGGAGCCCTGGCGTATTCAACATCGGGACCAGATCGAAGACCATCCGGCATTCACTATCGGTCGTTTGTGGGGTGATTGCGACTCTTGATGCAGCAGTTAGCTGACCAGATAATTCGTAATACATGTCATAATTCTTTTCACATTCCTGATCATCCAATCCCTTAATCAAATTCATCACTTTCTCCAAACTTGCACCAACACGTTATCATATACATCATATACAGTTTCTATCCACATCACGAAAATCATCACCACGTTCGTCATTCCACTACTCCAGTTCATCACAGTTGATCACAGTTCATCACAGTTCATCACAGTTCATCACAGATTCACAAAATTCCGACCTTACACATATTCACACCGATCGATATACTGATCGGTGCTACTGTGTGTCTTGGTCTTCGTGTGTCTGCATCACTGCGAAGCGATTCCGACTGACTCGTTCTCGCTCGAACTCTCGTAGCAGTGCTCCACAATTTAGATCAAGTTCGTCGATCCAAGTTTCTTCGTCATGATCCTTCCAGCGGACCCGATATTCTCGGTGGGTGCGACCGAAACGGGTCTTCTTGACCGATAGGACATCCAGCACCTTCTCCACCTCGAATTCGTCCTCTTCCAATGGCCTTTACCAACTGTCCTCCGGCAACAGATCCTCATCAAAATCGAATCTCTCCGCTTCGTCCACCAGACAGGGCATTTTAGAACGATCGGGGAATTCTCTGACCAGCTTCAGCTTGGACACGTGCACGATCGGAAAAACCTTGTAATCCGTGCCGTTCGTGATCAGACGGGCAGCATGCTCACCGATAAGCTCTTCTACACGGAAAGGACCGTGCCACATGTGAGCTAACTTCTTCGCATAGCCTTCCTTGACCCGATCGAGGTATAACCAGACCCTCGCCCCTGGTTCAAACCGTGAGATCGGACCTGATCGTTATTCCGATCTGCTCGATCTTGTGTGGCCTGACGCAACTTTTCGTTGACGACTTCCTTCGCATGTTGATAGTGCTTCTGGACCTGCATACGCCAACGGCGGGCATCGCGATCACGGGTCCGAGTGCAGCCGATCGGTATCGCCGCTTCAAGTGTCGATCGAGGGTCCCATCCATGCGCCAGATAAAAAGGCGTTTCTCCTCGGACCCGATCGGTTGAAGAGTCGAGGGCGAATACCAGCCTCTCTGCATACTCGTCCCAGTCACGTTGTTCCGGATCGGCCACATACATCTTAATCGCCCTTGTAATTGTCTGCACCATACGTTCAGCCGATACTTTTGCTTGCGGGCGATATGCCATTGTCGCGCTCTGCTTCTGGCCTAGCATGTTATTGAACGATCGGTACACCTCGGCCATAAAACCGGGTTCCCGATCGTGTCTGATAACTTCGCTGGCGCCGAACCTTCTGAATACGCATTCCTCGTAGCTCTGGGCAATCTGCTCCGCAGATCGTAGAACGTCCTCCTCGGTGATCGTCACCCCGATCTGGTCCCGCATGGTTTGGGTCGCGGGGTGGTCGGCGCTTCTGTTCAAATCCTGTTTCACGTGCAATAAATCGTGGTTGGGATGGTCTTTCAACGCCTTCATCACCCTATCATTCAACAGCTTTAGCCGTGGTGACTTACAGTTGATCTCCCCGGTGATCTGCCTTATCACCAGGTTGGAGTCACCACATATGATGATCCGACCTGTCTTCTGTGATGACAGCAGATCGAGGCATAGAAGGAGCCCCCGATATTCCACCTCGTTCACCGTTATGTCAGGCGTGAAATCGGCGGCGGCCGTGAGATTGACTGTCGGGGTTGCTTCCTTGGGGCAATCGCCATCAGAGCTTCATCCACTTCAGACCGAGGGGTGGGGGTGATACTGGCAGACAATGTGCCCAATATATCTTCCTCTCACTTGGTGCACTTGATGACCTCGAGGTACCACTGTGACAAGATCACTGACCATCTGCCGAGCCGACCGTCCATCCCATTGGCTGATAACAGCCAGGACAATGTCGACTTTCTCGAAAGAACCTTTACAGATCTGCCGACGAGTAGGTTGTAGCACACATCCAAAATCCGTAGTAAAGCCAGAACTTCCTTTTCTACGATCCCATAGTTAACTTCGTTCGGCTTCAACGTCCGGCTTGTAAAAGTGACCGGGTGGTACACTCCATCATGTTCTTGCACCAGAGTGGCAGAAATGGACCACGTACTAGCATACACAATGACGATCGGCATTTTTTCCGGATCGAAGTGCCTGAGAATCGGTGCCGTCGCCATCTTGGCCTTCAGCATACCGAAAGCAACCTGTGCACGCTTCATGTGGTTATCTTTCTCCACCGGCGGAAAATATGCAGTCTGATCGGAGTCGCAGCCTTCTCGTAAAGTTGCCCGATCTAATTCGCGCAACATATAGTAGGCGACCTCCCGGAGATCGTACAGCACGGCCGCGTAGACCGCGAAGTCTTCAATAAAGCGGCTGTATTAATTCAGGCTCCCTAGGAAGGACTGCATTGCCTTCAGAGATCTGGGAAACGGGAGGTTGATCGGTGACTCCAGATCCTTAGGATTAGCCTCCAGCCCACTGATTGACACCATATGACCCAAATAGGCGACCTTGGACATGCCCCAAAAACTCTTCACACCATTCATCGACAGGTTCCAGCGATCCATGTCTCCAACAACCGTTCGATCTTCTCGCACAGATCGCTCCATGACGAGGCAGGGATCAGTATGTCGTCAATGTACGATCGCCTCCCCAGAACGGACGGTCTCCTTTCCCGATCGGGCTCACCCTCTGTAAATACATCATAGTTTTCGGTGGGGTCCCGATCGGTTCTGATCTTGAAGTGTCTATACAGTGCGTTGTCGATCAGCCTCTGGTAGATTTGGGGCGCGTTCTTCACACCGAACGGCATACGGTTCCACTCGAACAGACCGAACGGCGTAACAAATGCGGAAATCTCGCGAGCCCTATCGGTCATCGAAACCACCCAAAATCCACTTGCCATATCCAGCGAGCAATACCATAGGGTCTTGTCGAGATCTTCTAGCAGATAGCTGATCAGCGGCATCGGGTACACCATAAGCTTGGTCAACCGGTTTACCAACCGATAGTCGATGCACAGCCTGATGTCGGCGCCGTTCTTCTTGATCACAATCACAATCGGCGAGGCCCGAAGGTTTGATAATCTTGGTAGCCAACAGTCCTTTAATCAGATCAGACACTTTCTCACGGTACTGTGGCGCCACACGTCGGCATCGCTGGGCGATCGGTTTGGCATCACCAACATCGATGTCACAGATTGCTCCGCGAGCAGCAGCGGTTAATGCATTGCCTTTCCCGATCAGCACATGATTCTTCTTCCAGATGGTCTTCTTAAGCTGATCGATCTGGTCGGGACTGTTGACATCCGATCACCTACTTGTAGATCGTCCAAGATGACTTCGGGCGGATCGGCGGACACTTCAGGGAGGACTGCCATCTGGCTCTCCAGATCCTGAATGTACTGATAGCCACCCTCATTTATACAAACTTGATCGTCTTCAGGGGCAATATCATCCAAACCATCCTGGTCGGTTGCACACTGCTGTTCCCGATCGGCGGGCTGCTCCTCGACGACGTCGATCTGCTTAGGCGCGCCATCGTGGTCCTCCCCAGCAATCTCATGTTCCCCCTTTTCTGTTTCTGTTTCCGGCTCCTCTGTCGCCTGTTCTTGTGAAACACCATGTTGACGAACCTTCGCTCATCTGCTTGATGGTCCACCGTGTCCGGCGACTGCGGTGCCTTTCTTCTAACCAACATCTTCTTCGGGGTTACATAGCTGGGTCGTTCCACCATAGGTGAGGTGTCTTCTTCCACCGGTCCATCATCGCTGATCAGATCGGTGGTCGCTTGGTATGCCAAGTTCTGCCACTCAACATACCGTCTCGATCCGATCGAGACGAACCCCATCTTTCTTGGCACTTTCCCTTCCACCAGCCACATGCCAACAATAGTATTGTTGTCGAGTGTAAGCGGCTTGTCACCGATATTAGTGAATCGAACAAATAATATCGGCCGGAGCTCTTCACAAAAGTCGACACCCACCGATCGCCCCTGGTCACCCATAACTTCCTTGATCGAAAAACTTTGTCGAGCGGGGTATCAGCGGATTGGTCGAATGGAATGGTGACATCTTGGTTCCACCTGACCAGATCGGTGTGCGATCCGTATAGGGGCCGCATACCAGCTAACTAGATCTGGACCTCATCCGGGAGTGTAAGCACTCCATGAGACAGATCAAGGCGAATACCCGCCGGCACCATGAAATTTATGCCTAACAGGGAATCCAAACCGGCCAGATTGTCAACCCAAGCGCTGAAGAAGTAGACCAACGAACCTGAGAGGGTGATCTTCACGCGCGTCCTTCCTTCGGTCATGTAAGAGTTTTCACCGATTCCGACGCATTCTTGTGTCTGGGTGTCGTCTATACGACATCCGACCGTACGAGCAAATGCGGAGTCGATAATTGAGACTTCGGCCCCAGAGTCGAACAACATCGTTGCCTTCTGGTTGTTTATCTTACCACAGTCTTTCGCCTGCTGGAACCATTTGTCGGGCGCATGATACTTCCAGTATCCGCGAGACTCCCCAGGCAGCAGATCCAACTGCATGACCACCTTCGATCGGGAATATTCATCGGCCGTGATATTGTAGACCTGATGATCCCGATCGACGCAATTGAGAACAGAACATGTATTGTCGGTTTTATTCTCCTTACCGACATATGCATAGATGCCAAACGTAGATCGCTCGGCTCGATCCAGATTCCAACCTGGTGAGCGTTCTAGTTTAACATCTTCTCAACGTCAGGTGGAAGCATCCCCGCGTGCTTACCCGGCACATACCATTTGCGCATCAGATTGAAGAACTCTTCGATCTTGCACGGCGATCTTCGTGTATCTCTCCACATGACTTGCACACGAAAAGGCAGTGATCGGTGGGGTGGCCGCGTCTTTCGCACTTCTTGCATATCAGCTTCTTCCAGCAGTCCCCACCATCGTTCTTGCTTGACCCTCAGTGAGAACACTTCTTGCGAGGTCAGTCCGGATCGGACTTGTTCCCACTCCTGCCCTTCCGATATGGATGGTTAGGCGTCGATCTGGTTGTTGGGGCAGGTTCCGTGACGAAGATGTGGCGATATTGGTCCTCGTCCAACTCCCGACTGGACTGGCCGCTACTTTCCTCTTCCGAATCAGTGCTGTATTCAGTCACGATCACCTTAACAGCACGGGCCGATCTGGTCAGGGGCCTCTTCAACGGATCGGTATGGGTCTTAGATCTGTAGCGACCCGATCCAACGGCGACCTTCGCCCTCATGCTGCGTGAGTGTTGCAACATCCGCAACGTCTGCTCCACTTCCCCCATATCTTTGAGGCACAGCAGAGTGAGCTGATCTGCCAGCTCTTGGTCATCCAGGGTACTGATATAGTGACCCACGTGTTCCATAGCGGCACCGGTCGGCGGGTTGCCTTCCTTGATCACTATCCCGGCGCGAATTGCAGCCACGTTCAAACGGTACAAGTACTCAAACGGCGTCTCGTCTCCCCGCTTCTGCATATAAAGGTATTTGCGGGAGATAGAGAATTCGGAGTTGCAGTACTGACCCTCAAATTCTGAACATAGCAGATCCCAGTCAGATTGGACATCCCGACTCAACTGTTGGATCCAGTTCGCAGCCGGTGCTTTCAGCAGATCCCTGAAGATCAGACACCGTTTTTTTTGGCATCTGATCCAGTAAGAAAGCAGACTTGACCCGACCAAACCACGATCTGGCTTGCTCTTCGTCGGCGTCCTTGCCAGTAAAGTCCTTGAGGTCCGTAGTCGCGGCCATACGAATACGTGGGATCGCGGTAGATCCGAGATCAAATGCGGTAGTAGAGGCTAGGTTATCCTTACGCGTTATTCCCGCCCCTGCACGGTCTGACCCATAGTGGTCACTCGGATCGCCGACCGACTCCATGTCGTAATCGCTGTTCTTGCTCGATCGGCGCGGTCGGGCTGGCTGCGGCTTGCGTCTTCCTTTTCCAACTGGTTTGCCACCTCGGATAGCCTTATCCGCTGATGCCACTGACTCCATATCCACATCCCGGCAAATATTGACATTTTGCCGGGCAGATCGGTTCTGAGCATGAGGGGGCGGAGGTGATCTGCATCGATCTCCCATGAAACGCTCCATCATTGCTTCAAACATGGCTTGGACGTTAGCTTGGGTCATGGGCAACGTGTGGGTATCCTCCTTTGGATGTACTGACACCTGTGGGGGCTCCTGGGGCCCCGACCGGCATGCAGCCCCATCCTGCAGCACGTCCTTTTTATGCTCCCATGGGGGTACGATCCGCCCCCATGGTCATCCGCTCAACACCGACCTCTAACTCCGATGAGCTATTAGAGGCGGGTGGAGACTGATACAACGACTTATCGTCGGAGCACAAATCGTCGTATACTGCCGTGGTCTCAGCGACCTTCAATGCCGCGGTGGGGGTTGGGCGGCGGACCGCCCCCACCAACGGCACCAAATGGTCATGGAAGGTCGACATCTACATCTCTAGCATTCAAGTATCCAGATCGAAGAGTTTCTTCACGTTGGCGAGGTTTCGCACTTTCATGCCGACCTCGGCCAAGATCGCCAGCAGGTTCTTAACCAATAGTAACGGCCGATCGCTTTGGATCGGTTCGGTGGTGGGTCCGAGAAGGCGATCGGGTATCTGGGGGTATATAATCCGCATGACCTGGTCTTCGCGAAAAAATCGCTTCAACTCGTGGATGTAGTACATCCTGGTCAGGTCTTCTTCTTTTATGGCCCCATCCCCGACCTGCGACTTTTCTTCCAAGTCGTCTTCCTCGGACGGCATTCTGAGCCTCTGCTTGGGTACCTTGGGAAGGGTGGACTGGATCGTTCCGATCAGCCTCCAAGTCGTTTTAGATTTTTATTTTATTTTCGTCAAAATATTCATTCAAATGCATATGATCAGGACAAAAGTCCTGATCCTTTCCGGAACTATATCAAGACTTGCTATAGTCCCGATCGGCTCCGGTGGGATCCTTATGGGGAGAAAAACTTATTAATCCCGATCTGGTCCTCCACCCGGCCAGATCGGACATCGCCATATTATCGACAACGAGAACATAAGGCGATAGCCGTTCCTTATGTCCTATCCAGAGCGATTCCACATTTAATTCATTGTAATCAATTCTTTGCTGAATATCGCTGCGGTGATATCCACGATCACCAAGTGATCCGGGCACGCGCACCATTGTGGTTGAGTCAAGTTCAAAATCGAACACCGTAGTGTCGATAACCTGACCACCATCGTGCCCAGCCTTCCAACTTAGGGGGGGTACCCCGCGAACCGTCGTCTTCGATCCGATCGGATCTTCCGCTGCTAGCAGACGACCGATCATCAACACAGGACGCCCGGTTAGATATATTATTCATCTCACCTTGTGTACCCGATGGATTGGGCTGGTAACACACTCGGTGGATTGGTGCTGGGAATTGACTTGTGGTCTAAATGTGGTAGACCGTGCTGGGTAGTGTACCCCGGGCGGAAGTCTCCACCCCGGGTACGGGCAGACCAGTTATATTCGAATTTAGTATTCTCCAAAGGGCAGATCGCTCAAATGATCGTAGAGCCCAACCAATACGAGAACAAAACTCCAATAATCCAATAGCCCAGTAGGGAGATCCAAATGAGAACGTGATATACTACACGAACGATATCTCCACGTAATAATCCAAAAGACGTAATAGCACGTTCAAAACGTGCGCAACTTAAACTTGAGAGGTCGACCAAAGTGCACTCCCGTCGAGGGACTTCCGGCGGGCCAAGTGCGTCTGTGACGCGTCCCAGCCAGGTATAATGTGCTGGAGGGGATTATTCGACCCTCCGCTCCCAAGCACTCTGCGGCGTGCAGAGGCGACCGATGTGCAAAGAGAAACGACCCCGGTTGAGTTAGAGGTCCGACAATTAAGTCGAAAAGACAAAAACTCTCTACTTAGACGAAGCCAAAACAAAACCTTTTCCCAACAGGCAAAACCAAAAAATAAACTACCTACCCCCTATAGTCCCCAATATGTACCAAACATGAAAATGTGTAGTAACGCAATCTCATGTGACTTACCCAAATCCGTGTTCTTGACACCCTTTGCACATGACCGGCTTAAAAGCCTCCTGGATTTCCACCAATCCGATCGCCGAGAGGCCGATTGGTGTGCTGATTACCGGAAACGACCAAAATTCTAGGGTCCGTTTCGCCACATCAGCAACGTTCGTAATGCGCAAATAACGTAGATTACCCACGCCCCTAGTCACAGTGGGGACCCAATTCTTTCCGCGAGTAATCCACAATTTCCGAGATCGTTGATCACGAATCCGAACCTCAGCATATCGACCTACTGGGATCTGCTCATACCGATCAAGTTTCATAAAGTTTCCACTTGATCCATACAACTGCTGACGCCCTTCCAATGGGATGATCACTTCATCAGGCAAACATAGTGCGCCGTGGGCGACGTCCAATCTAACATCAGCTGGTATCATAAAATACGTTCCCAATATAACATCTTGACCAACGAATCTTCCCACCCATACATGGAATTAATAAACCAAAGAGCCCTCTAACGTCACCTTGATTCTAGTACGCCCTTCTGTGAGGTATGGACTTTCTCCGATACCAACACATTCTTGTGTTTGACTCGTGTCGATCTGACAACCCACCTTACGAGCAAAGGATGAGTCGATGATCGACACTTTGGCACCAGAATAAAATAACAACGTGGCACGTTCGTTATTAATTTTACAACTCGCCTTGGCTTGTTTAAACCATTTCTTGGGCGAGTGGTACTTCCAGTATCCACGTGATTCCTCCGGAAGTAGATCAACTTCTATGATGAACGGGGACCGAGAAAACTCATTAATACGGAAATTAGTCAAACGTGGTAAATCAGGCTGATCACATTTTTCATTATCCTTTTCTTCTGATCGATCAGCCTTCTTATCCACATATGCAAAAATACACAAACTAGAACGCTCGTCTCGTCCCAGATTCCAACCTGGCGAGCGTCCTAGTTTAACATGTTCTCTGCTTCCTTGGGCAACATTCCGGCACGCTTGGCAGGGTTGTACCACTGGAGAATGCGATTGTAAAATTCATCATAGGGCACTTGCCCGCATCATGAATTTATCCACATGCACGGCATACGTACAAGCAGTGATCCGTCGGGTGCCCCTTCTTGCCACAATTCAGACAGGTAAGGCGCTTCCAGCAACGTAAATTGTCGTGCTTGATCGAACCACAATGACTACACTTCTTCGTCACCCCTTGATCAACTACACTTGGTTCACTTCGTTTGCCAGATCGAGGCTCACTAGGACGATCGGTCGTCGCTGATTGATCACACATTGCAGCAATCATTTAACGACTCTGATCACCATCACTTCCACTGTCATCTGAACTTGATTCATCACTCCCAGACATCATCTTGATCGCGCGCACTGCTTTAGGCTTCCGCGCTGGGGCAGATGATCGAGCATCGCCAATTTTCTGACGGAATCGTCTATTGCCTACCGCCGCCTTTGGCTGGTACGACTTATTGCGCGCATAAGCCCTCAGCGTCTCTTCCAACTCCGTAACATTCTCCAAACGCAAAACTGCCAGTTTATCAGCGAATTCGCGATCGGTCAACGTGTTAAGAAAATGCTGCACATGTTCACGTAAGATCGTAGGCGGACCTTCCTTGATCGACAACTTGGCCCAAATTCCTGCCACATTCTACCAGTGAAGATACTCAATAGGAGTTTCATCGGATCGCTGCTTCGTGTAGTAATATTGGCGAGATGCCAATTGACCACTTCCACAGTACTGAGTTTCGAACTCTTCGACAAGACTTTTCCAGTTTCCACTAGTCGATCAGCTCAGCTGGCGATGCCAATTGCGCGCCGGTCCTTTAAGCAGATCACCCATGATCAAACACTTGTCATGGTCAGAGGCTTGATCACGCATAAATGATGATTTAAGAAGACTCATCCAATTTAGCGCTTAATCTTCTTCCACTTTTTCCCCTGATAACTCCATCAGATCACTGATCACAGACATCCTGATCCTGGGAATCAGCTGTTGATCAGGCACTCCAGTGTACGCCAACGCAACCGTAGCTGATCGAGGCGGAGTGATCGGCTCATTTGGATCGAGATAATCCTGCTAGGATTGTTGATCATGGAGCAAATACACAGACTCCATGTCAAAATCCTTAGCCGTAGCCGATCTTACTTGCTTCTACTGGTGACCATGAAGCGAATATACAGACTCCATGTCAACATCCTTAACTACCAGCGCTGTTCCTGGCTTTGGCTGGTGACTTTTCATGCTTACAACTTCAGTTGTCGCCTTTTCTCTTTCCTCAGCCAAAAACCACCCCATAGCCGCATTAAAAACGCTTGCAGCAGTGGGTCCTGTTGTGATTATCATCTTCCTCCTTGGCTGATCGAGGTTCCTCTTTAACGGCCGAGAACGTGGATTCATCCTTCTGTCAGATCGTCATCCGGGTGATCTTGGGTTCCACACTATCAGAATCACTGCTCGACACCACTTCAGACGCAACGCCGCAGATTCATAGCAGGATGATCCCATGTCTTCTGCCACGTTGATAGACGGACCCGCTTCAATTTTCAATGGAGTGCGAGAGGGTTCCACCTTAGCAGACCGACCCACTATAGGCCATAACAGATCAAACAGCCGCTGGGTAGTGGTCTCAACATCTTTAGGGTCCAGATCGAACAATTCTCCAGCATCGTAGGCGCCTGTCGTCAGACCAACTAGCTTGATCATGCGCGTCAGCCCTAACACTAGCTGAAGCTTGTC
This sequence comes from Peronosclerospora sorghi, assembly GCA_026184515.1. NCBI lineage: Eukaryota > Oomycota > Peronosporomycetes > Peronosporales > Peronosporaceae > Peronosclerospora > Peronosclerospora sorghi. The sequence continues at coordinate 16,116,757 of CM047587.1, read as the reverse complement.
CTTCCCATCCGTCACTGGTTGGTGGACAGGTCCATTCAGCTTTCCTCTCATCGTGACCTCGAGTAGGTTCATGATCGAATCCATTAATAAGAAATTTTCCAGTTCCTTCATATAAAACGTCCTCACCAGATCGGATTCTGATGGCGCCATACTTGATCGACTTTCGTCGCTCTCCTAATCAGGCACCTTCAGAAGCGACTTTGGTTGCTTAGACTTGTAGTACGTCACCTCTGGCTTCCAATCCAGATCATCATATCCATATGCAATAGGCAGATCACAACTTGCGCTGTGATTTGCAGGGGCTCCCGAAGGAGCCTTGGGAGTTGATCGAGGCCTTTCCTCCTTTATGTCATCAGGATACTCCCCCCAGTCCTGGTGATCGGTGATCAGCATTTCCTTTCTTCTTCAGACATGACGACGGCGAACTGCCTTCCATCGTCACAACTACCTCCTCCTTTTCCACTTTAATCTTCATTTCTGCTTCCGCTTTTGTCTTCACTTCCGCGTCAGCGCCATCTTGCAGGGAATCGCGGTGATATCCCGAGTCGCCCAAAGATCCGGGCACGCACGCCATTGTTGTGGAGCGGCTGGCCAAATTTTGAGGCTTGGACAGTCGTTCTCACAGTGCCCAGACTACCGACTAACGAAGGGGGTCCTCCGGTTGTCCTGTGACAGGCCTATGTCTTTCTCACCCTGTGTACCCGACGGTGTGGGCGTGGGTCTCTCTCCAGGTGACTGGGATAAAGGTCAGTGCAATCCCGATGCAGATCGAGTGAATTCGTAGCAGATCGACAGATGTCGATCTGGTGAAAAATCGCAGATTCGAGATCCCGGGAAAACTGGGGATCGAAGATCGCAGATCGACCCAGTTGATCTAGTGCGAATTAGCGAGATTGCGTATCGATGATCGCAATCGCAGATCGTACTAGTTGATCCTGCACGAATTTGGGGAGATTGCGGATCGATGATCGCAGATCGACGCTGTCGATATAGTGGTAATCAGCGAAGGGTTACTTTATCACGTGGCGAAAGTCTTCACCACTTGATCGCCGAGACTCTTAAGCCTAGATCGCTAAGGAAATAACCAATATATTTGTATTCCTAGACTAAAACTTAAGAGGGAGGGGGTTGATCTGCACTTTCTATGTGCATATCGACTGATTTCTCAAAAATACACCTAGAGTTCCCAAGGAGCGCTTAAAGCAGCCGAACTTCTAGAGGATAGATACAAACCAATAGGGGAAGAAGTGAGAACACTTGGCTTGATCACCCTCCCAATAACCTTTCCGAGAATGGGCCGCTGACACAGCGGGCGGAGTTGAGGGCGAGTTCTCGAGAACTTTACGTCTGCCGGTGGGCCAAAAAGTGCACTACGTGCTCCCGCCCGGGACGTATAGAGGTGCGTATGCAATGAAAGGGAGGCGTGAGGTGATCACGCCGTCCCAATCGGTGATATAGCTGATCGTACGCAAAAGGAGAACTTTACTATTGCTTATATTCTAAAATCAACCAATTACCTAATATCAACCAATCAACTCTACCCATTCTGATATGCATCATCGACCAGTCAACCTGATATATCATCCGTCTGTCGCTTACCATCGTGTACCTGTACCTTGCGTCGCTTCTGCTCTGGGTGGCCCTTCCATGTTCACAACAGTTGACCCCAAAATCTTCCATACGCTTCTCCAAACTCGTTCCGTCAGAAGCGAGCTACCGAGCTGCCACGACACGTTTAACGCCTGGAGAGGACTTGAATTGGCATTGAAACTGTTGGAAGGACCCGCGCCCCGCCTTCACTCGATGCCGGACGCAAATGGTCAAATGCAACTTTTCAGCAAAATGAAACCCAATTTTATGGGTTATACCCAATTTTATACATACATTTATTAGGTTAAGTATTAAACTTAAATATAATATAGTCACTTTTGTTTTTTGTTCTTCGCACGATGTCTCGCAAGTACAATTTTGGTGCTAGTACGTTTTCTTAAGGGCGGGACGCGATTTATCTCTCTTGGAGTGTGAATAATTGGAGAGAATAAAGTTTTGATTATCTTTATTACGTTGTTATCTTGCTACTTTTGTTGTTACCTTGTTTCTAACATTTGGAGTACGTGAATTAACTGGAAACTGACGCATTGAAGCAGTGATCGCAGATGACAGGACTGAAGAACAAGTTATGAGCCCAAGTGTGGGGCAAACCGACCTTGAGGAGAAGCCCAAGGCACGTCAAGCGAACAAGAGTCAGGTATGATGGATATTCTCACAACCATCATGGATCGCCTTAATAAGATCGAGATGTAGAGGAACGAGCAGGCTCGTAAGGAAAATGTGGCACAGAAACACACATCGGATCGACACCCAGATGAGCATCGTGTCACTAGTCGACAGTACAGAAGAGAAGATAGTTTTTCAACGTGTCTACAAGGAAGGCAAAGCTTCGAGTAAATGTACCATCCCGGCAAGGATGCTTTTTCGGGGGAAAGGATGCCTAGAGGCGGCGCACGCTACGAACAGCGTGGAAACGCAAATAACCAGCATAATGTCCAAGGTGGACAAGGCAATGTGACACCACAGCAGCTGGTAGTAGTGAGGGCACCATCTCTGAAGGAGAAACAACTGCAAGTAAGGCAGTTTGATGAAACCGAGACCTATAAAGGGTTAGGCTCCGTTTTCCATGAGTGGGGTGGAAAATTTCTAAGGCAAGTGAGTCTGGTTGAAGCCGCGTGTGGTTATTCGTGGCCAGAAGAGGTGAATGTGGATCTGCTAGGCCATTATTTGGGTGGGGCAGCAGAATCCTACTACAACAGACAAGTGGAAGGGTGGTGGTGCAAAACACCAGTCCTATGGTATATTATGGATAAAATGTTATCCGTTTTTAACATTCAAATTACGCCTGCGCAAGGAATTAAGTTGCCTAAGGCTAAGAAAAGTACCTAAGATCATGGTACGATCACTAACTATACATGACGGCCGTTACAGAAGCAGTCGGGTCAAACTGTAAGTCGTTGGCGCTGAAAAACGTGATTTATCACGCAGCACCGGAGATGAGGCAGATCTTCATCTCCAAGTACGATCACACCCGTCAAGACTACCTAAAACAAGCTGAAGAGCTGTATCAGTTCGCTCAAGCAATCGATTTTGAGGACAAGGGACCAAGATCGTATAGTGGTGGTACAGTGAATGAGGTATCAGGCAAGAGCAAAAAGGCGTCAAAAAGAATAGGATGTTTTGGATGCGGTGAAGTAGGGCATATGTTATGAAAATGCCCGAAAAGGAAGCATAAAAAGGAAGATTTTGTGCTAACGGTGTCGAAGCAGACGCGTGGATCGAATGAAGACAAATGTATACTAGACAGCGGTGCTAGCATGCACCTGACCCATGATGAGAATTTCTTGGTAGATGTGGACGTAGTATCTGGTGTCTGTAACCAAGCAGGCGGTCAGCGTTTGTAAATTAATAAGAAGAGGACTGTCTATCTAAATGTGCTTTGCGGAAAGAAGAAGACACTTCTCAAGATAACGAATGTTTTTCTTACGTGGAAGCATTAACGAGAAACATTTGTCTTATGGAATTCTCGAAGAAAAAGGATGCGTACAGTAGTACGTCAACGGCATAAGAGCTCTTATCAAACAGGACACAGGAAAGGCTATCGTGGACGTATTAATAATGAATAACATCTTGACGGTACAAGGAAGGGTCGATCGAGACAGAACTAGCCTCGGTGACGCAGTCATGGCAGTGTTACAAGAAAATGAAACGATTTTTCAATCTAATCAAGACGTTCAAAAGGGAATCCTGATGCAGTTTTATTCGTGCATGGGACATTTGAATTACGACCAAAATATTGCAATGGCTAAGGACGCAAGGTATGGAATCAAGATTACGGATTTCACACGTCGAAATTATTTGACCTGCGCTTAAGGAAAACAAAGGACGAGCTACCAATCGAAGAATGACACAGGTCAGCACGCACCTATAGACCGCATACTTGGAGTGATATGTTCAGATATTAAGGGACCATTGACTCCAAGGGACAGACTGGGGAATCGTTACTTGTTGAAAAAAAACATTGACTATAAGAGCAATTACGTACGCATTTTTCTGGGTAAGACGAAGGATATAGCAGCTAGGAAATTTGAACACTTTTTCGCTTTTTTCGAAAGGAGATTCAATTGTAAAATTCACGTATTGCGGACGGATGGAGGTGCAGAATTCAAGACGCTTGACTATTTCTGTAAAAGCACTGGCATATCAAGGGAAGTATCGGAAGCTGGCAATCAAGCAAGTAATGGCAAAGCAGAGCGCATGCATCGGACTTTAATGAAGTTGTCCCGATTCATGCTGTTCGCAAGCAGTCTGAACATGTCTTTCTGGGGTGATGCCGCGGAGTATGCAGCATATGTTTTGAACCGGACACCGACAAGTGCGAACGAGAAAAGAATGTCGCCATTGGAACTTTTGACGGGTGTGAAACCTAACCTAGGAGAAATCTTAACAATCGGTTCGCCATGCACGGTATATAGGAACCCTGGAACAAATATGCTGGCGCTCCGTGCGATTGGAATTATTATCGTAAAAGATAGTAGACCAAGGATCCGCGATCTGGTTACGGTCATTACGTGTACTTGATCGGAACTTTCTTTAAACTTGATAAGTTACGGGAGCCTGTTTATCTCCATTAATTCGTGCAAAATGGCCTCCTTCGTGATTGTTATCCCGACTTGATCACGCATGGCTTGGGTCGCAAGATGATCAGCACTTCGATTCCAATCCCGTTTCACATGAAGTAGCTCATGATTGGGATGATTCTTCAGTGCCTTCATCACCGGATCGTTAAGTAACTTTAGACGAGGCGCCTTACAGTCTATCTCTACAGATATATGCCTAATCACCAGGTTGGAGTCACCACATATGATGATCCGCCCCTTCTTCTGTGATGTCAGCAGATCGAAACATAAAAGAAGCCCACGGTATTCTTCTTCAGTGACCGTGATGTCTGGCGTGAAGTCAGCAGCGGCAGCCAATATAGTCCATTCGGTTAACTTCGATAATATAGCGCTATAGGACCGGACTCGCTTCTTCTCACTCGCCGACCCATCGAAACTCAATGCTATGAGTTCTTCATTATGATCAACGGTCGGCGGTGGTACCGAAATCATTCAGCAGGGCTGCTTACGCGGCCCGATCGCTATTAAGGCTTCGTAGACCTCCTATCGAGGAGTGATACTGGCAGCTAATGTACCTACGATCTCCTCCTCTCCTTTAGTACACTTTATGACCTCAAGATACCATTGCGACAGGAGCGCGGACCATCTTCCTAGCCTACCATCCCACCCGTTAGCTGATAATAGCCATGCCAGTGTCGATCGTTTCGAAAGCACTTTCACTAATCGGCCGACCAGCATGTTATAGCATACATATATGATTCGTAATAAAGCCAAAACTTCTTTTTCCACAATTCCATAGTTATCTTCGTTTGGCTTTAACGTTCGACTCGTGAATGTGACCGGATGGTATACTCCATCGTTCTCTTGTACTAGTGCGGCAGAATGGCCCACTTACTAGCATATACGATGACGATCGGCGTTTTTTTCGAATCGAAATGCTCGAGGATCGGTGTTGTAGCCACCTTAGCCTTCAACATACCAAAAGTGACCTCTGCACGTTTCATATGGTCTTCCGTCTGCTTCTGGGATAGATCTGAGGGTCGATCGGAGTCGTTGTCCTGCATTAACTCTGCCTGAGCATTTTTCCGCAACAGATGATAGTCGATCTCCCGAAGTTCATATAATACGGCCGCATAGATCGCGAAATCTTCGATGAAGCAACTGTACTAGCTTAGACTTCCTAAGAAAGACTGCATAGCCTTCAACGATCGGGGAAACGGGAGGTAACTGAGCGATTCCAAATCTTTAGGATTAGCTGCCAACCCACCTATGCCCCAAATAGGCAACTTTAGGCATGCCCAGAAAGTTTTCACTGCACTAATCGATAAATTCCAGCGATCACATGTTTTTAACAAACGTTCCACCTTCTCGCAAAGATCACTTCATGAAAAGGCTGGGATCAGAATGTCATCAATATATGATCGCCTCCCCAGCACGGACGTTTCTTCTCCTGATCGGGTTAACCCTCTGTGAACACATCATGGCTCTCAGTGAGATCTCGATCGGCACTTATATTGATATCCGTACAAATCATGTCAATCATCCTCGGATAAATCTAAGGCGCGTTCTTCAGACCAAATGGCATCCGGTTCCACTCGAAAAGATCGAACAGCATAACCAACGCAGATATCTTACGAGCCCGATCGGTCATCGAGACTACCCAAAATCCACTAGCCGTATCCAGCGAACAATACCATAAAGTCTTATCCAAGTCCTCAAGCAGATCATTAATCAGCGGCAATTAATACACCGTAAGTTTATTCAATCGGTTCACTAGTCGGTAGTCAATACATAGCCGGATATCCACGCCGTTCTTCTTTATTACGGTGACGGTCGACGAGGCCCACGGCGATGTCGACGGCTTGATGATCTTTGTAACTAACAATCTTTTTACAAGATCATATAACTTCTCCCAATGCTGCGGCGCCACACGTCGACATCGTTGGGCGATCGGCTTGGCGTTACCCACGTCGATATCACAAATCGACCCATGAGCGGCGGGGGTAAGGCATTACCCTTCCTGATCTGCAAATCTCTTTTCTTACAAATTATTCTCTTGAGCTGATCGATCTGTTCAGGGGTTTTTGACATCCCGATTGCCTACTTGCAGGTCGTCCAGGGTGACTTCGGGTGGACTGGTTGACACTTCGGGTAGAACCGCATCTGGCTCTTTAATTCTTCGACGTATTGCTCTCCGATCTCGTGTATGCACACCTGGTCATCTTCTGGGTTAACTTCACTCAATCCGCCCCTGTCTAACGGAAAACGCTGCTGTTCCTCATCGGCGGACTGACGTTATGCGACTTGAGTAGAAGCGCCATTAAATTCTTCTTTGACAATACTACGATCGTTCCCATCTATAACCGGTTCCACTGTCATCTGATTTTGTGACGCAACGTTGATGACCCTCGGCCCATCTGCTTGCGCATCCACGGTATCAGGTAACTGTGGGGCCTTTCTCCTAATCATCAACTTCTTGGGTGTTACCTAATCTGGCCTTTCTACTAAAGGTGATGTGTCTTCTTCCACCGACCAATCATCGCAGACCAAATCGGTGGTAGCTTGGTATGCCAAGTTTTGCCACTCAACATATCTTCTCGATCCGATCTAAACAAACCCCATCTTCCTTGGAACTTTTCCATCCACCATCACATACTACCTATCGCATTGTTGTCTATCGTCAAAGGTTTGTCACCGATGTTAGTAATTTGTAAGTAATCTGAGCGGGCTCCACTTTTCACAAAAGTCGATACTGACCGTTCGCACCTAGTTATCCACAACTTCATCGATCGGTAGCCTTTTTCCACTGGGGTATCCGCCGATCGGTCCACATGAATAGTAATATCCTGATTCCATCTTACCATATCAGTATGTGATCCGTATAAGGGGCGTCGACCAGCCAGTTGGATCTGGACTTCATCCGGAAGCGTGAGTACTCCATGAGACAGATCGAAGCGTATACCTGCCGGTACCATAAAATCCATACCGATAAGTGCATCCTGTCCGGCCATCTTACCGACCCAGGCGCTAAAGAAATATACCAATGAACCCAAAAAAGTAATTTTGACACGTGTTCTCCTTTCGCTCATATAGGAATTCTCTCCAATTCCGACGAATTCATGCCTCCGTGTGTCGTCTATTTGACATTCGACCTTACGAGCAAAGGAGGAATCAAAAATTGAGACTTCTTGTAGCCGGTGCGTAAACGCACGGTGCGGATATCGCACAGAGGAAGACTTTCCTTAAGCGGCGATTCGCCTCTACTTAGCCGATACGCCCTTATAAAAGGGCATAGCGTGAGATTACTCTCTCGCTCGGGGCCAATATTTCCCCAGTTTCCGGTTAGCGTATGCTAACGCTAAAGCGTAACTATTTCCCTTAGTAGGGACACGCTAGGGGAGGTACTCCCCTGCTACAACACTCACAGCACGCTCGACGTTGCACGGTCGAACGTCTAGCTGTACTTAGAGTGAAAATGGAAACTGATTTTATTTAAATGTAATTAGCCTAAATTAATAAACTAATGTAAACTATATGTAATACTAAGTAGAACTTACTCAATTCGTACCTAGCCGAAATGTATGTACACCACCTGTGTACCAACACGTGGCAGGCTGCCACACCTTCACCCAGGAATCTCTCCCTGATTGGTTAAAACAACCAATAGGTCCGAGCCTTTCGGACTGGTCAATACTTGACCTCAACCGTTGTGTATTTACGTACACCAACGTAACTCAATGTAATCCCGTTACTTTTCTGCTCCAGAGTCAAATAACATCGTTTATTTTTCATTGTTGATCTTTCCGCAAGCCTTCTCTTGTTTAAGCCATTTGTCGGGAGCGTTATACTTTCTGTTTCCACGTGATTCACCAGGCAGCAGATCCAACTGCATAACGACCTTCGATCGGGAATATTCATCAGTCGTAAGACTGTAAATCGAATGAGTCCTGTCGGCTATCCTTTTTGCTGTTGTGTTGCCGTCTTTTCCGACATACATAGATGCTGATCGTAGATCGCATGGCTCGACCCAGATTCCAACCTGGCGAGCGACATAGTTTAACATCTTTTCCACATCTGGTGGCAACATTCCTGCATGCTTGTCTGGCACATACCACTTGTGCATCTGGTTGAAGAACTCTTCCATCTTCCACTGTTCATCTTAGTGAATTTCTCCAAATACCTTGCATACAAATAAAAAGTGATCGGTATGGTGGCCGCGTCTCTCACACTTATTACAGGTCATTCTCTTCTGTGGTGAAGTGCTATTGAAAAAAATTGACTAGCATGTACCAGTGTACCAGTTGTCAAGACAGATCGATCGGGTTGGCTGAAAGGATGGGTGTTTTGGTCCAATCGTGTGCTTGGAGTGTTTTTTACGCAGATTTAAGGTAAGGCACACGGTTTACATGTATTTTACATCTTCGATTTTAATTGGTTATATAATATAGTGTTCGTATTACATTGGGTTGCATAAGTCGCCGCTTCGAAGGAGTTGTTGAGAGCAGAGGGATAACAAGGTCCCCTCTTGCTCATTTAGCCCCGTCCAGGACAGAGCTCCACCGGAAGTCTCACGACGGGAAGCTCCCATTACGTTCACTCACCGCTCAATTCCCGCCACGTTTGGAAAGTGTTTTTCTCGTCTGGGTTACTCACTGCAATCTGCAGTCAAGTCCCAGATATTGGTTGGATTACTCACTGCGATCTTCAGTCAAGTTCCAAGAATCTATTGGCTGGGTCACTCACTGCTTTTGCAGTCAAACCCCATAACTTCTATTGGATGGATTACTCACTGCCTGGTGCAGCCAAGTCCCAGATTTTACCCGAATTTGGAGTGACGATTTCCGCTCCATTTGTAGATCGGACGCATTGGATTATCTTTTCGTTTGGTTTTGGATCAAGTACCCCAGAAGCGGTACACCCATATCGATACCTGCCAAGGTCCTCACTAAGCGACGGTCCACCGAGTGTGTAGCCACCCACACCAATGGGTACACACGGTGAGACAGAAGACAAATCAGACTCGGCGTCCTGTAGTGCCGATCGGTCACCCGATCGGCACCCAGGCGAAGGTTCGCGGTCTAACGGGGTTACATTCGAGTTACATTTAGTGTTGGTGTACATGAGTACACCACGGTTGAGGTCAGTATTGACCGGTTGAAAGGTTTTGAGCCCTTGGTTATTTTAGCCAATCAGGGCAGGGGCCCTTGGTGTGGTGGTGTGCCAGCCATCCACGTGTCAGTACACAGGTGTGTACACTACATTTTAGCTAGGTACGAATTAGGAATATTCTACTTAGTATTACAAATAGTTTATATTAGCTTAAATTAATTTAGGCTAATTACGTATTAAATATATTCAGCTTACATTTCACTCTATTCTGCGGACGTGCGACATCGACCGGTCGCGCGCGCAGTGAGTGTCGTAGGTAAGAGGGAGCCCTCCCTTTACTTACACCCCGTAAAGGTAATACAGCCGTTAAGGATACGTAGTAAACCAACCCGGTAATCTTGGCCCCGAGTAGGAGAACTCTCCTACTAAGCCCTTTACAAGGGCGTATCGGCTAAGTAGCGGTAGCTACCGCTTTAAGGAAGATTCTGCCTCTGTGCGCTAGTCGCACCGTGCGTATACGCACCGGCTACATCTGGTAGCACTAGTAGTCAATCCAACACCTGTGTTGGTAGACTAGGCATCCTCTGCAAAGGATGAATCAGGACGATTGGTATAATTTGACCCTCGTCCAGCAGGAAGCCTTTAAAAGGCTGTTACCCTTAACGGGGGAAGAAGGTATGAAGCTCATAGTGGAGTAGGGCCTTGAGGCCGTAAAGGCAAGGGTGAATGCCCTCATCGCTCATGAGGCGAGTTGCGGTGGAGGTCATTCCACGGGGGTGCGCCCTCCATTATCGTTTAAGATAAAGGAGTTCACCGGAGAGAAGGGTGACAACCTTTATGTTTGGTTGCGAGATGTCGAGACGGCCTTCGCCACAGCGAATATGACCGCTGATCAATTGCAAGTGGGACTTGCATTGACCCATCTTACGGTCAAAGCCCGTACATGGGTGTTTACGTGTTCGGATTAAGTCACGGAAGTGTTCCCAACATGGAAGGTCCTTAATCAGAAGTTCATGGACATGTACGCAACGCCTGATCTGGTTTTCCAGAATCAACTGGCGTTCCTGAGGTGCCGTCAAGGCGCTAAGGACCTGGAGATTTATATCCAGGAGCTTAAGACCCTGTTGGCAGGGATGTACGCGAAAGCGTATTCGGACGATGTGTCCATCCCCGTCTTCATGGGAGGCCTGAGAGAAGGACCAGGACGTTCGGAATTGTTCCGATGCCGACCCCGATCCCTGGAGGAGGCGTTTAAGATGGCGTTTAACGCCGAGAGGAACTTACTTTCCTCTAAGGTGGGACCCGAACCCATGGACCTGAGTCAGGTCGAAGCGGAGGAGAAACCTCCCGCTAAGAGTCACACTGACTCTTTTTCGCATAGCTTCGAGGCAGAGCTCTTAGCTATGTTGCAGCGGCATGGGCCGTTGAGATGCTTACTGTGTGGGAGCATGGATCATCTGCGGAACAGATGTCCGCGGACCCCCAGCGAGATATTCGCTTTAAAGGTGCCGAGGGTAGGTAAGAAGCCCTAGCCCAATCCGTCGGGAAACGACGGCTCCCAGTAGGTGCGGGGCGCCCTACTGGGGGATCCCTCAGTTCTGTTAAGCCCCAGGGTAGGGGACGACATCAAAAAGCCCTGAGGTAAGCGGTGCTTTCTAGCACCGAGTTGGTGTACCATCCAGGTTTGCTGGTAGTCCTTGCGGACGTGAAAGGCTTTGATAAGCCTTGGAGAGTCTTGATAGACTCTGGAGCGTCTGAAAATTATGTCAGACGAGCTTCTGTGGAGAAGAGTCGGCTGTATGCCGAGGCCCTAGAGGCACATTCTCGTGACGTTGTCACGGTCCGTCTTGCGACGGGCGTACAGGTTTCTGTACTCAAGGTCTCTATTGACCTTAAGCTGAAGTTTGCAGACTTTGACAGCTTAGAACTTTGCCTAGTCCTGGATTTGGCCTCGAGGTATAACCTCATTCTGGCCATGAAGTGGCTGGAACGCCACGATCCATGGATATACTGGAAGTCCATTGGATCAACGCACCCGCGGTCGGGTGAAGCATTGGCGAGTCATGAACCCACCTTTGCTCGATCGCAAAAGCGATTGTGGCGTGAGATGAAAGAGATTGGGATGTCTTAAATGATCATTCCCAATGGCGTTAAGGAAGAGTTCCATAACGAGAGGGATTCGGCGGTTAATCCCCGCGCTGATGTAGGCGAGACTGGTGAGTCGCCAGTGATAGGGGTGGAATCCTCTGAGGGTAAGCGCGAGGCGCTTAGAGAAGAGACCCGAAGTTCGTCTCTTCTACAGGTCGGAATTGATTCCGACCACGCCGTGTCCGGCGAACAAGTTGCGACTCCAGTGGTAGGGGTGGAGACCCCTGTGGTTAAGCGCGAGGCGCTTCCAAGCGAAGAGACCCGACGTTCGTCTCTTTCGCACGTCGGAAATGATTCCGATTATGCCGGTATAGGCGAGACCGGCGAGTCACCGGTGGTAGAGGTAGAGACCTCTGTGGATAGGTGCGTGGCGCTTCCAGTAGATGGGGCAATTGACTCCCCCCATCTGGGCCTCGGGATGAGTCCCGAGGGCAGTAGTCAGCAGTCCTACAGGATGCTGAATAGTGTGACAGGTTTTGTCACAGAAGGCGTAAGCCTGGAACGGTTGCCTGGGGTAGGCGAACTGTTGTCGTTGGAGGAGATGTCCTTCAACGAGTTTGAGACTGCTTTGAAAGCAGATGAAATCGACGAGGTCGTCGTGTTGCGTCCGGAAGAGGAGTTGAACTCCTCATCCACGATGGACGAGTCAGTTTTGGTGAAAACCAAACAGGCATTAAATGCCCGAAGCGGCCTCAAGATCCTCGCGGATACTGAGGACCCTTACCATTACTTACTAAAGGTATTTGGAGATGTCATTAGTGACAACCCGCCGATGGGGTTACCACCGGATCGGGGAGTCCGACATGAAACTGATTTGGTTCCTGGAACCAAATACTGAGTCACTAGGCAGTGGCCTCTCCCCAAGGAACAATGCGACGTCATTGACGCATTCTCCAAGGGGAAAGAAGAGGCAGGGATGGTACGGGAGAGCAAGTCTCCCCATTCATCTCCCACTTTTTGTGCTCGTAAACCGACGGAAAGTGGCGCATTGTGCACGCGTACAACAAGCTGAATGCAGCTACTGTACTCATGCAGACTCCGATTCCTCGGAAGGATGTCCTCCAAACAAAATGGCGGGCTGTATTGTGTACAGTGCCTTAGATCTGGTGGACGGGTATTATCAGGTGCTCATGCGAGCGTCCGATATTCCGCTGACAGCGGTTAGCACGCCTAGTGACATGCTGTGGGAGCGGCTTGTTATGCCACAAGGGCTTCAAATGCACCAGCGACTTTCAATCGCTTGGTGACTCAACTCTTCCGCCCTCATAGGAAGTACGCTCAGACGTACTTCGACGATATATTCGTTCATAGTCGTGCGGAAGGCGACTCGTCTGATGTTCAGACGCACCTTATACACGTTCGATCTGTGCTCGAATGTATGCGAGAGCATAAGTTATATGCAAACACATCCAAATTTATTTTTGGTGCTGAGAGAATTCCTTTCCTCGGATGCTTCATCGGTAAGGATAGAGTGCGGGCGGATACCGCGAAGGTGAAAGCCATTGTGGAGTGGCCTTCTCCTGTAAATCTTATAGATTTACGGAAGTGGCTTGGATTAGCCAATTATATCCACAAGTACAGCGAGAACTACGCTGAAATGGCGAAGCCATTAACCGACCTTCTTAAGAAGGACGTGGATTGGTGTTGGGAAACCAAACACCAAAACGCTTTTGAAGCGGTAAAGTGGAGCTTGTTAAAAGCTCCCGTTCTTGCTCTCCCAGATTCTGGGAAACCATTTAGTGTCGTCTGCGACGCCTCCTATTTCGCAATCGGATGTGCTTTGTTACAAGCAGACGATGCAGGAAGGGAACGCGTTATCGCATTTGAGTCGAGGCAGCTTAAAGCTGCGGAACGGAATTATCCCGTTCATGACAAGGAGCTACTTGCAATGAAGTATGCTCTTGTCAAATTTAGGGTTCACCTACTCGGCTCGAAGCCTTTTGTGGTTTATACTGACCACGAGTCCTTACGGACAGCGACAATGTCGCCTCATCTCTCGCAACGGATGGCCCGTTGGCTCTCATTCTTTGCGGATCATAACTTTGAGGTTAAGTATAAATCTGGCAAGCAGACCGTGCTTGCAGACGCGTTGTCGCGTCGTCCCGATTACGAGCTCGCTCACGCGACATTCGTCACCACGTCTGTGGTGGATCTCATACGCCAGGCGTATGAGAAAGACCAACAATGTACGGCGCTTATCAGCGCGTTGGGTGAAAAGGGACTTGGCTCGTCTGAGCCAACGGTGTAAAGTAGAGCTAAAGCTCCTTTACACCGTTACAGGTACTGTGACGGTTTGCTATATTATAGCACGAGCGCGGAGGACACTCCGCGGGTGGTAGTTCCTCATGATGAGGAACTAAAGTATAGAGTCCTCTTCGAGGCACATGACGCCCCTACCGGGGGTAATTTAGGTCGGGATAAGACCTACAGCGCTTTAAGCGCTTTGTATTGATGGTCCAATATGTATAAGTGGGTCGGTGCGTATATACGCACCTGTGAGACGTGTCAGAGGGTTAAACCCTCTTCAAGTTCAGCTGCGCCTTTGGTGAGCTTATCCGTTCCGACGGAGTGTTGGAAATCCATTAATATGGATTTTATCTTCGGTTTTCCGAAGGATAAGGCCGGGAACACCGGCATATTGGTCTTTGTAGACCGTTTGAGCAAGATGGCTCACCTGGCGGCGGTGCCAGAGTCCATTGATGGAAAAGCAACATCAAAAGTGTTCCTAGACCGTGTCTTTCGACAGCATGGTATACCCTATTCCGTTGTATCGGATCGGGATCCCCGTTTTACGGGACAATTCTGGGGAGCGTTGTTTAAGGTTCTGGGCAACAAGCTCCTCATGTACACTGCGTATCATCCGCAGACGGACGGTCAGACGGAACGCGTTAATCGCGTTGTGGAGGATATTCTCCGGAGTTTATGTCCGGATTCTCCGAAGAGTTGGAGTGAGATGCTTCCGATGGTTGAATTTTCTATCAACAATTCGGTACATGCATCTACGGGGCTTACCCTGTTTTACGTGAAAGGATTAGTGAATACGAGGGTTCCGTTCACGCCAAGTGTGTGTAGCCCAGGGCTTGAGGGGGGAGGATTCCCCGATGTCAGCCCTGTATCTGTTCGAAAGCACATCGATAAGTTTTTATCGACGCGCCTTAGTGTCTTACGACACGTCTGCGATGCCATGGAGGAAAGCCAAGAGAAGCAGAAGGAGCAAGCTGACCGCAAGGGGAGGCGTAACGAAAAGATATATAAAGTAGGAGAAAGTGTTTTATTAAACGCTAAGAATCTTCCTACACATGCAGTTTCCAACGTGTTGCGCAATAAACGGCGCCCCAAGTTTGTGGGAACCTTTAAGGTACTAGCCCTAAAGGGCTTGTCGTATACCTTAGACATCCCGAAGGCGATGCGTACGCATCCAACCTTCTATGTGGGTATGCTTAAGCCATACCAGAACCCTGAGGCGGGTCCCCTCTCGGAGGAGGGTGAGAAGCCGGATAGCCGAAAGGCGCGACAGGTCGGAACATCTCCGACAGGGTTGAAATACGACCCTGAAGCTCCGCAACGAGAGACTCTAGAGAGGCAAGCCGCCCCTCGATGCGTTCATTCGCACTCCCTTCGTTGCGGAGTCCCTCCTGAGCATCTTGGATGCGATGGCTGTGCCGATCACAGCGCTCGTAGAAGTCACGCCGCAATAGCGCGACCACCTCCTACAGTGCTCGATACGTAGGGTACTCCACATTACCATGTGGAACGCCTGATGGCACGACGCCATCACCGGGGTGAGACCCAGTACCTGGTGAAGTGGAAAGGGTATCCACATTCTCAGAGCTCGTGGGAGTACGAGACTCCCCCGCGGCAGGATTGCCGTGACGTAGTTGACGCTTTTGAGCGGGAGAATCCCAACGAGAGTCAACGATCAAAGGAGCTGAAGAATCCCCTTCACTCCCAGTAGCTGGGGGTTCGCCGGAGGCAGATGCTGTGCTTGCATTGCTCTCCGGCACCACATCGAGAGCAGAGCGCGTATAATAGGAGGCAGGTAGTTGCCCTTGCGCTTTGGCCTGAGCATAGGCCAATCGTAGAGCCCTCTCGACCCGAAAGTCGTGTTCGGAAAAGCTGTTGTACAGCGCATCGAAACTGGGGAGGCGTTTCTCCCCTTCTGCCCAGGCGCGGAACGCCTCTTCTGCGTCTTCGACGCTTTCGTCTCTCAGGAGAACAATGGGAATCTCGCGGATAATACCCACGAGGACACCGCGTGCCTGGTTCCCGAGGCGCGTCCGGTAGGACTTAACGGAATAATGTTTGGGCGTTAATAGTCGGGCCCGGAGTTGGTTCCAATGCGCAATTTCACGCGGTAGTATAGCCGCTGGACCAGGGGTATAGGAGGCTAAACCCCTCTTGACCGCGTTCTTAGCCCTCTTTTGAGGGTCGCGAGGTCCCTTCCGTGCCCGTCCGGCACGTCGGGCCTCTTGAAACATGGACGGTTCATTGGTGGTGGTTGGCTGTGGCAACCTGGATGTATCACCCCTAGCGGGTAACGGTGGCGCACGAGTTAGTGCGTTTTCCCCACGTGTGGGGAATGGGTTGGATGACTGATAGCGCCGTTCGGCGCTATCAGCATGGCCAGCCGTTGGGGAGAGCTCCCCAAGGCATCCACTTCCGAGTTGTCGGAATAGTTTGCGTCCATAGCACCGCTGAAGGTGTACAATGGACAGCCAGAGGTACTGGCGTTGGACTTCTCCAACAAGATTTCGATTATTGCGTAAGCAATAGTCTTGATGGGGGAGGATGTAACGGGGTTACATTCGAGTTACATTTAGTGTTGGTGTACATGAGTACACCACGGTAGAGGTCAGTATTGACCGGTGTGAAAGGTTCTGAACCTTTGGTTATTTTAACCAATCAGGGCAGGGGCCCTTGGTGTGGTGGTGTGTCAGCCATCCACGTGTCAGTACACAGTTGTGTACACTACATTTTAGCTAGGTACGAATTAGGAATATTCTACTTAGTATTACATATAGTTTATATTAGTTTAAATTAATTTAGGCTAATTACATATTAAATATATTCAGTTTACATTTCACTCTATTTTGCGGACGTGCGACCTCTAACGGTCGCACGCGCAGTGAGTGTCGTAGGTAAGAGGGAGCCCTCCCTTTTCTTACATCCCGTAAAGGGAATACAGCCGTTAAGGATACGTAGTAAACCAACCCGGTAATCTTGGCCCCGAGTAGGAGAACACTCCTACTAAGCCCTTTACAAGGGCGTATCGGCTAAGTAGCGGTGGCTACCGCTTTCAGGAAGAGTCTTCCTCTGTGCGCTAGTCGCACCGTGCGTATACGCACCGGCTACACGCGGGGTACCCCCCCCCGTAAGTTGGTCGGCTGTACACGATGTCCGTACACTTCGGTGTTCGATTTCGAACTGGACTCCACCACAGTCATATACTTTCTTCTCCACTTCACCACAATATGATGGTTACTGATGGATGTCATATGAAAAGCGAATATGGTGGAGTAATTCTTGCAGCTTGCGTCAACGTTGGATTGGGACGCATGTTGCCAATCGCGATCGCTCTGACATCGATTGAAAACGAAGAGAATTCGCATTTGTTCTTCAAACAAATCAAGGCATCTTGTGGCCTTTCTCATGAGTCGAAGTTTATGATGATTCGTGTCAGAGAAAAGGGGTTGCTGGCCGCCATGCGGACTGTCTTTCCTTATGCCGTAGTAGCTCTATGTTGCTTCCACATCCAGAAGAACATAAGGACACGTTAGAAGACCAAGGTAAAGGGTCTGCTGTGGAAAGCTGCAAAAGCGTGCACCGATCTCAAGTTCATGGAGGCCATGGCAGATATCAAGGCTGACTCGCACGAGGTGCACGAATATCTAGAAGATATAGGGCCTGAAAAGTGGGCGTTGATTAGAGCGCCATAGATAATATATGGAATCGTAACCAGCAATTTGGTTGAACCAATGAACAGCTGGCTGTCCGATTAGCGTGAAAAGTCTCATCTTGTCATCTTGGGCAAAACCTTGCTAGGGTTTGCCCTTAAAACATGCCATATGATCAAGGAACGATTCGACAAGGCTCTTGCTGAAACAGACTCTATCCCAAAGGCTGTTACACCAACGTTATCGGAAACTTTTGGCTTCTGGATCGCGTGGAACCGTCAGGAACTATGGAGATCAAACATTCACTGTGGAATTCGGCAACCGCAAAATTACACCATCGTGAAAGTAGACGTAAAAGTCCTGCTCTTGTAGATAGATCTCGCTGTATGGATTCCCGTGCAACCATCTGTTAGCCGTAATCAGTCAGCAAAACTTGCCGCTGAATGACTTCATCGATACATCAAGCCACAGAGAGACGCTGCTTTTGCTTTATCAGTACAAGATGAAGCCGTTAGAGCTCGGAAAAATGGTGCCGGATGATTTAACAAGCCCACCTGTGATATTGAAGAAAGTTGGGTGACCTCGCAAGAGGAGGATTAGGAGAAGTGGCAAAGTTGCGGAGGAAGACAAGCTTACTTGTTCAAGATGCCATGCAAAAGGCCACATTGTTAATACATGTCAAAATATCTTGCCTGCCCCTGAGGCCTCTATTGTCCTAGAACAGGGATCTTCGTCGCGAAGGAAGAAAAGAGTTGTCTTCTGTGCGAATTGCGGAGGAAATCATTATAAGAAGACACCTTTTCCTAATTAATGTTTTTAAAAGGGGTATTTTCGGTAATTATTTTCGGGATACTAGAATTTTACCCATAGGGTGTTACCCACCAGGGGTTAAATATCTCGCACCGCATGGAGTCTGCGACTCTTATCCCCCCGGGCTTACCCCCAAAGTAAAATTCAGGTCATGATACAGTATATAGAGGGTTCCCGAATGTGAGCCCCTCACTCCACCCTTCAGTGCTCCAACTTCCCCCCCCAACTCACGCGGATAGCGAAAACATAGCTGATCGTGGACTGCTGGGTGAAAGCGCTGCACGCGGTGTTTTCTTTTGCCTGCTCCTACTTCTACCGAGCGGACCAACCTATCGAACGCCGAGTCTTCCTGGAACTATGTACAGTAATATATCCATTCGGAGATCTCCCTTCCCTCATACCTATTATACATCGCTAAGGGGACGAGAGTAACCATCCGCTCTTGACCCCTCTTTTGGCAACCTCTGGAAAACACCATTGCTACTTCTCAGCTCCTTCAGCACCGTCTCCCGATCCTCTGTGATCAACAATGAGGTTCCTGAGAGCATGTACCGCATCCACTTGCACACGAACACTCCGCAGTCGTGAACATTAGTTTGCAGTTCAAAATCTGCCACAACAAGCCGATAGGGACACGCGACAAGCTTGAGACGCTGTCGCTCCATGCACAGAAATGTATGTCTCAATTTGCTTTAGCACCTCCATTGTCTCCTGAACGATTCCTTTGGCTGAGTTCCAGTAGACCACATGACTGTCAATCACGGAGACCAGTGTCCAATGCCCAGGGGAAAACAAAGGGATGAACAGCAACCGTTTCCCCATTATGATGTGTTTTTGCGTCCACTGGAGCAAACCGCTCGTTTGCAGTTTTCCTGTTGAGGCGCGGGCTTGATCGGAGGTGGAAAAGGGTGGGCATGTACACCCTGGTGCCGAAACATGCCCTGCTTGGTCTGATCGTTGAAGTCCCATCGCATCCGGGCAGAACACGCAATATGTCAAGGCATACTAACGAATCGCTGACCGAACTTTTGCAGTTCTTTCGTTCCAGCCTTCGTGTGCACAGTCTATCTGGTGCTGAGCCAGTTGTTGTACCTTTGAACATCTACCGCTGAGAAGATAAAGGTCCCATTTGGGATAGTTGGGTATCCTTCACTATCAATGTCCATGTCCTCTTCAGACACGTCATATCGGACGAAGGAGTGGGAGGTAAAACCTCGCACATCACACTCTTCAAACTTGATTGGTGGAGGTGGAGGGTAGAAATGTTGAGCAAGATCTTGTATAGCAGCCATGCGTAGACGCTTCGTAGATGCTTTGGTGGTTGAAGAGCAGTCAATAGCGCGCTTCAGAACTTCGCTGATACGGTCAGCGCTTGAGAGATTTCCCGTCGTCGCCCACCTTTTTTCACCTTTCTTTACTTCCCCTCGTCAGCCACGTGAGTTTTACCCCTGGGGGCTTACCCCCCGTGGGGGGGGTAAATTTCATTCTTTCACGTGCCAAAGACAAATTTACCCCCAAGGGGTCTTACCCCCCTGGGTAAAATTGTCGTGACCGATTATTTTCCATGAAAGGGGCATTCGTGTCAGCACTGACTTTCATACCTGTACTACATTCCTGGATAGGGTTGGTTGGAACGGCATATATTTTTGGGACCGACTAGGTGCACACCCCCCATTCCCCCTCCCTTTGCTGCGTTCACCCCCCATTCCCCC
>CM047587.1:16080968-16096404 GCA_026184515.1 Peronosclerospora sorghi | reverse complement strand
CCCCCCCGCACCCCATCCCCACCACACAAAATATAAATATTGGATAGAAGCTCAATTGAAAAACGTTCTACAGAAACACAGCTCGCAGCCCTCAAAGCCGATAGCACGCTCCCAAATCACCCATCTGTGGCCACCAACGTATCCCACAAGCAGGGAAACCCTACCAATCGACTCTTATCCTTCGTTGGCTAAAGCCGAAATGGCAATCAATAAATTCTCTCACAGCAAAAGGTTTACAGTGGCACGTCTCCGTTCCAAAAAAATAAATCTGGTTTAACCAAGAAAGTCTGGATTGGTTGCGCTCATGCTGGCAATTATCGTAATTGGACAGAATGCTTGGCCGACGAAACGCGGAAAAGGAAAACTTGTACTCGGCGATCTGGTTGTCCATGGCAAGCAACAATTCACCGACAGGTTCTGGTCAATAGCAGTGACAGCAAAACGTCAGAGGTTGAGGTCGATGACGGGGCATAGAATGTCCCATTGGGAGGAGAACAGGAGTGGAAAATTGTGATCGAAAACCCAGAACACAATCATGATGTGTCGAAGGACTTGTCTGCATACCCGAAAGCTCGCAAGATTTATGAGGCTAAATCGACAGACAATAAAGGACATGACTAGTGCAGGAGCAACGCCAAAGGTTGTTTTGGCAGCTCTGAGGCATAAGAAGACAGATTTTCCCTTGGTTCTCAAATACATCTATAATGAAAAGTCACGATTGAAGAATGAGGAGCTAGAGGGGCGCATGCCTCTGGAAGTACTCTTGGACGACCTGCACAATGCCCATATACCCCACGCCTCCCGCCGTGATTTGGAAGGGATAATCACGCACCTCTTTTTCGCACCTCCTCCTGACTTGGACTTTCAAGGGAGTTTCCGCATGTGGTGCTTATGGATTCAACATATAAAACAAACAGTTGCGGTATTTTGCACACAAATACTTTGATCAGTGTCGGCCATCTTTTTTTTCACTGCTTCTAACAGCAAGTTCATTAGGTTCAGAATGCCGTTGTTACATGTTGTTGGAATGACATCAACAAATATGACGTTCTCAATTTGTTTCAGATTTTTGCGCACAGAGATGAAGGATGATTATCAGTGGGCAATAACGGAAATCAAGAAAGTTATACTTGCAGCGCGGCTCCCAAAAGTGGTGGTCACTGACCGGGACCTTGCATTTATGGCTTCAATCCGCGTGCAGATGCCGGATGCCCATAACATTCTGTGATCGTGACATATCAATAAGAATGTCTTGGCAAACTTCCGGAAGCACTTTGAATCAATGGAGATTTGGCAGTTGTTCATGGAAGATTGGTGGAAGGTCGTTGAGTCACAAGATGAACCTTCTTTCGAAAATAGCTGGTGCCAATTACGTGAAAGTATCCGGTCAATGTCACTCAGTACTTCAGCAAACGTGGATTATGCATAAAGAACACTTCGTTCAAGCATGGTCAAACAAAGTCCTGCACCTTGGGAACTTGGTGACATCGCGTGTTGAAGGAAAACATACCGGCCTCAAGTATTGGATCAGCGTTTCCTCGGGCGACCTCAAGGATATTTACCACAAGCTGACTTTGGCAATTGAACACCAGGAGCGTGATATTCGTCGCCAGATTGCTTACGACCGAGCAAACACTCTATTGAGTCATACAGCAGCAGTCTGGACCCTTGTCAACAGAAAAATCTAGCATTTTGCCTTGAAAAAGGTCCATGGTGAAGTAGAAAAAGTTAAACATCAGCAAAAGGCAACACCATGCACTGGAGTGACTCAAAACACGCTGGGGTTGCCTTTCTCCCATGTTATCCGCAAAATCTTGGCGACGCCGCCTGGAAGCTCACCTTGGATCTTTTTCATGAGCATTGGCACCTTAACAAGAATGTAGCAGATATTGAAGCTCTAATCTCCCCGCAAGCCCACATAGGTGCTATTCTTCGACAAATTGAGACGCACCATAGCCAGCTTCCTCCTCATCAGCAGATAATGATGCAGGCACAACTCGCTGTGCTTGCCCAGGAGCAACCCCTCGAGCAAGTCCAGATGTTCGCACTCGTGGACGTCCAACAAAATCCGACAATAGCACTCGTCGAGACCCTTCTGCATTTGAATTGGTAGTAGCAAATGTAGACAAAGTTATCTCAAAATACAAGCACTGTGGACGTTGTCGCTTTCTTGGGCATAATATTCGAACTTTCCCCTCTTCGTAAGTTCAGTTAGAAGTGATTCAAAATATGAATGTTCGTAAATAAACGGCACCAATTGAAATATTTTGCTTCTAAACACAGATTGGCCGAGGACCTTGTGATTTGTGCACCACCAACTCTGAACGCGGATGCACTCAAGCCTTTACTGCAAGTGTGTCTGCAAAATGTAATCCATCGTGTGCCAGATGGTAACTGTGGTTACCGCTCAGTTGCTTATTTCACTAAGGGGGACGAGGAAGCATATCACCTGGTGCGGCAAGAACTTTTGGAGCACGTACTGGTCAACAAATATTCTCTGCTGTCAACAACTTGTTTTACTAGTAGTGAATGATCGCTGCAACAACGCGACTTTCTCACAATAAAAAAAAACTGCCCCCCCTTGCTCACTGGATGCAGGTTCCCGACGATGCCATCCCGGCTGTAACAGTGTATCAGCGCGCAGTTGTTATCGTCACTGATACAATATATGGAAGTGCCACCTATCTTCCTGCAACAGGATCCACCATACGCCACCTGGATCCAGTAATCATAGCCTTTGTTGATGGCAACCATTTTCAACCTTCTATCTAGAACGGTCACACCTTGCCTGATGTTGACCCAGGTAGCAAGCGTCAACACCAGCAAGCGGGAACTTGGGACACGTGGGCATCTCTTCTGCAGGCACACATCTTGCGCTGGAAAGCTCAGTGCGAAAAGGTTGAGGACCAGGAGTGTATAGACTTGACGTGATTAAATCAAACGACAGTCGTCATTTATCTGTATTGCTTGGGGGAAGCTGAGGGTTGGTGGAGTGGCGGGCTATTGGGGGTGGGGATTGGTGTGACAAACAGGAGAGGGGGGCGAGGAGGGGGGGTTGTGCATAGACCAAAAGTGCTTCTTTTGTGGTGGGCGGGGGGTGCAGGTGTGCACAAGAGGAGGGGGGCATGACAGTTGATCTTTGTGTAGGAAAGGGTACAGGAAAGCTGCAAAAAGTGGTGCCCCTGGGAAGCAGCGGCTCTCACCTCCTCAGCCTCGCGTTTTCCAGTGGAAAAGAAAGGTTTCACAGCCTCTGTTGGCTGACAAAGTTTTGGGATGGGGTGTATGGTAGCCGCTGTGGTTCCAGTTTTTTTATATGGGGGGGGTGCACCTAGTCGGTTCCATATTTTTTGTAAATATAAAGAACTTCATTTTTGTATTCGCAAACATGTACATCTCACAGGAATAAATAATTCTGCTATGATAGAAGAAAATCTATGGTAAAGCGACTGCGATCTGGCGATCTCATGTCCTCAGCTTCTGACTGAATTTCGTTGTTTTCCGACGCGAACTCATCATCGCTACTCGCTTCCACAGCAGAATCACACGATCCCACACTGCCCGTATATTCTAGGAAAACGATATCATCTTTAGAGTCCTGTTTTAGCCTTTGTACTCGATACGTCCTGTCATCCTCGCCGCCTATTCTGCACCCGCCTGCAATTCGCGCCTGTTGCGCAAGTAGCGCAACGTCCGATACGCTGGCTCCAGCTTGGATTAATGCGTCGACAAACCCCACGTTGGAGTCATAAACAAGTATCTGTCCTTCTGGCGAGAACTGAAAGTGGCTTGTACTATGATAGATGATTTCACGACCAATAAACTTGTTCACGAGCTCCTTGTTATCCAGAACGTGCGGGAAAATATGTTCAAATGTGGCGTGCGAAAACACCACATGGAGGTCCGCGTACACCGTCACAATGGGATCATCTTCTTCTCCTGATACTTCCATCCCGATTAGTTCGACATTAAAACTCGAGTGGTAGCTCGTATACTTCTTCCACTGGTCTAATAAACTGTCTCGTCCGCTTGCTCCATCGAACTGCAGCTCCGCGTCCATTGCGCTCATAATGAATGTTTCTTGTTTCATTGTGAAACCGTCGCCACTGCTATCCACACTTGTTTCATCCGTGCATAGTACTGGTCGCTTCGAGCCAACACCACGAACAGACGGCATACCGCGCTCAAACAGCGCATAGTACTCTCTCGTCAGTCGCACAAGGGAGCCACACATGTCGTTCCGATTGGTTAGCACCTTGCCCGCGCGCACATTGCGCAGAAAGTCGAGGTCTGCAACCTCTTGACGCAGTGAGTTTATCATCACCCGCAAACTGTCTTCGTATTTCTTGCGGCGGGCACGGAAGGCACGGCTGCGTTCGCTATTCGTCTTGGATCGCTTGATGGCTGCTGAAGTGAAGCAGGCAGCCTCTTTGGTCACGTCACTCGCGCTGTCGTGATATTCTCTCGTGTGTTGTTCTTGCTGCTGAAGGGGAGCCAAAGGCGACTCTGAGCTCGCGAGACCGCGCATTATGTTGTTCCAGAGTAGCCGCCGCGTTTGGTCGTCGAAGTGAAAGCAAGACGCACGTATAACGTCACTCAACTCGTTACTATGATGCACCACTCGTGCGGAATCAAAACAGTATTTAGAAAGTGGCAGCTCTGAGTAGAGGATGGGAGAATTGCGGCGACTCATTGTGGCCAAATGCCAGCGAGTTATCTAAAACGAGAATGATGCAAACATGCTCGCAGAATTCGACGCACAATTAATATCTTGATGTTTGTATGCATCAACTGTATAAGAAGCCAACGGGAGTGTGCGATCGGTCGTCACTCTTCGATCGTGATACAAATTACAGTACATATACTACGAACCAACGTTCATTTGTTGTAAATGCCCACCTGCCACATATGGTACGATATGATGTATTTGCTATTACAATAGAATAGACATGACGGCAAAGCAGAACGAGTTGCGACGCATGCTCATGGGCAGAATAAGGAAAAGATGTGGTGAAATCATCCGGATGATGGCGAAACGCACCTTGCGCATTCATATAACATTTTTTTGTATAGTCGAGGTCATCGACTGACTAAGAGGTTCTCACTTTGTCGGTCAATGATATCCCAGATCTTAGAATATTACATGATGGTTTCAGTTTGAGAGCCAAAACCGGGAAATATAGTCTGTCTATTTTATTTTTTCATTAAAACTGAGTAGGCCTATTTTTAGGTAGCAATTTGCATTTCGTTCTTTTTAGTAGCATAATTAGTGTATTAGTACTCGGTTCTAAGTACACACATTTTTTTGTTACGCATAAGAAATGTATACCACACAACAGATGGAAGTTTACCATAACTTCAACATCTGGTACATATTTCATGTTAGGCTAGCTTAACACTTTTCAATATACATTCCGTTGATTTAGTCCCGCTTTGGATATTTTCTTCTTCTCGTTACGAACTTCTGGTATATTCTCCGCCGTTAACGTGTGTTTGACTGTGGAGATATCGATTTAAGTGACTTTTGGTTATATTAGTGATATTATAGAGCATCTTCGACACAAGTTTTCGTCTACAAGCGCAAGTATGGATACAAACAACTTTCAACACGTAATCTATTGAGTACATTTAAACTAGTTACTTCGAAATCAAATTAATCTTTAAGTCAAAAAAAACCTGGTAGCTTTTTTTCGACACTAGTTACTTCGAAATCAATTAATCTTTAAGTCAAAAAAAAAACCTCGTAGCTTTTTTCCGACACTTCGTTTTGTTAAAAGTTTTTTTCATTCTACCGGTTTTTATTAGAGCCGGGTATGATGAATACTTTTATTAGTTATAGCAATATTCATATCGCAATTATTAGTAATCTGCTCCTTTTGTTTGTACTCACTGATCTGAGTACATATGTATTTCGGGCACTAATAAGAAGTGTCTAAGAGGATGTTTACCTAACTTCAACACCTTATCCATATTTCATCTTAGGCTAGCTAAGCACTTCTCAATAAACATTCCATTGAAAAAGTCCCTGGTTTGGTTATTTTCTTCTTCTCTTTAGGAACGGGTGTAATTTTCACTGCGAACGGACATTTGGTAACGGAGATAGTGACTTAAGTTACTCTCGCAATATTTGGAGATATTATCTAGCACCTACGACTCAAGTTTTCGACCATCTGTGCAAACATGAATAAAGACAACTACCAACACTCTTGAATACAGTGTCATGTAAGACACCAAGCATACTGTGAGTCGAACACCTTCCAGAGGGCGGTAACTCGATACCTCCACCATCCAAGGCAGTCCCTGCGCTCACAAATATCCAAGTCGAATCTTCGAGTCATATCGCTGGCCAAATAATTGAGAATATGTCTTAGCCGAGCGCATCTGGCGCTACGCATGTCATTCCATATCAAACACATAAATAAAATAGTTCCCACTTCCGTCCATGAAATTCACTGCGTTCTCAAATAAAACATTCCTTTCAATACGCTTTGCTGATTTTCGAAGTAGCCATGTTTGGCTTTCGAGGTAAATCGTATGTTGGAAACGGATTGGCTGATATTACTTTTATGCATGGTGTTGACAGGCTTTAAGTCTGTGGCGCTTAGGGACTTAAGCGTGATTTATTGACTTAAAACCTTTTATAATTACATAATATATATCACTTCTATTTTTGGCAAAAAACCAGCACTTCAAGTAAGTCACTTCGGGCGGCGGATATTAGGAGCCGATACCGCCTACTCTAACGCGCATTCAATCTACCACGTCTGCCTGTGCCAACAGGTTATGAGCCCAAGTGGCCGCGTGTTTTCTTCGAAGTTTTTCTCATTGATTTCAAGTTTGTGAACAAGTTTGTTCTTGTGATCTCTCGAGTGGTTTATTTCTCGTGTGGAGATATAATTCCGGATACTAGCGGAAGTCCCCTCAATTTCGGAGGGATAGTGGAATTGTTGGTGTTAGTTTTCGCTGGTGTATTTTGATTTATCGCTGCATTTTTAAGATGGACGATGAGAAGGAGAGCGGTAGCGACTCCGATTTTGAAACAGGGGTGGTTCTGCGTGCTATCCTAGACGGAACGACGGATATGAAGACTCCTATTACGTCGATGGAGCAAGCACAAGCACGCGCATTCGTCGCGAGCACAGTTATTTGACCGAAAAAGGAACCCCCGCTTGCTGCCCGGAGCAGTGTGTTCCGGGAATCTCTTAAGAAATGTGGGCCATTTGGGAAACAGATGACACTCAATGATTTGTCAGATGCTATTATCCGGTGAAGAGTACCACAAATTTGGTCACTTTTGGTCAAGGCAGTTGGTCGAATTTCGGATTGGTCTAAACAAGGGGGGCTTCTTAGCCTATCAGATTCAAGGAGTATCAAGAACGCAGGTCTTGGGTGAATCACCTGACATTGGGTATTTTACATAATTTTGTGTGGGTACATTAGGGACCATAGGGAGATAGTATTATTGGTTAGTGCGGATTTTTCCAAGTAGAAGTCTTTTGGCTGCGGGTTTTCCAAGTAAAAGTCTTTTGGTCTAGGAATAAGTGGCAAAAACCTCTTCTGTTCTTGGTCTACACCGCGGCAAGGGGTTGTGGTGGAGTCAAGTTCGAAATCGAAAACATTTGTATCGACAACCTGACAACCACAATCGTGCCCAGCCTTTCAACTTACGGGGGGGGGGTACCCCGCGGACCTCCATTCGAAATCTGGTCCGATCGTCCGCTGCTGGCGGACGACCGGTCATCATCCAAAGACACTTGGTCCGATTCACTTAAGTTCATCTCACCTTGTGTACCTGATGGAATGGGCTAGTTACAAACTCGGTGGATCGGGATCGCAGATCGATCTGATTCGGTCTTGAATATGAGACCGTGCTGGCTAGGTGTACCTAGGGCGGAACTCTTCACCCCAGGTACGTACAGACCAGAAACACCTCCAAAAGATAAATTCCAATAGGTCGATCGTCCAAACGATCTAGACCTGACCAATACGAAATAATAGAGGGTAGACCAATCAACCGGTCTAGCCCCTGACCAATATGAGAGAAGACCAAAACCAGTTAAACTCCAACCAATGTTACAATGAGCCAATCTGTCCACGTAAAGACCCAATATGCCCGTGAAACTCCCCAAACGATATCTCCACGTAAAGACCAATCCATTGAATAGCACGTTCCAAACGTACTTGAGTCAAAGTGTCGAGATCGCCAAATCGTACTCCCGTCGAGGGACTTCCGGTGGCCAAAGTGCGCGTGCGGCGCGTCCAGACCGGGTATAATAGGCGAGAGGGGATAATTCAACCCTCTGCCCCCAAACACTCCGCGGCGGGCGGAGGCGACTAGTGTACGTGAAAAGAATAACGGCGACCCCTTGCTGCGGTGTAGACCAAGACCAGGAGAGGTTTTTGCCACTTATTCCTAGACCAAAATACTTTTACTTGGAAAATCCGCAGCCAAAAGACTTCTACTTGGAAAAATCCGCACTAACCAATAATACTACCCCCCTATGGTCCCTAATGTACCCACACAAAATTATGTAAAATACCCAATGTCAGGTGACTCACCCAAGACCTGCGTTCTTGATACTCCTTGAATCTGATAGTCTAATAAGCCCCCTTGTTTAGACCAATCGGAAACTCGACCAACTGCCTTGACCAAAAGTGACCAAATTTGTGGTACACTTCACCACAGCCGCCCCTGAGTCCGATCGTGTCGCACAAAGATAACGGTCTGACTCACCCATCACTCGACCAACTGGACCTTGTTCACTCACACTTCTTCACCATGGACCAAACATATTCGACACCTGCGTCAGGTACTGCCTTTACTGCACTTGATCTTCTTATGCTTCCCTTTGACGCTTGTTCTTGCATAAACTCTATGCGCCGAGTCACCCCACCTTGCTTCGCCTGTCCGGTCGGCTCGGTCTGACAGCCCACGTAACTCTCGTGCACTTCAAACATCGGAAGGGCGTCATACAGAAGCCGACACGCAGATGCAGGATATGCTTGCAGAAAACATGCGTCTCAGGACCCAGGTGGCCCACCAGGCAACACGAGGTGCGCATCTTTGGTCTTTATCTTGTACTCTTCTTGACCCTCATTTGTCTTCAGCTCTCATCCCTCCCATCGTCTTCAAGGCAATGGGTGCCTTGCTTGATGCCGATAGGCAGCCCGACGATCATGTTGACCAGCTTCGACCAATTTTAGAGGAGCTGGTAAGCGCGCGTCATGAGCTGTCCCGTCTGAAGGCTCATCAGTCCCATCACCGGGATCAACTTGCACTTGTTCGCCGGCAGCAGCTGGACGGATAGTTTGACGCGACCTCACTGCGCATGCAAGGCGACGACTTCGCGCGACGCATTGCCGAGCTTCAGATTTCAATTCAAGACCAGACCGGGAAGGTCCGGTCTTATCAAGACAAGTCAGACGCTTGGACGCTAGAGTCGGGTCGTCGTCAGGTTGCACTAGACCAGTGCCGCCAGCGCTTGATGAACTTGCTACCTCCGTGTTCGACTGCTTCCTCCAGCGTAGATTGGTCCGCATCAGCAACCTTAGTCGCCTCGGGGAAAGACCAAGACCGCTTGAAGCAGGACCAAGACCGGCTTCGTTCATTGGCTGATATTCAGCAGTATGAAATTACACCAAAGTCAAAGAAGCGCGCGGACGCGCCGGGTAGCTCGAGGGCGCGGGGCACTGCGCGCGGACCCGGAATGGGGGGAAGCGTGCAGTGTCCCATAAGCGAGCCAAGACACAGGCGCTTCCCATGGACTCGGACTCGGACATGGACGACATCTACAGCCCCTCGGAAAGTCGAGCACCCTCGCGCCGTACTGCAAGTCGCATCCAGCACACAGGGGTCTCGTCTGAGGAGGACTCCAGCGAAGGGTCCGGCGATTCCGAGTTCATGATCCCCATCCAGTCCAAGTCACGAACGAATTTGCGTGACAGTTTCGTCCAAGTGGTGTCGACAGTGGGGTCAGAGCAGAAGACCGGTCTTCCAAGTGACGCTGCACCAGTATCGACATCCGCGACTCCGGCGCCTTCGGTTATCCCCGGGACATCCGGGCTTCACAAGTACGCCTTATTGAAAAACATGGCGGTTGATACCAGCTCCCTTCCGCCGCGGACGTTTGAAGTCACTTGGCCGTGGTCGTCGGGGCAAATCGGCTGTTTACGCCGGTCTACCCTGACCAAGCAGCTTCTGGCCCGGTCTTTCTCTCGTCCGGACTCCTGGCTTTTTCCACCGGCCAAGTGGAGGGCGGACCTGATTACGTCGGCGCAGATCTCCCTCCTGTACGGCGATGAACCATGGAAAATCTTCGAACACCAAGATAGGACTTGTGTTCCACTTGACTCCATGAATCAGCACTTTGCTAGGCCGGGTGAAAAATTTCAACAGGATCCACGGCCAAGCAATTTGGGAAGCGTCCCACTACTTGGTGCTTCCTCCCGACCGGGTGCGACAAGATCCGGGCCTGGCGACGTTCCAGAGCAATCGCAAGCGACGTCGAATTCGGGCGGGCGAGGCTTGGCAGTCCCTGTGCCAGTACATTTTGGACGGAATGCGAGCTCGCGAGTGTGACGTCGACGTATTCTTGTACCCGGTGTTCCTCCACATGCCGAGGCGTTGCGTTGAGAAGACCAGACTGCTGGCCGACGACGAAATTTGGTACCCCGGTCTTGATTGCGCTGAGCCGGTCGCGGACCTCAAGGATGCTTTGGTCCAGCTTGACCGGAAGGACCCCTGGCGTAACCAGTTTCAGGATCAAGTGAAAAATTATCCGTCAATGATCATCGGCCGTCTGTGGGGCGATAGCAAGTGAAGTCGCAGGTAGTCGACCAGATAACTCGTAATACATGTCATCATTTCTTTTTCATGTCCGATCGTCAAATCACTTGAACTAATTTTACCACTCTCCCCATAGTTGCACCGAACACGTTATCGTAAACAGTTCAACCCCCATCACGAAAAATAGTCATCACATTCGTCATTCCGCTACTCCAATTCGTCACAGTTCATCACAATTTCACATCAACTCCGGACCTTCCACATCTTCACACCGGTCTATACCGACCGATGCTACTGCGTGTCTTGGTATTGGTCTTCATGAGTCTGCATCACTGCGAAGAGATTACGACTGACTCGTTCTCGTTCGAACTCTCGTAGAAGAGCCGCACAATTCAAGTCGAGATCGTCGACCCAAGTTGATTCATCATGGTACTTCCATCGGACCAGGTACTCTCGGTGAGTCCGACCGAACCTAGTCTTCTTGGTCGACCGAACATCTAATACCTTCTCCACTTCAAACTCGTCTTCCTCTAATGGTCGTTCCCAACTGTCCTCTGGCAGTAACGCTTCATCG
Organism: Peronosclerospora sorghi; assembly: GCA_026184515.1. Lineage (NCBI taxonomy): Eukaryota > Oomycota > Peronosporomycetes > Peronosporales > Peronosporaceae > Peronosclerospora > Peronosclerospora sorghi. The sequence continues at coordinate 16,085,047 of CM047587.1, read as the reverse complement.
AAATCAAATCGTTTTTCTTCGTCTACCAGACAGGGAGTTTTGGTTCGATCAGGAAATTCTCGGACCAGCTTCAACTTGTACACATGCACGATCGGGAAGACCTTGTAATCTGTACCAGTTGTTACTAGACGGGCAGCGTGCTCACCGATCAGCTCGGCAACACGGAAAGGGCCGTGCCACATGTGAGCCAGCTTCTTCGCATAGCCCTCTTTCACTCGGTCTAGGTATAGCCATACCCTCGCCCCTGGTTCTATACCGTGGGGTCGGACTTGGTCATTGGTCCGGTCTGCCCGGTCTTGTGTGGCCTGACGCAGCTTTTCGTTGACGACTTCTTTTGCATGCTGGTAGTGTTTCTGGACCTGCATGCGCCAGCGTCGAGCATCGCGATCGCGGGTCCGGGTGCAACTGATAGGTATCGCAGCTTCCAATGTCGACCGAGGGTCCCATCCATATGTCAGATAAAAAGGCGTTTCTCCTCGGACCCGATCGGCCGACGAGTTGAGTGCAAACACCAGCCTTTCTGCATACTCGTCCCAATCTCGCTGGTCTGGGTCAGCAACGTACATCTTCATCGCCCTTGTTATGGTCTGCACCATGCGTTCCACCGATCCATTTGCTTGCGGACGATATGCCATCGTCGCACTCTGTTTCTGGCCCAGCATGTTATTGAACTACCGGAACACCTCGGCCATATAACCGGGTTCCCGATCGTGCCTGATGACCTCGCTGGCGCCGAATCTTCGGAACACACATTCTTCTTAGCTCTGGGCGATCTGCTACGCAGACCGAGATGCACTTGCCTTCGCGATAACTAGACCAGTGAACAGGTCTACCCAGATCAGCAGCTCAGTGTTACCGCGCGTCGATCTAGGCATTGACGGTATGTGGTCCATCGCTATGACCTGGAAAGGGTATGTAGCTTCGATATTTCCGGGCGATCGCCCCTTGATTACCGGTCTACCCTTTCCGGTCTCGCAATCCGTGCAACAGCCCACATATTTCTGCACACTGCGGAAAAGACCTCTCCAGTGGAAGTGGGACCTGATCTTGTTATAGGTCCTGCCTATGCCCTGATGCCCCCCTTCTAGACTCACGTGATAGTGATGAAGGACATCCGGCTGCAGCAACTCGGGGATCACTAATTTCGCCAGTCGGTCCCGGTCTGCACTGTCTTGGTCGGCATCGCGGCAGTAATACAATAATCCATTATCATCCACTTCGTAGCTATCCGCGATCTTGATGCACTCTTTCGCTTGATCGTTCGTCAACTTGGACAGTTCACCACGCAGATATGCCTTCAAATTCACAATCCATTCTTCTTCGTCCTGCGCCTTGAGGATCCGTTCTGCCCTTAGTCTTTGCACAACAGATTCACTCAACCGTTTCTTTGGGAACGGTTGGTGGGACTTCCGAGCTTTCGGTCTAGTCGCGACCATCACATGCACCTGGTCCGGAGCGTACTTGGGTCCGATCACCTCTGGGAGCCTGTTTATATTCACCAATTCATCCAGAACGGCCTTCTCGGTGATCGTAGCCCCGGTATGGTCTTGCATGGCCTTGGTCGCGAGGTAGTCGGCGTTTCTGTTCCAGTCCCGTTTCACGTGCAATAGCTCGTGGTTGGGTCGGTCCTTCAATGCCTTCATTACTCGATCATTTAGCGTCCGTAGTCCTGGAGCCTTGCAGTCGATCTCTCCGGTGATCTGCCTGATCACTACGTTGGAGTCACCACATATGATGACTCGCCCCTTCTCTTGCGACGACAGCAGGTCCAGACATAGAAGTAGACCTCGGTACTCCGCCTCGTTAACAGAAATATCCGGCGTGAAATCGGCAGCGGCTGCAACTATAGACCATTGTGGCAAATTCCACAATATGGCACTATAGGCGCCGACCTTCTTCTTCACGCTTGCCGATCCGTCAAAACTTAAGACCAAGAGCTCTTCATCATGGTCGACGGTCGGTGACGGTCTCGGAACTGACTGCCGAGGTTGCTTCCTCGGGGCAATCGCTATCAATGCCTCGTCCACTTCAGACCGAGGAGTGATACTGGCAGCTAATGTGCCCAAAATCTCTTCCTCGCCCCCGGTGCACTTAACGACCTCGAGGGACCACTGCGACAAGACCGCCGACCATCTGCCTAGACGTCCGTCCATCCCATTGGCTGATAATAGCCAGGACAAAGTAGACCGTCTTGACAGTACCTATATAGGTCGGCCGACCAGCAGGTTGTAACACACATCCAGAATTCGTAGCAACGCCAGCACTTCTTTCTCGACAATTCCATAGTTCACTTCATTTGGTTTTAGCGTCCGGCTCGTAAACGTGACCGGATGGTACACACCATCATGGTCTTGCACTAAAGTGGCCGAGATAGCCCACTTACTGGCATATACGATAATGGTCGGCACTTTTTCGGGAGCGAAATGCTTGAGAATCGGTGCCGTCGCCATCTTAACCTTCTACATACCAAAGGCAAACTGTGCACGCTTCTTATGATCTTCGGCCTCCACTTGCGGACAAACTGCAGCAAGACCAGAGTCGACGCCCCCATGTAAAGTTGCCCGGTCTTCTTCGCGCAACATATGGTAGTCCACTTCCCGGAGCTCATACAACACAGCCGCGTAGATAGCAAAATCTTCGATGAAGCGGCTGTAGTAGTTTAAACTTCCTAGGAAGGACTGCATTGCTTTCAGAGACTTGGGAAACGGGAGGTTGCTTAACGAATCCAGGTCCTTAAGATTAGCCTCTAGACCATTGTTCGAAACCATATGACCTAAATAGGCGACCTTGGACATACCCCAAAAACTTTTTATGGCGCTGATAGATAGGTTCCAGCGGTCGCATATCTCCAACAATCGTTCAACCTTCTCGCACAGACCGTTACATGACGAAGCAGGTATCAGAATGTCGTCGATGTACGACCGCCTCCCTAGAACGGACGGTCTTCTTTCCCGATCGGATTCACCCTCTGTAAACACATCATAACTTTTGGCAGGGTCCCGATCGGTCTTGATCTTGAAGTGTCCGTAGAATGCGTTGTCTATCAGCCTTTGATAGATCTGGGGTGCGTTCTTCAGACAGAACGGCATACGATTCCACTCGAAAAGACCAAACGGTGTCACAAATGCGGAAATCTCACGGGATCGATCAGTCATCGAGACCACCCAAAATACACTTGCCATGTCCAGCGAACAATACCACAAGGTCTTGTCCAGGTCTTCCAACAAATCATTGATCAGCGGCATCGGGTACACCATGAGTTTAGTCAACCGATTTACCAGCCGATAGTCGATGCACAGTCTAATGTCAACGCCGTTCTTCTTGATAACAATTACGATCGGCGAGGCCCATGGCGAGGTCGACGGTCTAATAATCTTGGTAGCCAACAGTCCTTTGATAAGATCAGAAAGCTTTTCACGGTACTGTGGCGCCACGCGTCGACATCGCTGAGCAATCGGCTTGGCATCTCCAACGTCAATATCGCAAATTGCACCACGGGCTGCAGGTGGTAAGGCATTGCCCTTTCCGATCAGCAGATGTCTTTTCTTCCATATGATATTCTTCAACTGCTCGATCTGGTCTGGACTGTTAAGGTCTTGATCACCCACTTGTAAATCATCCATTGTAACTTCGGGCGAGTCGGCAGACACTTCAGGGAGGACTGCCATTTGGCTTTCCAGCTCCTGAATGTACTGTTCCCCGCCTTCATGTATACAGACTTGTTCATCTTCTGGGGCGATATCACCTAGACCATCTGGACCGGCTGAACGCCCCTAGTCTTGATCGACGGGCTGTCCTTCACTGATATCGGTCTGATTAGGAATACCGTCATGGTCCGACCTATCAATTTCATGTTATCCTTCTTCCTTTTCTTGCTCCGCTGTCGCCTGGTCTTGTGCTGACACCACGTTGACTAACCTTGGCTCGTCTACTTGATGTTCAACCGTTCCTGGTGACTGCGGCGCCTTTCTTCGGACCAACATCTTTTTCGGGGTGACATAACTTAGTATTTCCACTAAAGGTTAGGTGTCCTCTTCCACCGACCCATCATCGCTGATAAGATCGGTGGTCGATTGGTA
>CM047587.1:16062243-16074339 GCA_026184515.1 Peronosclerospora sorghi | reverse complement strand
ACAACTGGTACAGATTACAAGGTCTTCCCGATCGTGCATGTGTACAAGTTGAAGCTGGTCCGAGAATTTCCTGATCGAACCAAAACTCCCTGTCTGGTAGACGAAGAAAAACGATTTGATTTCGATGAAGCGTTACTGCCAGAGGACAGTTGGGAACGACCATTAGAGGAAGACGAGTTTGAAGTGGAGAAGGTATTAGATGTTCGGTCGACCAAGAAGACTAGGTTCGGTCGGACTCACCGAGAGTACCTGGTCCGATGGAAGTACCATGATGAATCAACTTGGGTCGACGATCTCGACTTGAATTGTGCGGCTCTTCTACGAGAGTTCGAACGAGAACGAGTCAGTCGTAATCTCTTCGCAGTGATGCAGACTCATGAAGACCAATACCAAGACACGCAGTAGCATCGGTCGGTCTAGACCGGTGTGAAGATGTGGAAGGTCCGGAGTTGATGTGAAATTGTGATGAACTGTGACGAATTGGAGTAGCGGAATGACGAATGTGATGACTATTTTTCGTGATGGGGGTTGAACTGTTTACGATAACGTGTTCGGTGCAACTATGGGGAGAGTGGTAAAATTAGTTCAAGTGATTTGACGATCGGACATGAAAAAGAAATGATGACATGTATTACGAGTTATCTGGTCGACTACCTGCGACTTCACTTGCTATCGCCCCACAGACGGCCGATGATCATTGACGGATAATTTTTCACTTGATCCTGAAACTGGTTACGCCAGGGGTCCTTCCGGTCAAGCTGGACCAAAGCATCCTTGAGGTCCGCGACCGGCTCAGAGCAATAAAGACCGGGGTACCAAATTTCGTCGTCGGCCAGCAGTCTGGTCTTCTCAACGCAACGCCTCGGCATGTGGAGGAACACCGGGTACAAGAATACGTCGACGTCACACTCGCGAGCTCGCATTCCGTCCAAAATGTACTGGCACAGGGACTGCCAAGCCTCGCCCGCCCGAATTCGACGTCGCTTGCGCTTGCTCTGGAACGTCGCCAGGCCCGGATCTTGTCGCACCCGGTCGGGAGGAAGCACCAAGTAGTGGGACGCTTCCCAAATTGCTTGGCCATGGATCCTGTTGAAATTTTTCACCCGGCCTAGCAAAGTGCTGATTCATGGAGTCAAGTGGAACACAAGTCCTATCTTGGTGTTCGAAGATTTTCCATGGTTCATCGCCGTACAGGCGGGAGATCTGCGCCGACGTAATCAGGTCCGCCCTCCACTTGGCCGGTGGAAAAAGCCAGGAGTCCGGACGAGAGAAAGACCGGGCCAGAAGCTGCTTGGTCAGGGTAGACCGGCGTAAACAGCCGATTTGCCCCGACGACCACGGCCAAGTGACTTCAAACGTCCGCGGCGGAAGGGAGCTGGTATCAACCGCCATGTTTTTCAATAAGGCGTACTTGTGAAGCCCGGATGTCCCGGGGATAACCGAAGGCGCCGGCGTCGCGGATGTCGATACTGGTGCAGCGTCACTTGGAAGACCGGTCTTCTGCTCTGACCCCACTGTCGACACCACTTGGACGAAACTGTCACGCAAATTCGTTCGTGACTTGGACTGGATGGGGATCATGAACTCGGAATCGCCGGACCCTTCGCTGGAGTCCTCCTCAGACGAGACCCCTGTGTGCTGGATGCGACTTGCAGTACGGCGCGAGGGTGCTCGACTTTCCGAGGGGCTGTAGATGTCGTCCATGTCCGAGTCCGAGTCCATGGGAAGCGCCTGTGTCTTGGCTCGCTTATGGGACACTGCACGCTTCCCCCCATTCCGGGTCCGCGCGCAGTGCCCCGCGCCCTCGAGCTACCCGGCGCGTCCGCGCGCTTCTTTGACTTTGGTGTAATTTCATACTGCTGAATATCAGCCAATGAACGAAGCCGGTCTTGGTCCTGCTTCAAGCGGTCTTGGTCTTGCCCCGAGGCGACTAAGGTTGCTGATGCGGACCAATCTACGCTGGAGGAAGCAGTCGAACACGGAGGTAGCAAGTTCATCAAGCGCTGGCGGCACTGGTCTAGTGCAACCTGACGACGACCCGACTCTAGCGTCCAAGCGTCTGACTTGTCTTGATAAGACCGGACCTTCCCGGTCTGGTCTTGAATTGAAATCTGAAGCTCGGCAATGCGTCGCGCGAAGTCGTCGCCTTGCATGCGCAGTGAGGTCGCGTCAAACTATCCGTCCAGCTGCTGCCGGCGAACAAGTGCAAGTTGATCCCGGTGATGGGACTGATGAGCCTTCAGACGGGACAGCTCATGACGCGCGCTTACCAGCTCCTCTAAAATTGGTCGAAGCTGGTCAACATGATCGTCGGGCTGCCTATCGGCATCAAGCAAGGCACCCATTGCCTTGAAGACGATGGGAGGGATGAGAGCTGAAGACAAATGAGGGTCAAGAAGAGTACAAGATAAAGACCAAAGATGCGCACCTCGTGTTGCCTGGTGGGCCACCTGGGTCCTGAGACGCATGTTTTCTGCAAGCATATCCTGCATCTGCGTGTCGGCTTCTGTCTGACGCCCTTCCGATGTTTGAAGTGCACGAGAGTTACGTGGGCTGTCAGACCGAGCCGACCGGACAGGCGAAGCAAGGTGGGGTGACTCGGCGCATAGAGTTTATGCAAGAACAAGCGTCAAAGGGAAGCATAAGAAGATCAAGTGCAGTAAAGGCAGTACCTGACGCAGGTGTCGAATATGTTTGGTCCATGGTGAAGAAGTGTGAGTGAACAAGGTCCAGTTGGTCGAGTGATGGGTGAGTCAGACCGTTATCTTTGTGCGACACGATCGGACTCAGGGGCGGCTGTGGTGAAGTGTACCACAAATTTGGTCACTTTTGGTCAAGGCAGTTGGTCGAGTTTCCGATTGGTCTAAACAAGGGGGCTTATTAGCCTATCAGATTCAAGGAGTATCAAGAACGCAGGTCTTGTGTGAGTCACCTGACATTGGGTATTTTACATAATTTTGTGTGGGTACATTAGGGACCATAGGGAGGTAGTATTATTGGTTAGTTGCGATTTTTCCAAGTAGAAGTCTTTTGGCTGCGGATTTTCCAAGTAAAAGTCTTTTGGTCTAGGAATAAGTGGCAAAAACCTCTCCTGGTCTTGGTCTACACCGCAGCAAGAGGTCGCCGTTATTCTTTCACGTACACTAGTCGCCTCCGCCCGCCGCGGAGTGTTTGGGGGCAGAGGGTTGAATTATCCCCTATTGCCTATTATACCCGGTCTGGACGCGCCTCACGCGCACTTTGGCCACCGGAAGTCCCTCGACGGGAGTACGATTTGGCGATCTCGACACTTTAAGTCAAGTACGTTTGAAACGTGATATTCACTCGATTGGTCTTTACGTGGAGATATCGTTTGTGGAGTTTCACGAGCATATTAGGTCTTTACGTGGACATATTGGCTCATTGTAACATTGGTTGGAGTTTAGACTGGTTTTGGTCTTCTCTCATATTGGTCAGGGGCTAGACCGGTTGATTGGTCTACCCTCTATTATTTCGTATTGGTCAGGTCTAGATCGTTTGGACGATAGACCTATTGGAATTTATCTTTTGGAAGTGTTTCTGGTCTGTACGTACCTGGGGTGAAGAGTTCCGCCTAGGTACACCTAGCCAGCACGGTCTCATGTTCAAGACCGAATCAAATCGATCTGCGATCCCGATCCACCGAGTTTGTAACTAGCCCATTCCATCAGGTACACAAGGTGAGATGAACTTAAGTGAATTGGACCAAGTGTCTTTGGATGATGACCGGTCGTCCGCCAGCAGCGGACGATCGGACCAGATTTCGAATGGAGGTCCGCGGGGTACCCCCCCTCCCGTAAGTTGAAAGGCTGGGCACGATGGTGGTTGTCAGGTTGTCGATACAAATGTATTCGATTTCGAACTTGCCTCCACCACACTTGGAATTGAATTCGGTAAAGCAGCGCGGCCGAACGCGGCCAAGATACCGACAAATGTTCATGGAAATGCACAGAATGTTGGCAGAGTGAATGCGCCGGCGCTACAGACGCCTGGAATGCATTTCAGGCAAGAAGCACGTGCGCCTTCCCGAAGCCTGTGCAGGCGCCATGCGCCAAGATCCCCAAGCTCGGTATCGAGAAGTTCTCGGGGGTTGAGATATTCCCCGGACTCGGTGCCGGCTTCAAGCAGTGGGCGTACCTCTTTATTGAGGCCGTCGAAATAGCCGAGATGACGTCAGGCTTTGTCTGGACGGAGCGCCTGAAAGTCAAAAAGCTCGGGGAGTATCTTGAAGGAGTGGCAGCGGATTATTTCAGTGCAAATATCAGCAAGTGGTGGAAAATTTATCCGGAATTGTTGTAAAACCTGGACTATGTGTATTTGGTGTTTCGTGTAACGATCTCCCCCCGAACAGGCTGCAGTGTGTTTTGCTTCGGAAAAGAGTCCCAAACAGACTTTGACCGAGCACTACCTGTACCTGGTAGCTCTGGCTCGCGAGAGCGAGATGAGCGAAAGGATGGTGGTTGAGAATATCTTTAAATTTGCCGCGCCACATTTAAAAGTTGCGATCATGGCAGGTACAATCCTATGGGAGAGGATTAGCTGTGCCATGGACAGGAACTCATATCGTGGGCGCAAGCGTTGGATGAGGATATGCTAAGAGCAAGGCCGCCCGCCCGACTGCACGCGAATTTGGTGACTGAGGCCGGATTCGTAAGAAAATGTTACGGCTGCGGGAATCCATGACACATGAAAAGAGAATGCCCACAAAAAGGAAGAAGGGTACAAAAGACTGGTAACCCGAAAGATCAAGGAGGTTCAAACAATCAGTGGAACCGAAAGGTCGCATTGTCCACCATTGGAGTGGGACAGAATTGTGCGATCGATGGAATGACTGTTGCAGATGACATTTCAGGGACGACGTGGATCGTTGATAGTGGCGCTAGCAGGCACTTGGTGGCCGACGAAAACTTGTTGGAGGACCCTGTCACATGTGGCCCGTAAGACGGATTTATGTTTCCTGACGGCGGGAAATTATCGGTCACCAAGGTTGGGAAGATTAAGCTGGTTACGCCTGGTGTCGACCCTGTTTCGATTGAATTAAGCGAAGTGTATTTTGCACCCAAAATTGCCAAGAACCTGATTTCACTTGGCAAGTTGCATGAAAAAAGGTGCAAAAAGTGGAAAACAGTGGAAAGTTATCAATTCAGTGGAACGGAAATACGCTGTTTCCAGTCGAAATATGTGGATCGATTTTTGTGGCTAATCTGATACCAGAAAGGCTGAGCGGACGCGCGCAGCAGTTCACGCACATGTTGCTGAACGCTGTCGCTACCGAAACTGATAGTAATGTGCAGGAAGGAACGCTGCATCACTTTCATGTCCGCTTGGGTCACTTGGCTTACGACACAGTTGAAAGACTAGCCAAGGACCGCAGGTCAGGCATCAGGTTGACGGACAGCAGTCGACCGAACTGCCTGACCTGTGCCGAAGGAAATGCATCCAGAAAACAACAGCCAAGGACGGACTCAGGCGAAAACTCGACGATTGAGCGTGTCGGCGGTGTGATATGTAGCGACTTGAAGGGTCCCATCACACCGCGCGACAGACGCGGAAATCGATACCTAGTGGTATTTGTAGACCAATATTCAAGTTACGTACTGGTTTTCGCCACTCGACCTAAAGACAGAGCGGCGAAAATGTTCGAACATTTCCTGACTTGGTTCGAAAATGAGTTCAAGTGTCGCATCCATGTCGTGCGTACGGAAGGAGGCGGTGAGTACAAAACCGTGTAATTATTTTGTAAAAGGACTGAGCTTCGCCGTCAAGTTACGGAGGCTGTTAACCCATCCTCCAATGGAAAATCCGAAAGGATTAACCGGACCATTTTTAACATGGTCCGGCGTATGATTTTTAGGTCGGGGGTACCCTTTATGTATTAGTCTGAGGCGGCGAAATATGTCTCATACATTTTGAACCGCACCCCGACCCGTTTGAATCCTGAGAAACTTGCGCCTTACGAAATGTTGACGGGTAAAAAATCCTCTTTGAAGGAATTTGTGGTGTTTGGATCGCCGTGCATGGTGTGGAGGGAACCGCGGAAAAAGGCCCTCGAGAAACATGCCGAGCGAGCTTTAGTACTTGGTCGCAGTGATGAAACCAAGTGCTTCAAGGTGATACTGCTCAAGGACAGGGTGGTGACGGTCACTCGCCATGTTAGTGCAATTGAGACACTAGACAAGGAGGCGAGTGACCAAATCACAAGGGCACTGGACATCGCGGCTGAAGAGAAGATCGAGAGACGAGCTGCGGGACGCGTAGATGCAGGCCTGGCCCAAGGAAACTGTTGTAACAGGACGTTTTGAAGTGCAAGACACCAGTGAAAAGGTGCATAAACATCCCACGAAGTCTGGACGCGTGATTAAGAAGACTCTCAAGGCAGTCGCATTGGAGAAATCAAGTAAAAAGAAGTCCGGGGATGAAGTAAGCATTGAGGCGTCCACCGGTGGAGAACGCGTGATTGATGCCGCCGAAGATGAAGTTGCGAGTGATGGGCCGGTATTGAAGTGGAAGGACCCGGCAATGCTGTTGAAGAAAGCGCGATGTGTGTCTACGCTGTATGTGAAACTGTCGTTGGTGGAAGTGCGTCCCGTGTTGTAGTCCCCGACCCAAGCTCATTCAAGGAGGCGCATGAAGGTGTAAACTCTGACCTATGGACGAAGGCAGAGCAGGAAGAGCTAAAATCACTTGATGATATAGGCACCTGGAAGGTTATGAAGCGTCGGCCGGACAAGAAATTGTTTCCCACTAAGTGGGTATACAAAACCAAGTTGCGTGCAGATGGAACAGTCGAGCTTTACAAGGCTCGGCTTGTGGCACGCGGCGATCGTCACATTTACGGCCAGGATTTCTACTCTACGTTTTCGACAGTCATGGAAGTCGATAATGTAAAAGTGATCCTGGCCATGTCGCAAATCTGGGGGGTACCCGCACGGCACGGTGATGTGCCGAGCGCCTACCCGAAGGCGAAGACAGAAGAAGATTACGAGATCCATTTAAAGATCCCGCAAGGTATGCAGGTACCGAAGGAAGTGTATGAAACGTTTAACGTGGATTCAAGTGACGAACTCTCGCTAAAGTTGGAAAGAAACCTGTATGGTTTAAAGCAGGCCGGAAGATTGTGGCATCAATTATTGTGCCAAACATTGGAAAAGTTGAAGATCGAACAGTGCGTTACGGATACCTGCGTGTTCGTTAGGCGTGGTGTAGATGGTATCGTCTTGGTTGGGGCGTGTGTCGACGACCTATTGTTACCGGAAACATGCCAGAGGCAGTTGACAAGTTTTTCATTGAAATGAACGTGCAGTAACTCAAGGACCTGGGAATTGGGAGCAAGTTTTTGGGAATTCGCATTGAAAGTAACCCACAGGATGATTACAGATTGGATCGGGAGGCTGCTATTGATGAGCTCCTGATCGCGCATGACTTTGGACAGATGAGCGCAACACGCACGCCGGTGCTGGACGTGGACGGTGTAGAAGACTTCAAGGAATTGTTACCAAATAAATCAAGAGAGAAGTATCCAAGTATCAAGAGTTTCCAATCGCTGGTGTGTAGCCTCTTGTGGATATCTCGCTGTACGCGCCCGGAAATTGCCTTCGCGGTGCACCACGTAACGCGGCGCACGCATGCGCCCACGCTAGGGGATTTCAAGGATGCAAAGCGAATTGCAAGGTATTTGAAGGGAACCAAGGCAATGAAACTAGGATTGAATCACGATGACGAGTTGCCATTACTGATACGGATTACGTGTTACACGGACGCCGATTTTGCGGGCGACAAAATGGATCGAAAAGGAGTGAGTGCAGTGGTGGTGTATCACAACGGAATTATCGTCTCGTGGAAGTGCAAGAAGAAGACTATAGTGGCATTGTCCACAGCTGAGACGAATTTGTGGATGCAGCTGTGGGCGGACGTGAGGCATTGGGACTGCGAGAATTGCTACTGGAAATTGGTATTTTTTCGAGGGAGCCGCTGTTGATGAAAATGGATAATCAGGCTGCCATCAAGCATGTGGAATATGAAGCGAGTGCTGTCAATACGAAACACATCGACATCAAGCTGAAGGTTTTAAAGGACCTGAGTAAGAAGGGCGTGATCAAGGCAGCTCACGTGCCAAGTTTGGAGATGGTAGCGGACCTGTTAACGAAGGATTTTAAAGCGCAGCGGATGCAAGAATTACGCAAGCAAATTAGTTTGTATTAAAAGTGTTACAGCGAGCGCCGTTTCAGGAGGAGTGTTGATTTTCGAAGTATCCATGTTTGGCTTTCGAGGTAAATCTTATGTTGGAAACGGATTGGCTGATATTACTTTTATGCATGGTGTTGACAGGTTTTAAGTCTGTGGCGCTTAGTGGACATAAGCGTGATTTATTGACTTAAAACCTTTTATAATTACATAATATATATCACTTCTATTTTTGGCAAACAACCAGCACTTCAAGTAAGTAACTTCGGGCAGAGGCTATTAGGAGCCGATACCGCCTACTCTAACGCGCATCAAGCTACCACGTCTGCCTGTACCAACACGCTTGCACAATGCTGGGAACGCTGGGTTATCTAAAGCCCTCCGATTCATTTCTGTTCTCTGACGAGACGTGCGCAGACGCAATTTGTATCGCGGGAAATCCCATGACGAGAACTTTCTTGATATAGAGACTCGCATACCAGTGATGTTCTTGGAGCACATGTTAATATTTATTGAGCTAAATATGATTTTTTCGTAAAAAAAACGGATTCGGGGAATATTTTATTTTTTTCAGTTAACTTGAAAAAAACAACAAAAGAAAACCTAATTTTATTTTATTCCAAGCAATTGTTAATTTATTACCTAAATTAAAGATAACTGGTATTCCCAATTAAAACAGAAAAGAAAAAATAGATATTTTGTCTATCTTTCTTTTTTTGTTTTCTTTCTGTAGAAGATCGTGGTGCTTTTATCCCTCTCGTGTTCTTTACAATTTCTCCTATTTAGTTGCACGATAGATCGAAGTATCGTGATCGGTGTTATTGTCGATGCTCAAAATAAATATCACTCAACTCATCTCCCGGTGAAGAGTGGAAAACCCTAGTCTCGATCAGACACATCCTCCGGCCTGATATCGAGAACATCTGAATCAAGAGACCACCTTGTCTTGAATGTAATAACAAGAACCAATGGTACCCAACGTGAATTCGAAAAGAGAGAGATCATCAAATGAATTTCATAAGCTCTAATGATATATAAGTTAAAATATAATTATTCTAATCAGAATATCTAGGCTGCCCATAAAAGTTTTTTGGATTATAAATTCTTATAATCCATTTGTAGTTGGATTCGGTTTACTTAACCAAATCCACAGGGGATCTCATCTCTTAAACAAATCAGCAACTTACTACACGTTTGAATTTAGGTATACCTAGTAGAGCTAAACCATCTTTCGTCTAGCACTAGTCAATTAGTGTAGGACTAAAAATAAGTACTAACAACATAAGTAATTTAAGACAAAATTTCTTATTGAATTTAGATTCGTTTCTTACCTATTGGGCACTTTTTCAACTTTTTTCATTACAGGTAAGCCTGTAGCAGCATCTCGTTTACACCTGGTAGAACTAAGTGGTCTGTCCTAACAACCACTAGCGCGTTCTTCTAGTTGTTTAACAGAGTTTAGGGCAAAAAAAGTCCTAAATAAGGATATTTCTCGCCGTGCGGGAAATTGTGTTATTAACAAGGGGTTTCGCCACTTCAACATGCCATTGCAGCGCGCTGGTGCAGAAATGGCCCCGATATACTTTAATGCTCGAGGTAAATCCCGGTCGAGCAAGAAAAATCATAAATATATTTCTAAGAAATTCAGTCGCTTTTTAGCCGCCGCAACTTCATCACATTTAATGTCGACGTATTCCCGTATACGTGGAACATAGAACCTTCTGCGATGGCCGATCGAATTAGAGACAGCATAAGTCGCAAATATAAGTGTGCCCAGGTTTAATGCGGTATAGGAAGAAGGAAGATGAAGATTTAGATAAATGTTTTCTCAAAGATCAAAGTCTTGCAGCTTTGTCTCTCTTGTGAGCCCCTGTCCGGTGTTACCAGCGCATCATATTCGAAGACTCTTTTGTCAAAGAATCCAGAGCAAGATGGTGGGTCATTCAAAGGTTTTGCCTGAAAAAACGGTCAGTCGTAAACGGAGAGGTGCCAAGCTTGACCTAGAGGCCAAAATAGTTAAATTCGGAGACAAAAGAGAAGATAAGCGCATAATCAGCTTCAGAAGGCTCACCTCGGACTGGTTTTAGTTATACGACCACAAATTGACTTCTCACGTGCTTACTAGCCCGTCTCTTTGGATCTCTCTAGTCTATTTTGTTGTAAAACGGATGAAACGACTGGTCAGGATACCCAGCGATCGTATACGGGCGACAGGGTGACTCTTCAAGGCGTCGCGTGTAGCCGTGCGTACACGCACGGTGCGGCTAGCGGACAGAGGAAGACTTTCCTAAAGCGGCGATGGGCCGCTACTTAGCCGATACGCGCTTATAAAAGGGCTTATTAAGAGAGTACTCTCTTACTAGGGGCCAAGATTTCTCTTTGGTTTACAAGTTAGCACAAGCTAACGCCTTAATACAAGGATCCCTTACTAAGGGGGTAGCTAAGGGAAGGTCTTCCCTTACACTACAACACTTACTGCGCGCGCGAACGGTCGAGGTCGTGCGCCTAGCAGTCTTCAGAGTGAAATGTAAACTGAATGTATATTTAATATGTAATTAGCCTAAATTAATAAACTAATGTAAACTATATGTAATACTAAGTAGAACTTACTAAATTCGTACCTAGCCAAAATGTAATGTACACCACCTGTGTACTAACACGTGGCAGGCTGCCACGCCTCCACCAAGGGCTCCTGACCTGATTGGTTAAAATAACCAATAGGTCCAAACCTTTCGGACCGGTCAATACTGACCCCAACCGTAGTGTACTTACGTACACAACATAACTAATGTTGTGGTGGAGTCAAGTTCAAAATCGAACACCGTAGTGTCGAGAACCTGACCACCATCGTGCCCAGCCTTCCAACTGACGGGGGGGTACCCCTCGAAACTTCTCGTACGATCCGATCTGATCGTCCGCTGCTAGCAGACAACCGAACATCAGCATAGGACGCCTGGTCCGATTCTTTCGCCATCTCACCTAGTGTACCCGATGGAATGGGCTGGTTACACAATCGGTGGATCGACGCTAAGAATTGATGTGGGGTCTAAAAAACGTGAGAACGTGCTGGGTGGTGTACCCCGGGCGGAACTCTTCACCCTGGTTACGGGCAGACCAATTACACTCCGAGTAAATATACTCCAAAGGGCAGATCGCTCAACCGATCGTAGAGCCCAACCAATACGAGAATAAAAGTCCAATACTCCAATACAGAGATCCAATGAGAACGTGACAAACTCCACGAACGATATCTCCACGTAACAATACAATACTTGATTACACGTTCCAAACGTGTGCAACTTGAGCTTGTGAAGCCAACCAAAATGTACTCCCGTCGAGGGACTTCCGGCGGGCCAAGTGCGTCTGTGACGCGTCCCGGACGGGTATAACAAGCTAGAGGGGATTACGCGCCCTTCTGCTTCCAAACAATCTGCGGCGTGCAGAGGCGACTGATGTACAGTGCGAAGAAACGACTTCTTGTTGAGTTAAAGGTCAAAATACAACGACTCGGTAAAACCAAAACTATCTCCCTACGGTCCCCAATATGTACAAACATGAAAATATGTAAGTACACGCAATATCATGTGACTTACCAAAATCCGTGTTCTTGACACTCCTCGCACAAGATAGGCTTAAAAGCCTCCTTGATTTCCACCAATCAGATCGCGGATAAGCCGATCGGTGTGCTGCTGACACAAAGCGACCAAAATTCTCGAGTCCGCTTCACCACAGCCACCCCTGAGTCCGGTCGTAGCCGCGCAACGGTAGCGACCCGATCTCACCATATTCCAGATATTCAGAGTAGCAGACTTCACCGATGGACAGATCTTCGAGTCCACATTCGCCAGGTGCTTGCCTTGTACACCTGATCATCTTGTGACCACTCTTGACGTT
>CM047587.1:16051195-16062143 GCA_026184515.1 Peronosclerospora sorghi | reverse complement strand
GGTGCTTGCCTTGTACACCTGATCATCTTGTGACCACTCTTGACGTTCGTTGCTGCAGGTGCCCTGTGTTCCTCTTCGCCCCATATCAATTTGCCTACCAGATCGGACCGATTTGACAGCCCTCTCAACACTCCAGAGTCCGACACACCGGATAGGCATCAGATCGGGGTCGATCAGCTCCGGAAAACAGTCCGGGAGCTCCCGTCGCAGTTGGACGTCAAGAATTCTTCACTCCTGAAACTGAGGAAGGAGGTGGATACGTTGATCCCCATGTCCACGAAGTTGCAGGAGGTGATCGCTGAAAACGCGCATCTCCGGGCCCAGATCGTCCAACAAGCAACGCAAGGTAGGTCAATCGATCTGTTTCCATCTTGAGTCTGGTCTGACCTTTCTTTGCATATAGATCAATTACTCGCCGATATCGCCAAGACGTTCGACGCTTTATTCGCGGCTGATAGGCAGTCCCATGACCACTGCGATCAGCTCCGACCGATCTTGGACGGGATGATTGATCGGCGAACGGCATGATCTGACTCGTTTGGAGGCTTACCGATCACACCTCCTGGAACAGCTCGCGGTGGTCAACCGGCAGAGGTTGGAGGATAAGTCCGATCGGAATTTACTCCGCACCCAACATGGTTACCTGGAGAGGCATATCGGCGAGTTGCAGGTCGTGGTCAGGGAGCAGATCGGGAAAGTCGAGTCCTTCCAGAGTCATCGGACGCCTGGCCCCAGGAGTCAGACCGTCGCTGGGAGGCCGTAAATCGGTGCTACAAACAGTTGACCGACTTGTTGCACAGGCTTCCGGCTGCAGGCTCTAGCGTTGACCGATCTGCATCGGCCGCTCTGATCGATTTGCACCAAGATCGGACAGGACGCCACTCATTGGCTAAAAGTAAGCACTCAAAAATTCCAAAAGTTCCCAAGAAGCGTAAGGACGTGTCGAAGGGCTCAAGGGCGCGGGGTATAGCGCGCGACTCCGAACTCGAGGAGAAGAAAGCGGTGCCTCACAAGAGAGCCAAGACGCTGACGCATCTTCCAAGCCCATGATCGGACGCAGGTGACACGTCCATCACCATCAAATCGCATGCGCCCTTACTCCCCCGCGCGCTCAAACCAAGCATGTGGAGATCTCCTCCGGATAGGGATTGGGGGACGAATCGGGAGATTCTGAGTTCTTGATCACTGCTTCATCCAAGTCCCAATCCGATCAGTGCCGAGGTCCTGTTCCCGCTAAGCCTGCATCAGGGGCTGATAAGGTGATCAGATCATAGGGTGATGGTGTTTGCACGGACGCGTGAGTCAACCGGATCGGCGCCTTCGTTCCAGCCCGGCATATCTGGTCTGCGCCATCATGGCGGATTGAAAGAGGTTTCGATCGGAGATCGACCTCTCCCATTGCTGACTTCAGATGCCACTTTGCCATGGTCACCGGGGCAGATCGATAGCTTGCACCGATCAGCCCTGACCAAGAATACTATCCCGGTCTCTATCGCGTCCAGACTCCTGGCTTGTTCCTCTAGCTTCAAAGGCTTCTGCATGGCGGGCGGACCTGGTCACAGCACCACAAATCGCCCGTCTGTATGCAGATCAGCCATGGAAAGTGTTCATCCGCCCCAAGCTGGGGTCCATGTTTGCGTCGACTGCGTGGATCGACTCGTTCTTGGGTGGAGTGAAGGCCTTTAATGAAGCCTACAGCAAAGCTATCTGGTAGTCTACGCACTATCTAGTACTTCCTCCTGGTCGAGCGCAACATGATCAAGGCCTGATCTTGTTCCAGAGAAACCGAAAGAGGCGCCGGAGTCGGGCAGGCGAGACCTGGCAGACCCTATGCCAGTTTGTTCTGGGAGGGATGCTGGCCCGCAAGTGCAACATCGACATCTTTTTATATCATGTAGTTCTTCATATGGACAAACGTCGGGTTGAGAGACCTGGGGTATTAGCTGACGACGGCGTCTGGTATCCCGGTCTTCACTGTGACGAGCCGATCGCAAACATGAAGGACGCTATGATCCAGATCGATCGGAAGGAGCCCTGGCGCAATCAGCACCAGAACCAGATCAAAGACCATCCGGAGTTACTATCGGCCGTCTGTGGGGTGACTACGAATCTTGATGCGGAAGTTATCTGACCAGATAATCCATAATACATGTCATCATTCTTTCCAAATTCCTGATAACCCAATCACTTGACCAAATTTCAACACTTTCTCCAAACTTGCACCAACAAGTTATCACACACAGTTTCCATCCACATCGCGAAAATTATCACCACGTTCTTCACTCCACTACTCCAGTTCATCACAGTTCATCATACGAATTCACAATAATTCAGACTTTACACATATTCACACCGATCGATATACTGATCGGTGATACTGTGTGTCTTGATCTTCATCTTCGTGATTCTGTATCCCTGCGAAGCGATTCCGACTGACTCGTTCTCTCTCGAACTCTCGTAGCAGTGCTCCACAATTCAGATCGAGTTCGTCGATCCAAGTTGCTTCGTCATGATCCTTCCAGCGGACCAGATATTCTCGGTGGGTGCGGCCGAAACGTGTCTTCTTGACCGATCGGACATCTAGCACCTTTTCCACCTCGAATTCGTCATCTTCCAATGGCCTTTCCCAACTGTCTTCCGGCAGCAGAGCCTCATCAAAATCGAACCTCTCCGCTTCGTCCACCAGACAGGGCATGTTAGGCCGATCGGGGAATTCTCTGACCAGCTTCAGCTTGGACACGTGCACGATCGGAAAAACTTTGTAATATGTGCCGATCGTGATCAGAAGGGCAGCGTGCTCACCGATCAGCTCTGCTACACGGAAAGGACCGTGCCACATATGAGCCAACTTCTTCGCATAGCCTTCCTTGACCCGATCGAGGTATAACCATACCCTCGCCCCTGGTTCAATACCATGAGGGCGGACCTGATCGTTATTCCGATCTGCTCGATCTTGTGTGGCCTGACGCAACTTTTCATTGACGCTTTCTTTCGCATGCTGATAATGCTTCTGGACCTGCATGCGCCAACGACGGGCATCGCGATCGCGGGTCCGAGTGCATCCGATCGGTATCGCCCCTTCAAGTGTCGATCGGGGTTCCCATACATACGCCAGATAAAAAGGCGTTTCTCCTCGGACCCTATCGGTTGAAGAGTTGAGTGTGAATACCAGTCTCTCTGCATACTCATCCCAGTCACGTTGGTCCGGATCGGCCATATACATCTTAATCGCCCTTGTTATTGTCCGCACCATGCGTTCAGCCGATCCGTTCGCTTGCGGACGATATGCCATCTTTGCGCTATGCTTCTGGCCTAGCATGTTATTGAACTATCGTAACACCTCAGCCATAAAACCGGGTTCCCGATCGTGTCTAATAACTTCGCTGTCGCCGAACCATCTGAACACGCATTCCTCATAACTCTGGGCGATCTGCTCCGCAGATCGGGATGCACTAGCCTTTGCGATCACCAGACCAGTGAATAGGTCGATCCAGATCAGCAGCTCAGTGTTGCCGTGTGTCGATCTGGGCAGAGACGGTATGTGATCCATTGCTATCACCTGGAAAGGGTAGGTAGCCTCGATATTTCCGGGCGATCGCCCCTTATTATCGGTCTGCCCTTTCCGGTCTCTCAATCTGTGCAACAGCCCACATATTTCTGCACGCTCCGAAAAAGTACTCTCCAGTGAAAGTGGGCCCTGATCTTGTGGTATGTCGTGCCTATGCCTTGATGTCCCCCTTCTACACTCACATGGTAGTGATGAAGGACATCCGGCTGTAGCAACTTAGGGATCACCAGTTTCGCTAGTCGATCTCGATCGCCAATGTTTTGATCAATGTCACGACAGTAATACAGCAATACATTGTCGTCCACATCGTAACTGTCCGCGATCTTGGTACACTCTTTCGCCTGATCATTTTTTAACTTGGACAGTTCACCGCGCAGATATGCGTTCAAGTTGACGATCCACTCTTCTTCATCCTGCGCCTTGAGGATCCGTTCCGCTCTTAACTGTTGTACAACGTACTCACTCAGCCTTTCCTTTGGGAACGATCGGCGAGACTTCCGAGTTCGCGATCTAGTCGCCGCCATGACATGCACCTGATCAGGGCTGTCCTTGGACTTGATCAACTCCGGGAACCTTTTTATGTTCATAAGTTCATGTAGAACGGCCTCCTCGGTGATCGTCGCCCCGATCTGGTCCCGCATAGCTTGGGTCGCGAGGTGATCGTCGCTTCTGTTCCAATACCGTTTCACGTGCAATAGATCGTGGTTGGGATAGTATTTCAGTGCCTTCATCACCCGATCATTCAGCAACTTCAGCCGTGGCGCCTTACAGCCGATCTCCCCGGTAATTTGCCTTATCACTAGGTTGGAGTCACCAACATATGATGATCCTCAATTTCTTTTGTGATGATAGCAGATCAAGACATAGAAGGAGTCCCCGATATTCCGCCTCGTTACCGTTATGTCAGGCGTGAAATCGGCGGCGGCTGCTACTATATACCATTGTGGTAACTTCCTCAGTATGGCGCTATAAGAGCCGACCTTCTTCTTCACGCTAGCCGATCCGTCGAAACTCAAGACCACGAGTTCCTCATCTCGATCGACGATCGGTGGCGGCAGTGAGATTGACTGTCGAGGTTGCTTCCTTCAGGCAATCGCCATCAGAGCTTCATCCACTTCAGACCGAGGGGTGATACTGGCAGCCAATGTGCCCAATATCTTCTCCTCTCCCTTGGTTCACTTGACGACCTTGAGGGACCACTGTGATAAGATCGCTGACCATCCGCCAAGCCGACCGTCCATCCCACTGGCTGATAATAGCCACGCCAATGTCGACTTTCTCGAAAGAACCTTTACAGATCGGCCGACCAGTAGGTTGTAGCACACATCCAAAATCCGTAGTAAATCCAGAACTTCCTTTTCGACGATCACATAGTTAACTTCGTTCGGCTTCAACGTCCGGCTCGTAAAAGTGACCGCGTGATACACTCCATCATGTTCTTGCACTAGAGTGGCAGAAATGGCCCACTTACTAGCGTACACAATGACAATCGGCATTTTTCCGTATCGAAGTGTCTGAGAATCGGTGCCGGCTCCATCTTGGCCTTCAGCATACCGAAAGCAACCTTTGCACGCTTCATGTGATCCTCTACCTCCATCTGCGGAAAATCTGCGGGGAGATCAGAGTCGCAGCTATCTTGTAAAGTTGACCGATCTCCTTCGCGCAACGTATGGTAGTCGACTTCCCGGAGATCGTACAGCACGGCCGAGTAATTTAGGCTACCCAAGAAGGACTGCATTGCCTTCAGTGATCTGGGAAACGGGAGGTTGATCGGTGACTCCAGATCGTTTGGATTGGCCTCCAGCCCACTTATTGACACCATATGACCCAAACAGGCGACCTTGGACATGCCCCAAAAACTCTTCACAGCACTGATCGACAGGTTCCAGCGATCGCATGTCTCCAACAACCGTTCGAACTTCTCGCACTGATAGCTCCATGACGAAGCAGGGATCAGAATGTCGTCGATATACGATCGCCTCCCCAGAACGGACGGTCTCCTTTCCCGATCGGGTTCACCCTCTGTAAATACATCATGGTTTTCGGTGGGGTCCCGATCGGTACTGATCTTAAGGTGTCCATACAATGCGTTGTCCATCAGCCTCTGGTAGATCTGGGGCGCGTTCTTCAAACCGAACGGCATACGGTTCCACTCTAACAGACCGAACGGCGTAACAAATGCGGAAATCTGGCGAGCCCGATCGGTCATCGAAACCACCCAAAATCCACTTCCCATATCCAGTGAGCAGTACCACAGTGTCTTGTCGAGATCTTCTAGCAGATCGCTAATCAGCGGCATCGGGTACACCATAAGCTTGGTCAACCGATTTACTAACCGATAATCGATACACAACCTTATGTTGACACCGTTCTTCTTGATCACAATCCGATCGGTGAGGCCCACGGCGAGGTCGACGGCTTAATGATCTTGGTGGTCAACAGTCCTTTAATAAGATTAGACACTTTTTTCGCGGTACTGTGGCGCCACACGTCGGCATCGCTGGTCGATCGGTTTGGCATCACCCACGTCGATGTCACAGATCGCTCCACGAGCAGCAGGGGGTAAGGCGTTGTCTTTCCCAATTAGCAGATGTTTCTTCTTCCATATGATCATCTTTAGCTGATCGATCTGATCGGGACTGTTGACATCTCGATCACCCACTTGCAGATCGTCCAAGGTGACTTCGGGCGGATCAGCAGAAACTTCAGGGAGGAGTGCCATCTGGCTCTCCAGCTCCTGAATATATTGATCCCCGCCTTCATGTATACAAACTTGATCGTCTTCCGGGGCAATATCACCCAAACCGTCCTGATCGGTTGCAGACTGCTGTTCCCGATCGGCGGGCTGCTTTTCAACGACATCGACCTGCTTAGACGCGCCATCGTGGTCCGCCCCAGCAATGCCATGTTCCCCTTTTTCTATTCCCGGCTACGCTGTCGCCTGTTCTTGTGACGCCCACCACGTTGACGAACCTTGGCTCATCGGCTTGATGGTCCACCGTGCCCGGCGACTTCGTTGCCTTTCTTCGAACTAAAATCTTCTTTGGGGTTACATAGCTGGGCCGTTACACCATAGGTGAGGTATCTTCTTCCACCGGTCCATCATCGCTGATCAGATCGGTGGTCGCTTGGTATGCCAAGTTCTGCCACTCAACATACCGTCTCGATCCGATCGAGACGAACCCCATCTTTCTTGGCACTTTCCCTTCCGCCAGCCACATGCCAACAATAGTATTGTTGTCGAGTGTAAGCGTCTTGTCACCGATATTAGTGACTCGAACAAAATCATATCGACCGGCGCTCTTCACAAAGGTCGACACCCACCGATCGCCCCTGGCCACCCTAAACTTCCTTGATCGAAAACCTTTGTCGACCGGGGTATCAGCGGATTGGCCGACTGGAATGGTGACATCTTGGTTCCACCTGACCAGATCGGTGTGCGATCCGTATAGGGGCCGCCTACCAGCTAACTAGATCTGGACCTCATCCGGGAGTGTAAGCACTCCATGAGACAGATCAAGGCGAATACCCGCCGGCACCATGAAATTCATGCCTAACAGGGAATCCAAACCGGCCAGATTGTCAACCCAAGCGCTGAAGAAGTAGACCAACGAACCTGAGAGGGTGATCTTCACGCGCGTCCTTCCTTCGGTCATGTAAGAGTTTTCACCGATTCCGACGCATTCTTGTGTCTGGGTGTCGTCTATACGACATCCGACCGTACGAGCAAATGCGGAGTCGATAATTGAGACTTCGGCCCCAGAGTCGAACAACATCGTTGCCTTCTGGTTGTTTATCTTACCACAGTCTTTCGCCTGCTTGAACCATTTGTCGGGTGCATGATACTTCCAGTATCCGCGAGATTCCCCAGGCAGTAGATCCAGCTGCATTACCACCTTCGATCGGGAATATTCATCGGCCGTGATATTGTAGACCGGATGATCCCGATCGACGCAATTGAGAATAGAACATGTATTGTCGGTTTTATTCTACTTGCCGACATATGCATAGATGCCAAACGTAGATCGCTCGGCTCGATCCAGATTCCAACCTGGTGAGCGTTCTAGTTTAACATCTTCTCAACGTCAGGTGGAAGCATCCCCGCGTGCTTACCCGGCACATACCATTTGCGCATCAGATTGAAGAACTCTTCGATCTTGCACTGGCCGGCCTCGTGGATCTCTCCACATGACTTGCACACGAAAAGGCAGTAATCGGTGGGGTGACCGCGTCTTTCGCACTTCTTGCATATCAGCTTCTTCCAGCAGTCCCCACCATCGTGCTTGCTTGACCCTCAGTGAGAACACTTCTTGCTAGGTCGGTCCGGATCGGACTTGTTCCCACTCCTGCCCTTCCGATATGCCTGGTTAGTCGTCGATCTGGTTCTTGGGGCAGGTTCCGTGACGAAGATGTGGCGATATTGGTCCTCGTCTGACTCCCGACTGGACTGGACGCTACTTTTTTCTTCCGACCCAGTGGTGTCTTCAGTCGCAATCGCCCTAACAGCACGAGCCGATCTGGTCAGGGGCCTCTTCACCGGATTGGTCTGGGTCTTAGATCTGTAGCGACCCGATCCAACGGCGACCTTCGCCCTCATGCTGCGTGAGTGTTGCAACGTCCGCAACGTATGCTCCACTTACCCCACATCTTTGAGGCGCAGCAGAGTGAGCTGATCTGCCAGCTCTTGGTCATCGAGGGTACTGATATAGTGACCCACGTGCTCCATAGCGGCACCGGTCGGCGGGTTGCCTTCCTTGATCACTATCCCGGCGCAAATTGCAGCCACGTTCAAGCGGTGCAAGTACTCAATCGTCGTCTCGTCGCCCCGCTTCTGCATATGATTGTATTTGCGGGCGGTAGAGAATCCGGAGTTTCAGTACTGCCCCTCAAATTCTGAACATAGCAGATCCCAGTCAGATCGGACATCCCGACTCAACTGTTGGATTCAGTTCGCAGCCGGTCCTTTCAGCAGATCTCTGAAGATCAAACACCGTTCCTTTTTTGGTGTCTGATCCCGCAATAAAGCAGGCTTGACCCGACCAAACCACGATCTGGCTTGCTCCTCGTCGGCGTCGTTGCCAGTGAAATCCTTGAAATCAGTTGTCGCAGCCATGCGAATGCGTGGGATCGCAGTAGATCCAAAATCAAAGGCGGTAGTAGAGGCTAGGTTAGCCCTGCGCGTTCTGCCCGCCCCTGCACCGTCTGACCCATAGTGGTCATCCGGGTCGCCGATCGACTCATGTCGAAATCGCTGTTCTTGCTTGATCGACGCGGTCGGGCTGGCTGCGGCTTGCTTCTTCCTCTACCAACTTATTTGCCACCTCGGGTAGCCTTATCCGTTGATACCACTGACTCCATATCAACATCCCGGCAAATATTGTCATTTTGCCGGGCAGATCGGTCCTGGGCATGCGGGCGCGGAGGCGATCGGCATCGGTCTCCCATGAAACGCTCCATCATTGCCTCAAACATGGCTTCGACGTTAGCTTGGGTCATGGGCAGCGTGTTTGCATCCTCCTTTGGAGGTACTGAAACCTGTGGCGGCTCCTGGGGCCCCGACCGGCATGCAGCCCCTTGCTGCCGCACGTCGTTTTTATGATCCCATGGGGTACGATCCGCCCCCATGGTCATCCGCTCAACACCGACCTCCAACTCCGATGAGCTATTAGAGGCAGATGGAGACTGATACAGCGACTTATCATCGGAGCACGCATCATCGTATGCTGACGTGGCCTCAGAGGCCTTCAATGCCACGGTGGGAGTTGGGCGGCGAACCGCCTCACCAACGGCACCAAATGCTCATGGAGGGTCGACATCGACAACCCCATCTTCCAAGTGTCCCGATCGAACAGTTTCTGCACGTTGGCGAGGTTTTGCACTTTTATGCCGACCTCAGCCAACATCGCCAGCAGGTTCTTCACCAATAGCAACGGCCGATTGCTTTGGATCGGATCGGTGGTGGGTCCGAGAAGGCGATCGGAGATCTGGAGGTTTAAGATCTTCATGACCTGGTCTTCACAAATAAATCGATTTAACTCGTGGATGTAATACATCATGGTCAGGTCTTCTTCCTTGATAACCTCATCCCCGACCTGCGACTTTTCTTCCAAGTCGTCTTCATCGGGTGGCATTCCGAGCCTCTGCTTGGGAACCTTGAGAGGGTGGGTCTGATTGTTCCGATCAGGCTCCAAGTAGTTTTCATCTTTTATCTTTCCATAAAAACGTTCATTCAAATGCATAGGATCAGGACAAAAGTCCTGATCCTTTCCGGAACTATAGCAAGACTTGCTATAGTCCCGATCGGCTCCGGTGGGAGCCTTATGGGGATGAAAAAACTTGTAAATCCCGATCTGGTCCTCCACCCGGCCAGATCGGACATCACCATCCTTATATACAACGAGAATATAAGGCGATAGCCGTTCCTTATGTCCTCTCCAGAACGATTCCACATTTAATTCGTTATAATCAATTCTTCGCGAGATATCCTATCGGTGATATCCCTGGTTTGAATCCGGGCACGCGCACCATTGTGGTGGAGTCAAGTTCAAAATCGAACACCGTAGTGTCGAGAACCTGACCACCATCGTGCCCAGCCTTCCAGCTGACGGGGGGTGGTTACCCCGCGAACCTTTGCCTACGATCCGATCTGATCGTCCACTTCTAGCAGACGACCGATCATCAGCATAGGGCGCCTGGTCCGATTTCTGCGTCTCCATCATCTCACCTTGTGTACCCGATGGAATGGGTTGGTTTCACACTTGGTGGATGGTCGCTGTAAATTGATTCGGGTCTTAAATGCGAGACCGTGCTGGGGTAGTGTACCCTGGGCAAAACTCTTCACCCTGGGTACGGGCAGACCAATTATACTCAAAAAAATGTACTCCAAAGCGCAGATCGCTCAACCGATCGTAGAGCTCAACCAATACGAGAATAAAAGTCCTATACTCCAATATAGAGATCGGATGAGAACGTGATAAACTCCACGAACGATATCTTCACGTAACAATCTTAAAATTTGATTACACGTTCCAAACGTGTACAACATGAGCTTGTGAAGCCGACCAATACGTATTCCCGTCGAGGGACTACCGGCGGTCCAAGTGCGTCTGTAACGCGTCCCGGCCGGGTATAACGAGCTAGAGGGGATTACTCGACCCTCCGCTCCCAAACACTCTGCGGCGTGCAGAGGCGACAAGCGTACCTAAAGATGTAACGACTTCTTGTTGAGTTAAAGGCAAAAAAGCAACGACTCGGTAAAACCAAAATTATCTCCCTACCGTCCCCAATATGTACAAACATGAAAATATGTAAGTACACGCAATATCATGTGACTTACCAAAATCCGTGTTCTTGACACCCCTCGCACACGATAGGCTTAAA
>CM047587.1:16004576-16017788 GCA_026184515.1 Peronosclerospora sorghi | reverse complement strand
TTTTTTTTGGAAATTTCACGATTAAGATGGATGACGACATGTGCTGAAAGAAAACAGCATCTTTTTGCCTAGTGTTTGCAGTAGACATGCTCCTGTTATGGCAGCTTTCATGGATTGCAGCTACACTAGTTGCATTCTTATCGATGGGAAATAAGTTCTGTCGTGGGTGTGTTCAGTTCTGATTCGCTCATTATTGCTGCGTACTCGTGCACGCGCGTTCCGTCACAACAAGCGGGTACTAGCGCAAGTAATTCCAACAGTAAGCGATCGCAACAGAGGTAGTAATGTGATGCCAGTAATTAAACGTAAACAAATTAATATCCACGTTCCACCTTAACAACACGAAACACGTAACGGTACACCGCAACCAACTCCACTATCCACAACGTGAATCCAGTCAAACAAATTCAGTAAAAACTTCCGGCGGAATGTGCCGTACTTGTCGTCACTTGAGTAGTTCTCCGTAGAGCCAGTCAAAATCCACAGTGAATTTATTAGTGTTAAGTTATATACTTAAGCTAATGATATGCATATATGCAATTGGCTAGGTTTTATCCGAAAAATCACTTATCAACTAAAGCCATCGGCGACGCCGGGCGCTGCATGAAGTGCGCGCCCTTTCAACAGAAGTGACATCACCAGCAAACTTATCCGCCAAACGATCGACTTCATAGCCATGTGTTCAACATATTCTAACAATAGAGATTCCACCAAGACTCTTGATGAGTGGAGATGAGGGTGGTCGTATCAAAAACCGGAAAACACGCGCCATTTTCCACAGTAACTGACGATATGGCTTTTGGAGAAGATATGAAGAATGAGGAATCTGGCAATAGACCCAGATCACACTCCACACGTCAGGGCGAAGTGCAGAGACTGTAACAAGCAAATCTAGTACGGCTACGCCTAATGACGAGCTTGAGAATAGTCTTTAAGGCAGGCAGCAGCATTTTTCCTATGCTCGGGTATATGGAAGGCATTGATGGACTCTCAGAGAGCAAACCAGCTAATGAGGCCTTCCGAATTGCGGCGAAAGAACAAAAAAGAACCATGTACCGCATAGAGAGGGCATCATGATGATGTAGGTGTCACTTTGGTTGTTAATGGCTGAGTGGTAGGAGGTACTGGTTATGGGGTGGTTTTGCTGTTGATAATCCTTCTTTGATCCTTTTTTTATAGTTTACCTTTCCTTTTATAATCTTAGGTGCTGTGTTAAATCATCTGATCTTTTTACATCGACGTTTGAGCCGTGTAGATGTTCCGACGCTCGCCTAAACCACCGTGAAGCTAGAGAGCAATGCTGGTTAGCTGCAACCGCGCTAATACTGTAACTCCCGATAAGCTTGCGCTTGATAAACGATACAAGCCTTCCCATTAGCTATGTCACCTCGCGCTCGACGAGCGTCACCCTCCGCCATTACGCTGGATGCTTTCTCCGCATTCAATTTTCCTTGGAGGACTGATATCTCGCTACGCACACTGATTAACTGATCCTCGAGGGTCTCGTTGTTTGTTTGCACCTTACAATTGGCATATCAGTATACGGTCAACTCGTTTTTTCTGCACCGAAAACCTGTTCATGCAGCTGTTTGCTGTCGGTCCCCAGTTGGCAAGACCACGCCAATAAGTTGTTAAGGCTTTTCTCAAGCTAGGGCTTGTTGGTGTGCATTACGTTAATGATGTATGTCAGCAAGATTAAATTTCAACATTTATGGAGTGGAATTGGTAAAATTTAGCACTGATTAGAGAGGTCAAGATGCGTTCCCGACGACGTTCTTCCTAACGTTTGTGGAAATGATTGAGCTTGAGCAGCAACGTGTTGACTTCTTGTTCGTATTGACTTCAATGCAGATCACGTTCCTGGTAGCCCATGATATCCGGCTATGAATCTAGTCAAGACGATTAGTATTTTCGCTCTCAAAACCGTTGATCTTCAGCAGGGAATTTTCAGTAGACTCGATCAACTTGGTATGTATGTCGTCATGGAGTCCATGTAAGTCTTGCAGAGGCTGATCAGTTTCCAACTGAAGAGTGGAGAAGTTGATCGCTGATGTATCTTCCGATACGGAGTCAGTCGAAGCCGCGCAGATGTGGCGGCAAAAGGCCGTGGAGCCTGGGTTAGAACCTTTGCTTCTCGTATTTCTAATACGTTTTCTCCACCTTTTAAAGTGGAAGGATTATCTTGTCGCGCTTTAACCAAGGCGCTCAAAAATTCTATTGTTTCGTCCGTTTGGGAAGCAGATCCGTATTAGTCTTGGAAACTGACATTCCTTTGTATTTTTCTCCGGCGAAGTCGACAAGAGAAATAATGTTATTCTCTGACTGAATTATCTCTACCTTATAGTGATCTGCCTTTTGGCGCGCACTCAAGTGTGTGCCCAGCACTTGGCCTTGGTGCTCTTCTAAGTTACGTGAGATATAGACTTACCGGGCAAGGTGTAAAGAAGACATTCCACGAAAGTGAAAGAAGTGACGAAAATATGAGACAAGTCAGACACTTGAAAGGCAGGGATAGTGATTTAAAGGCATGGGTGGTCCACACCTGATCATACGCTGGAAGAGAAGAAAATAATAAAAATAGGGACTGGCTATTCCCCCCCCCCTCCACTATTTCCACACACCCCAATTTTTGGCGGACGAAAATCTGAATTACTATTATATTAATCACCAAGGTCAAAACTAAGCGGCTGCAAATGTGAGCTAATGGACAGCAGTTGCAGAACATCGAGTCGAATCATCCTTGTCGCTACCTTTGTCAGTTTACCGAGTGATAGCAAAGCAAAAGAGTTTAGTCGTGCACTAGGGTCGTCTATGCCCATTTTCTCGCGAGTGATACAGCTCAGAGTTGTCCTTGACAACAATGGAATGTGCACTTACATTACCGAAGATGTCGCCAAGAGTTTGAATCGTTATTTGTCCCTCGGTGATCATGTCTCTCATTGGCAACCCCTCAAGTAAGCAAGGAGTCATTTCAGCCCTGTACTTTGGCAGGAGAATCAAGCTCAGATAATACTGCGCATAAAGAGTTAAATTTGCAAGTATGATTGTCGAATGCGAGTATTGCGGAGAAGCTACAGAACGCGACGTAAGGTAAAAGAGACTGGGGGCTGATGAACCTGCAACTGTCTCTCCCTGTGAATGTCAAAGCCGACGCAAAGTGGATGTCTCTTCAATCGTAACTTGGGCAGAAGACTTAAGAATAGTGAGTAACAACGCAAAGCTAGGACTCAGGAGAGAGCATTCCAAGTTGTCAAGTTCTAGCAGGAGGTCCACACTGCTGTTTACTCGACCATTGACAATCACAAGTCCAGCATTCGTGTGGTGGAGTCAAGTTCGAAATCGAAAACATTAGCATCGATAACCTGACTACCACCATCGCGCCCAGCCTTCCAAATTTCGGAGGGGGTACTCCGCGGACCACCACTCGAGATCTGGTCCGATCGTCCGCTGCAAGCAGACGACCGGTCGTCATCAGAACCCACTTGGTCCGATTGTTTAGTGTCCATCTCACCTTGTGTACCCGATGGAATGGGCTAGTTACACACTCGGTGGATCGGGATCGCAGATTGGATCGAAGCGGTCTTGAATATAGAAGACCGATCTGGGTAGGTATCTCTGGGGCGGAACTCTTCACCCAGACACAAACAGACCAAAAACAATTCCAATAGATAACTTCCAATAGGTCGATCGTCCAAACGATCAAGACCTGACCAATACGAAATAATAGAGGGTAGACCGACCGTTCCGGTCTAGCCCCTGACCAATACGAAATAAGACCAAAACCGGTCTAGTTTCCAACCAATACTAAAACAAGCCAATATGTCCGCGTAAAGACCCAATATGATCGTGAAACTCCACAAACGATATCTCCACGCCAAGACCAATCCAGTGAATAGCACGTTCCAAACGTACTTGAGTTGATGTGTTGAGATCGCCAAATCGTACTCCTGTCGAGGGACTTGTGGGCCAAAGTGCGCACGCGGCACGTCCAGACCGGGTATAATGGGCGAGAGGGGATAATTCGACCCTCTGCCCCCAAACACTCCGCGGCCTGCGGAGGCGACTAGTGTGCGAAAAGGGAAGAACGGCGACCCCTAGCTGTGGTGTGAACCAAGAACAGAAGAGGTTTCAGGTACTTATCCGAAAGCTAAAAGATTTCCTTACTTAAAGGTATAACCTCTGTCCTAAATGGTAAAACCACAACTAAAATACTACTACCCTATAGTCCCTAAATGTACCCCCACAAAAATATGTAAAATACCCAAAGTCTGGTGACTCACCAAAACTTGCATTCTTGACACTTCTTGAGTCTGATAGGCTGAAAAGCCCCCTTGTTTAAACCAATCCGAAATTAGACCAAATGCCTTGACGAAACTTGACCAGAAGTGTGCCAAATTTTGGGCACGCTTCTCCACATTGGCGGTACCTAGAGCAGGGTACGAAATAAGACTTCATGGTTCTATGGCTGGTCACTTGGATGAAATTCCGCCTGGGGCTAAGAGTTCGGTTTACATTGAACAGTGCTTTGTCTGTGGCCTTGTGGTCGATGGAATGATGCACACCTATTGTATTCGTCACAGGTCAGATGGATCTGGTCACTGTGCAAAGTTAACACTTGAGACGACAGACATAGCTCCTGGTTCTACGTTTGCATATTCAACTGAGAGAATGATGGACGCTTCAGTATTCGATGACCTACTTCGGCAGAACAGAGCAACTTTGGATATCACTAGAGTCAAGGAGACAAGAGCGAAGATGCGACCTTCGATTGTCAGATTTCATGAGCATGATCCAGTCAACTCTTCTAGTTGGAGATACAATGGACTCTTGACTCTAGACCTTCAAATTATGAGGTACGAACAGGCTTGAAAATGTTCTACGAGTAGTTCTATGGGCCAACGGAAATGACAAGATTCATATCGCGCGAGTACGTAGATCGCATAAGTAGCTCTAAGAGAAGTGTCCACGATCAGAACTCCTTTGTAAAAGCTGATTGCGTTTATATGCTGAAGGTAGACGGAGAGAATTCATTGGCAATAGATGGCGGTTACTTCGTATTTGTGAGTAGGTTTGACATTAAGATGACAATCACGGGCTATCATGCAAAGAAAACGTTGTCCACGTGGTCAAAAAGGCCTGACATTCTGCAGTGCGAGTGCTTGGCTTCTAGTAGTCTCGTTTACATTGACACGATAGCTATCTGTGAGCCGTTATGCCAATTCATCGTCCATATGCCACAGATTTATTGTCGATTCCTATTTCGTTCGCTGACCTACAGTTGTGATTCCGTAAAAAGCATGGGAAATTACAATTGGCGCTAGATGAGTTGAATAAGCAGGAGATTGAAGCTGATGGTGTAATTGGTATTTGCAAGCGCCTGGGCACAACATTCAGGCTTAAGAAAACAACCGTGGACTTGTTAGCTCATGATGGAAAACTTGTGGCTGGTTCGTCATCTAAGCCTGTCAATGTTGGACTCTCAATGATGCCAGGAATGCAAGAGGGGTATGTCTATGAGAGCCAGTTGCAAGTCTCATCATCCGATTCTTACTTTGTCGAGAGGTTTTGTTACAGGCCTTATAAGCAGTACGCAAACTCGAAGCACGCCCTTGAATCTATAGTCTTGAATGCTTGCGGTCCAGCTGGATATGACACTTCTGTTCGCCGTTACGTTACTGAACTTTGCTTTCTGCTGAGGTCTTATCAATACGAGTGGGCCAAGAATAGACGAATGCGCGGGAGACTTGTTATTGACGTTGGAACTGGACGTTGTCAATCGCGGACATTCCTTGATGACGACAGAGTAAGCTTTCTACTATGCGATCCCAACATTTCTGGCCTTAGTAGAATAAACAGAGGCAAGATAAGAGACATTACGGCTATGGATAGTGAATCAAGGTTGACAATGCTAAAGCGGTTGAACAAAGTTCTCGCTCGTACGGCAGTACTCAAGGGTACTCAAGGGCAAGGTTGACGATTTCTTCTCCGACTCCAAGATAGTTGATTACTTCGTGAACAATTGCGCGCCAATGGTTTTCAGCTTCTCGGTTGGTAACACACTGGCATTTTGCAAAGGAATAGGGAATGGGAGCTACGATAATTGGATGCGCTTAATTCTATGACAATGCAGACGACAATGGGGAGGTGATCAACTGCTTTGGTGTTACTATGCTGTCGTGAAGCGGACCCAAGAATTTTGGTCGGTTCCGGTAAACAATGGACCGATCGGCCTGTCGGAAATCGGATTGGTGGAAATTCAAGAGGCTTTTGGGTCAGTCATGTGCAAGGGGTGTCCAGGGCAAAAATTCGGGTAGGTCACATGGGATTTCGTGTACTACATATTTTCATGTTTGGTACATATTGGGGACTATAGGGGGTAGGTAGGTAGTTGGGGATTTGCCAAGTTGGGAATTGGCTTTCTTTTGGGTTTCGCTTCGTAAAGGTTTTTTGGCTTTTAGCTTCTCTTAAGTGACCGTTGGACCCCCAGCTCAACTGGGGTCGTTTTCACCTTACGCGTTAGTCGCCTCTGCACGCCGCAGAGTGTTTTGGGAGCGGAGGGTCGAGTAATCACCTCCAGCTCATTATACCCGGCCGGGACGCGTTATAGACGCATTTGGACCGCCGGAAGTCCCTCGACGGGAGCGTACTTTGGTCGACCCCCAAAGTTAAGTTGCACACGTTTGGAACGTGTTATTTTACCTATTGGATTATTTCGTGGAGATATCGTTCGTGGATTACGTCACGTTCCTTTTGGATCTCCCCATTGGATTGGATTATTGGACCTCATTGGATTACCGGAGTTTATCTCCCATATTGGCCGGGCTTTACGATCGGGTTAGCGATCTGCCCTCGGAAGTATACAAATTTCGGGTATAACCGGTATACCCGTACCCAGGGTGAAGAGTTCCACCCCGGGTACATCCCCCAGCACGGTCTACCGCATTTAGACTACAAGTCAGTCCCAAGCACCGATCCAGCGAGTGTGTTACCAGTCCAATCCATCGGGTACACAATGTGAGATGAGAAAAGAATCGGACCATGCGTCCAGTGTTGACGATCGGTCGTCTGCCAGAAGCGGACGATCCGATCGGATCGAAAACGAGGGTTCGCGGGGTACCCCCCCCCCGTAAGTTGGAAGGCCGGGCACGATGGTGGTCAGGTTCTCGACACTTCGGTGTTCGATTTCAAACTTGGCCCCACCACAATGGTGCGCGTGCCCGGATCACTTGGTGATCGTGGATATCACCGCAGCGATATTCAACAAAGGATTGATTACAAGGAATTGAATGTGGAATCGTTCTGGAGAGAACACAAGGAACGTCTATCGCCTTATGTTTTCGTTGTTAATAAAGATGGCGATGTCCGATCTGGCCGGGTGGAGGACCGGATCGTGGTTAAAAAGTTTTTTCCTCCCCATAAGGCTCCCACCGGAGCCGATCGGGACTATAGCAGGTCTTGCTATAGTTCCGGAAAGGATCAGGAACTTTGTCCTGATCCTATGTATTTGAATGAATGTTTGAATGAGAAGAAAATAAAAAGCAAAAACCACATGGAGCCTGATCGGAACGATCCAGGCCAATCCCCCAAGGTTCCCAAGAAGAGGCTGAGAATGCCGTCCGAAGAAGACGACCTGGAAGAGAAGTCGCAGGTCGAGGATGGGGTCATCTAAGAAGAAGACCTGACCATGATGTACTACATTCATGAGTTGAAGCGATTTATTTGCAAAGACCAGGTCATGCAAATAGTAGACCACCAGATCCCCGATCGCCTCCTTGGACCCACCACCGAGCCGATCCGAAGCGACCGACCGTTTCCATTGGTGAGGAACCTGCTGGCGACGTTGGCCGAGGTTTGCATGAAGATGCGGAAGCCCGCCAACGTGCAGAAGCTTTTCGATCTGGACACTTGGAGGTTGGAGTTGTCGTTGTCGACCTTCCACGACCATTTGGTGCCGTTGGTGGGGGCGGTCCGCCGCCCAACTTCCACCGCGGCATTGATGGTCGCTGAGACTATTGAAATGGATGATGATGCATGCTCCGACGATAAGTCGTTATATCAGTCTCCACTTGCCTCGGATAACTCATCGGAGTTGGAGGTCGGTGTCGAGCGGATGACCATAGGGTCGGACCAGACCCCATGTGAGCATAAAAAGGACGTGCGGCAACAAGGGGCTGCATGCCAGTCGGGGCCCCAGGTGCCCCCACAGGCTTCAGTACCTCCAAAGGAGGATACCAACACGTTGCCCATGACCCAAGCCAACGTCCAAGTCATGTTCGAAGCGATGATGGAACGTTTCTTGGGAGATCGATGCCGATCACCTCCGCGCCCACATGTCCAGGACCGGTCTGCCCGGCAAATTGTCAATATTTGCCGGGATGTAGATATGGACTCAGTAGCATCAGTGGACAAGGCCACTCGAGGTGTTAAACCAATTGGCAAAGGAAGACGCAAGCCGCAACCAGCTCGATCGCGCCGACCGAGCAAGAGCAGCGATTACGACATGGAGTCGGTCGGCGACATGGGTGACCACATGGTTCAGACCGTACAGGGGCGGGCAAATCACGTAAGGCTAACCTAGCTCCTACGACCGCATATGATCTTGGATCTGCCGCGATCCCACGTATTCGTATGGCTGCGACTACGGACCTTAAAGACTTTACCGGCAAGGACACCGACGAATAGCAAGCCAGGTCGTGGTTTGGTCGGGTCAAGTCTGCTTTTCTACGGGATCAGACACCAAAAAACGAACGGTGTCTGATCTTCAGAGATCTGCTAAAAGGACCGGCTGCGAACTGGATCCAACAGTTGGGTCGGGATGTCCGGTCTGACTGGGATCTGCTATGTGCAGAATTTGAAGGGCAGTACTGCAACTCCGGATTTTCTACCGCCCGCAAGTATCAACATATGCAGAAGCGGGGCGACGAGACACCGATCGGGTATTTGCATCGCCTGAACGTGGCTGCACTCCGCGCCGTAATAGTAATCAAGGAAGGCAACCCGCCGACCGGTGCCGCTATGGAGCATGTAGGTCACTACATTAGTACCCTGGATGACCAAGAGCTGGAAGATCAGCTTACTCTGCTGCGCCTAAAGGATGTTAAGGAAGTGGAACAAACGTTGCGGACGCTGCAACACTCGCGCAGTATGAGGGCGAAGGTCGCCGTTGGATCGGGTCGATATAGATCCCAGACCCAGGCCGACCCCGTGAAGAGGCCCTTTACTAGATCGGCCCGTGCTGTCAAAGCGTTTGTGACGGAAGACAGCACTGGGTCGGGAGAGGAAAGCAGCGGCCTGTCCATCCAGAAGTCGGATGAAGACCAGTGCCGCCACGTTTTTGCATTACGGAATCCGCCCCAAGTACCCGATCGACGCCTAAACAGGCAGATCGGAAGGGAAGGAGCGGGAACAAGTCTGACCCGGACCGACCAACAGCTTTTCCCACCGTGAAGTTCGGGTGGAGAGGGCGTTGCGCATGGCGTTTGCCAGAGCCAAATCGATGGGGCTATTTGGTGCCCCTTATCGCACACTCTATGCCAGCGTTCCTACTCCCAACGCGGTACCGGAGAACAGTGCGAGTGACGCATCTGCCTCTGGCAAACTCCCACCCACTGGAAGTGAAGGGGCTTCTCGCGCCCTTTTGATCGTTGACCCGCAGCGGGATTCTCCCGCTAGAAAGCGTCAAAGATGTCACGGCAATCCTGCCGCAGGGGAGTCTCGGACTCCCACGAACTATGTAAATGTGGATAACCTTCCACTTAACCAGATATTGTGTTTCACCCCGATGATGGCGTCGCGCCATCAAACGCTCCACATGATAATGTGGAGTACCCTCCGTATCGAGAATTGGAGGAGGAGGTCGCGCGATTGCGAAGTGCGATTCACGCGCTGTAATCGACACATCCATCGCATCCGTGATGTCCAGGAGGGCCTCCGCAATGAGGATAGTGCGACTGACCGCACCGAGAGGCGGCTTGCCTCTCTCGAGCCAACCTTTGCTGAGTTGCGGGGTAGCCTTTCGTCCCTGTCGGAGTTATTCCGACCTTCCGCTCCTTACCGCTTTTATGGCTACTCGTCTTTCCAACCCCCTCCAAGAGGGGACCCGTCTCCGGGTCCTGGGTTGGCTTAAGCATACCCACATAGAAGGTTGAATGCGTACGCATCGCCTTCGCCATATCCAAGATGTACGCCAAACCCTTTCGGGCTAGCCCTGAAAGGCCCCCAAACCTGGGGCGCAGTTTTTTCCTTAACACATTCGAAACTGCATGCGTAGGAAGGTTTTTAGAATTTAAAAAAACACTTTCTCCTACTTTATACGCCTTTCTTTTACGCCGACCCTTGCGCTCGGGATGTTCCTTTTGCTTGTCTTGGCTTTCCGCCATGGCATCGCAAACGTGTCTTAAGACACTAAGGCGCGTCGATAAAAACTTATCGATGTGCTTTCGAACAGATAAAGGGCTGACATCAGGGAATACTCCCCCTCAAGCCCTGGGCCACACACACGTGGCGTCAACGGAACCCTCGGATTCACTAATCCGTTCACGTAAAACGAGGCAAACCCCGTAGATGCATGTACCGAATTGTTGATAGCAAATTCGGCCATAGGAAGAATCTCACTCCAACCATTTGGAGAATCCGGACATAAAATCCGTAGAATATCCTCAACAACGCGATTAACGCGTTCCGTTTGTCTGTCCGTCTGCGGGATGATCCGCAGTGGACATAAAGAGCTTGGTGCCTAGCACCTTAAACAACGCGCCCCAAAACAGTCCCGTAAAACGGGGATCCCGATCCGATACGACGGAATCGGATAGACCATGCTGTCGAAAAACAAGGTCTAGGAACACTTTTGATGTTGCTTGTCCATCAATGGACTCTGGAACCGCCGCCAGGTGATCCATCTTGCTCAAACGGTCTACAAAGACCAATATGCCGGTGTTGCCGGCCTTATCATTCGGAAAACCGAAGATAAAATCCATACTAATGAATTTCCAACACTCCGTCGGAACGGACAAGCTCGCCAAAGGCGCAGCTGAACTTGCAGAGGGTTTAACCCTCTGACACGTCTCACAGGTGCGTATATACGCACCGACCCACTTATACATATTGGGCCACTAATACAAAGCGCTTAAAGCGCTGTAGGTCTTATCCCGACCTAAATGACCCCCGGTAGGGGCGTCATGTGCCTCAAAGAGGACTCTATACTTCAGTTCCTCATCATGAGGAACTACCACCCGCGGAGTGTCCTCCGCGCTCGTGCTATAAAATAGCAGACCGTCACAGTACCTATAACGGTGTATTATATATAATAATATAAATGGAATATTAGTTAATAAATTTGATGTAAATCCTCAATCATTTCATCAGGAATTTCTTCCTCCTCGGAACTACTATAACTAGAACCATCAAACGAGCTTTAGCTCGACTTGACAGTGTTGGCTCAGACGAGCCAAGACCCTTTTCACCTAACGCGCTGATTAGCGCCGTACATTGTGGGTCTTTCTCATACCCCCGGCTTATGAGATACACCACAGACGAGGTGGTGAATGTCGCGTGAGAGAGCTCGTAATCGGGACGACGCGACAACGCGTCTGCAAGCACGGTCTGCTTGCCAGATTTATACTTAACCTCAAAGTTATACTCCGCAAAGAAGGAGAGCCAACGGGCCATCCGTTGCGAGAGATGAGGCGACTTTGTCGCTGTCCGTAAGGACGCGTGGTCAGTATAAACCACGAACGGCTTTGAGCCGAGTAGGTGAACCCTAAGTTTGACAAGGCATACTTCATTGAAAGTAGCTCCTTGTAATGAACGGGATAATTCCGTTCCGCAGCTTTAAGCAGCCTCGACTCAAACGCAATTACTCGTTCCCTTCCTGCATCGTCTGTTTGTAACAAAGCACATCCGATTGCGGAATCGGAGGCGTCGCAGACGACACTAAATGGTTTCCCAGAATCTGGGAGAGCAAGAACGGGAGCTTTTAACAAGCTCCCTTAACCGCTTCAAAAGCGTTTTGGTGTTCGGTTTTCCAACACCAATCAACATCCTTCTTAAGAAGGTCGGTCAATGGCTTCGCCATTTCAGCGTAGTTCTCTCTGTACTTGTGGAGATAGTTGGCTAATACAAGCCACTTCCGTAAATCTATAAGATTTACAGGCGAACGCCACTCAACAATGGCTTTCACCTTCGCGGGATCCGCCCGCACTCCATCCTTACCGATGAAGCATCCGAGGAAAGGAATTTATTCATCACCAAAGATACATTTGGATGCGTTTGCATACAACTTATGCTCTCGCATACATTCGAGCACCTCTCGAAGGTGTATCAGATGCGTCTGAACATCAGACGAGTCGTCTTCCGCACGACTATGAACGAATATATCGTCGAAGTACGTCTGAGCGTACTTTCTATTCGGGCGGAAGAGTTGAGTCACCAAGCGATTGAAAGTCGCTGGTGCATTTGAAAGCCCTTGTGGCATAACAAGCCACTCCCACAGCATGCCGCTAGTCGTGCTGACCGCTGTAAGCGGAATATCGGACGCTCGCATGAGCACCTGATAATACCCGTCAACCAGATCTAAGGCACTGTATACAGTACAGCCCGCCATATTGTTATGGACGACATCCTTCCGAGGAATCGGAGTCTGCATGGGTACAGTAGCTGCATTCAGCTTGTTGTACGCATGCACAATGCGCCACTTTCCGTTCGGTTTACGAACACAAAAAGTGGGAGATGAGTGGGGAGACTTGCTCTCACGTACCATCCCTGCCTCTTCTTTCCCCTTCAAGAATGCGTCGATGACGTCGCATTGTTCCTTGGGGAGAGGCCACTGCCTAGTGACGCAGTATTTGGTTCCAGGAACCAAATCAATTTCATGTCCGACTCCCCGATCCGGTGGTAACCGCATCGGCGGGTTGTCACTAATGACATCTCCAAATTCATTCAATTAGGAAAGGTACGGGTACCCAGGATCCGCACGGATCTTGAGACCTCTTCGGGCATCCAATGCCTGTTTGGTTTGCACCAAAACTGACTCGTACAT
Source organism: Peronosclerospora sorghi (assembly GCA_026184515.1). NCBI lineage: Eukaryota > Oomycota > Peronosporomycetes > Peronosporales > Peronosporaceae > Peronosclerospora > Peronosclerospora sorghi. Next base: position 16,004,752 of record CM047587.1, on the reverse strand, counting down.
CGTGGATGAGGAGTTCAACTCCTCTTCCGGACGCAATACGACAACCTCGTCGATTTCATCTGCTTTCAAAGCAGTTTCAACCTCGTTGAAGGACTTGTCCTCCAACGACAACAGTTTGCCTATCCTAGACAACCGTTCAAGGCTTACGCCTTCTATGACAACACTTGTCATACTAT
>CM047587.1:15975636-15997388 GCA_026184515.1 Peronosclerospora sorghi | reverse complement strand
CACGGCAAAGTATCCTCACGCGTTCGTGGCGGAAGGGAAGAACTGTCGATTGCCACGTTGGCCAACAAAGCATCTTTGTGGAGCTTGGACGTCCCAGGCAAGACCGTAGGTGTTGACTTTGTCGACGCATGAGGTGGTGGAACGCCACCATGCGGACCGGTCTTCTTGGTCTGCTCCGAAGTCGATGCAACTTGAACAAAACTTTCATGTGGACTTGTTCGCGACTTGGTTGGGATGGGGCCAGCAAACTCCGAATCACCGGAGTCTTCGCCGGAGTTTTCCCAGGACGAGACCTCTGAATACTTGGCACGGTCAGCACCGGCGGTCGAGGGCGCTTGATTTTTGGAGATGTTACTGTCGTCATCCTCGTCCAAGCTTGGGCCCACGAGAAGCGCCTGCGTCTTGGCTCGCTTATGGGGCACCGCACGCTTCCCTTCGAGTTCAGGGTCGCGCGCTATGCCCCGCGCCCTCGAGCTACCCGGCGCGTCCGCGCGCTTCTTTGATTTGTGTGCAATTTCGGGCTGGAGAATTTCGGCCAATGAACGGCCTTGGTCTTGGTCCCGGTGTAGGTCCACCAAGGCGGCCGACGCAGACCGGTCTACGCTGGAGGCAGCAACCGGATGCCGACGAGGACGCAACATGTCAACCAAGCGCTGATGACATTCTTTTAATACCGCCCGACGACCGTTCGCTGCCTGCGTCCAATCGTTCGACTTGCGTTCACAAGACTGGACCTCCTCGGTCTGGTCTTGAATCGAAATTCGGAGCTCAGTGAGACGCCTCTCGAGGTTGTCGCTTTGAATGCTCAACGTAGTCTGGTTAAGCAGGTATTCTGCTTGCTGCTGTTGGACCAGAACAAGCTGCTCCCGAAGATGAAGCTGATGAGCCTCCAAGCGGGTCAACCTATTGCGTTTATTAGTCCGGTCAAAATCTGACGCAGCTGGAGGTCATGCGTGTTCGACTGCCGATCGGCGGCAAGCAGGGCATTGATCGCCTTGCTGATGGCAGGAGGTATACGGGCTGGAGGTATACAGGCTGAAGACAAACGAAGGTTATAACAGGTCCAAGGTGAAGACCGGACATGCATGCTTACGTTGTGTCGCCTGTTGAGCAATCTGCTCCTGTAGACGTGCGATCTCTTCAAGTGCGTCTTGCAACTGCGCGTCGGTCCCGGTCTGATGCCCTGACGATGTCTGAGGTGCAGTAGAACGATGGGAGCTGCCAGACCGGACCGACCGGACGGGCGAAGTGACATGCGATGACGCGGTATGCGAGGTGCCTACAAGAACGGTCGTTAAGGAAATACAAGAAGGTCAATTCCAGCAGTGCAAGTACCTGGAACGGATGAAGAAGATGGTTGCTCCATGTCGGAAAAGTCTGAATGACCAAGGTTCAACTGAATTTGATGGACGAGGTCAGACCGTTGTCGTTGAGCGACACGGTCTGACTCAGGGGCGGCTGTGGAGAAGCGTGCCCAAAATTTGGCACACTTCTGGTCAAGTTTTGTCAAGGCATTTGGTCTAATTTCGGATTGGTTTAAACAAGGGGGGCTTTTCAGCCTATCGAACTCAAGAAGTGTCAAGAACGCAAGTTTTGGTGAGTCACCCGACTTTGGGTATTTTGCATATTTTTGTGTGGGTACATTTAGGGACTATAGGGTAGTAGTATTTTAGTTGTGGTTTTACCTTTTAGGACAGAGGTTATACCTTTAAGTAAGGAAATCTTTTAGCTTTCGGAAAGGTGGCTGAAACCTCTTCTGGTCTTGGTTCACACCACAGCTAGGGGTCGCCGTTCTTCCCTTTTCGTACACTAGTCGCCTCCGCCCGCCGCGGAGTGTTTGGGGGCAGAAGGTCGAATTATCCCCTCTCGCCTATTATACCCGGTCTGGACGCGCCGCACGCGCATTTTGGCCACCGGAAGTCCCTCGACGGGAGTACGATTTGGCGATCTCGACACCTTAAGTCAAGTACGTTTGGAACGTACTATTCACTGGATTGGTCTTGGCGTGGAGATATCGTTTGTGGAGTCTCACGAGCATATTGGGTCTTTACGCAGACATATTGGCTTGTTTTAATATTGGTTGGAAACTAGACCGGTTTTGGTCTAATTTCGTATTGGTCAGGGGCTAGACCGGAACGGTCGGTCTACCCTCTATTATTTCGTATTGGTCAGTTCTTGATCGTTTGGACGATCGACCTATTGGAAGTTATCTCTTGGAAGTGTTTTTGGTCTGTTTGTGTCTGGGGTGAAGAGTTCCGCCCCAGAGATACCTACCCAGATCGGTCTTCTATATTCAAGACCGCTTCAATCCAATATGCGATCCCGATCCACTGAGTGTGTAACTAGCCCATTCCATCGGGTACACAAGGTGATATGGACACTAAACAATCGGACCAAGTGGGTTCTGATGACGACCGGTCGTCTGCTTGCAGCGGACGATCGGACCAGATCTCGAGTGGTGGTCCGCGGAGTACCCCCTCCGAAAGTTGGAAGGCTGGGCGCGATGGTGGTAGTCAGGTTATCGATGCTAATGTTTTCGATTTCGAACTTGACTCCACCACACTCAGATTCAAGTACAAGTACATAGAGCTTTTTACTACTAAATACGATATTAATATTGCTACTAATGAAAATATCAATCATACCCGGTTCTAATAAAAACCGGTACTATGAATACTTTGAACAGTTTCGCATTCAAAGCACAAACAACGAGCGCCACTCTTCAAGCGACGAGCATCAGATTTGGAGATCCCAACAGTGGTGTAGGTACGTTTACGTCTAAATCCTTCTCGTCTTATTGCATTGAACTCAGTTTCTATAATTTTTGAGAGTGCAGCTGACGTATTGGCGGTTTTTTTGCACCCTTGCAATGACATTGCAGGGGCAGATTAATGGCCAAGGAACGGATTAGCTCGGAAGAGCTGGCACAGCGAAAAGAAGAGTACTACGGTGAGAAAGCTAGTAAAACTCGAGTTGTTCTTTTTCATCGTTATTATCGGCCAGCTATGACTCACCAGGTACTATTTTCATACTACTTGAACTTGCTTCTCCCAATTTCAGAACTCCTGGAAACCAGCGACAACTCTCTTCGAGATGCTTTGAACCAAAAAGGTGGACTCGTGCTTGCTCGCGTTGGACGTTACCAGCCATGGCCGGCAAGGGTACGTTTGTCGTCATTCTACTAGCCCTTAGATGCAGCGATTTATCGTTAGAGCACTTGTTGGTTTGCAGTTTAGCGAACCTGGAGAGTTTGCCAAGATGGCGCGATATCGAGCCAAGAAAGGACAGGCCTGTGTTTACTTCTTTGGCAGCAGGAACTAGTACGTTGTGGACCTTGCGGCGGAAGCAACTGCAAGCTAACAAACCGACGTTCATCTTTGCATATTGTGACCATTTAGCGGATGGGTATCTAAATCGTCAATTCAACCATTTCCTGAAGACCTTACTACGCTAACGGCCTCAAATAAATACAACCAGCATCTCATTCAAAGCGCGTTGGATGAAGTCAAGCTTGTCGTAGACGTAACCGACGAAACAAGTCGACGCTTCTTTGACCGCATGTGCGTTATACTCATTGATATACCAAATATTCTGGAATTGCTATTTACATGGATGCTACATTGACAGTATGGAACGTAAAAATGATGTGGTGGATTTGCCATGTGAACGCTGTAATCGAGTCGATGACCACTACTCGCTTCTAATACTGTGCGATGGAAAGAATTGCAAACGCGAATATCACATGAACTGCTTGATTCCTCCACTGGTTGCTGTTCCGCCTGGCGAGTGGTTTTGTCCTGAATGTCAAAAGGAACGTCAAAAGGAACGCGAAAAACATGATGTGAAGCGAGCAAAGGCATACGCAATGGAAAAGCAGTGCTCCACCTTAATTGTGGCAAATGGAGTCAGTGAGACATTTCCAGTAGCTAAATATCCTGCCGCGAAGAAGACTAAAAAGCATAAACACAAGTCTAGGGATGGCATAATGAAACGTCGTCTTGACTCTGCTTCTCCAGATAGACCCAATGACTCAGTTAAAAAGCCGCGCGGTGGACGTTCACCGTCTCGAGAAATCTCACCGAGAAAAGAGTTGACGCTTCCGAACCAGTCGGACGGGAGGAAAAAAAAAACAGCTCAAATCTTGATTCAGAACAGCAGAGCTCAACTCTTAGTCGACCCAGAGTGCTACGCAGCTGATGAGCACCGATCTGAGGAGAAATGTATGCTTTGCGGCTTCGGAGGAGAATTGATAGTTTGCGAATTCCCCGGTTGCACGAAGGTCTACCATCAATTTTGTTTGGGTGCTTACCCGTTCCCGAAAGATGAAAATGCGACATGGTATTGTCCTCGACATACTTGTGTGCTGACGGGGAAAAAGGAGACATGCGATGATTGTGAGAAGGCGACAAGCAAGTTGAAGCATGCTTCACCACGGAAAAGTACTGTAAAAAATTGTTTATGGAAATGTATTCAGTGCCCTCTAGCTATTTCGGACGAAGTGCTGCCTCAGGTATGTTTTATATATCTGCAGCAATCTAGGCAGCTACTGGTAAAAAAACTGACATTTCTTTCACCTGCGTCTCTAGCTACCACAGGGACAAATATTATCCAAGAAGTCGCGGACATTTGTCTGTCCACATTGCTACCTTAATGCACCTCCTAAAGTTCAGCTTGCAAAAAGATTAGAAAAAATTTGGTCAACTCTGGCCACAAATCGTCAGGGAATGCCATTTTGCGGCCCATTGTTAAATGGAGTTGATCCAGCAGACGGACAACACGAAGATATTAGGAATCACTTGGATTTGTTCAAGGTGCTTGCACGGATTCGTAGATTGGAGTACGAAAAGTCGTCAGCTTTTTCAAGAGATATCGACGAAGTGGTAGCCAACGCGATCGAGTTCATCTCGAATCGCTCATTTCCGCTGATTGAGGCGGCAAAAACATTGAAAATTATTTGCAACGAGCAGTTTGCAATACACCAACAGAAGCTTATATTTTTGGACAATAAGATCTGCCGCCGGAAAAATGACAAAGAGGGTGGCGACGCCGATGACGATGACCATGGATTGGTGAATGTGGATATGAAAAAATGGCCTCTACGCTGGCGTCAAGAATGTGGTCCATTTGATGAAAGACACTTTGCTCAAGTGGATCCGAGGTCACTAGACGAATGGACAGCGCTTGTTTCGGCAGCACCCTTAAATGCTAGCGGGGACGAAATTGTTGGCCGAAGTGGTACCAAAACATGTATGAGTGACGAGCTCAGCGGAAATGAAGATTTTCCTCAGCAATTGACCACTAGCTGGTGTCCGTCATTAGGTTCCGCTAATGATTTTCTCGGCCTATCAGCGACAATGCAAACGAAATCAAGTATTAGCCTATCGGAAGGAACGGATGTTATGATTGCTCTTGGCGATCTTTCGAAGCCAGGAACTGGCGGCCAGAAACAAAGGGTTGGTGGAGAACTAGGACTGAACAACATCGATGCTCGAGAATTTTTCCTCTCTCCATCTACTAGTGAAATGCAGCACATGTTTGACCAGCAGTCTTCACTTTTGCGTAGTGCATTAGAGGCGCACACGACGCTGCAGCGATCGTGGCTTATCAACCAACAAGATATGCTGGGTCTTGGCGGGCGTGGAGGCTTCTCAGTAGGGGAAGGGCGGCTTGCCGCCGAGTTGCGACTAGCAAATAAGGTACGCTGACCACAAAAGTACCAGAAGAAAGAAAACCATGACGACTAATGTTTTGTGGCGTAGAATTTACGTCAACGACTTCGGAACAAAGACAAACTTGTTGATCAGTTGACTTCAGACCACATGACACTTCGGGCAGAAGTGATTAACCTACAGAGAGAACTGTCGCAAAGCAAGGTAAGACAGCTATGCTGAGCACACATGAATGGAATACCTGATCGTGTTGCCTATTGGTATACAGATGTATGCTCGAGAGCTGGAGGATCGTATTGCCAACGCTGGGATATCTATTGATAGTCGAAGGGAAGCGTGCTCTGAAAATCGCTTTACTGATGTTAACATGCCAGATAGTTGTAATGAACGACGTGGAGCATAAGTTTTAAGAGCTGAGCGCCTGCTACTAACTAGTGTTGACAAGTGCTATCTATAGTAGCATCTTATTCAAATATCAGAACGCTCAGAACGTTGTTAGTGCGAAATGCACACATGATTATAATGGCATGCAACGTTACAGAGTGCAAAACGTACGACATAGGTAGCGCGGTAACCTTTTGCTATCGTTGAATTAAACTCTAATCTGGCTGGAGAACAACTAGAATCATGTCTGGCATTAAAGTGTTCCCGCGTACCCATACACAAGCTCATTCTCTGCTACAGATATCGTCATATTCCACATTGCCGAGGAATAAATTGTAGGTTCTGTCAGCGGCATCAGAAGAACCGAGAAAGCATAGATGCCGATAAAATAAGCTCCGAGGACCACTGTCCACACGTACAGACAAGAACGCGCATTTTCGTCAGCGGATGATATAATTTTGCCCACAGTAAGTAACATGCCTAATCGGTAAGGATGTAATGAGCTTTCCGGGTTGAAAAATGAAAGATCAGGGAATCCCATGACGTTGCAAAACACATGGACAAGAAAGATAGACGCGAAGTGTCCTGAGGAAACAACATACGGTGAGATAGTGCAATCAATTTGATTAGCGTTCAAACCTGTTCTTAAGAAAATGAAGGTGGCATAGGCTCCAAATAGCGACGTGTAGATCAGCTGAAAGCCTGCATGAACTCTCACTGATGCATTAGACCATACGATTAAAACACAATTTAAGGCAATGCGCACCAACAGTTAAGGCAGCATCCCTCGGAGATCTACCATGGCGCACATACTCCAAAAAGTGATGGAGATGCGCTAGATATAAATGCATAAATGGAATGGTGAGAGCCTCGACCCATTCACACCAGCGTTAAGTTCATGCTATGCACTGCGTACCTGCTCCAAACATAAGTGGACTACCCAGAATAATTTGCTTCACAGTAAAATCCGCGCAAACGAGCAGCGGTATCATGCAGCTTCGAAACACGAATTCTTCCGTCAACGGACCCTGGTATACATGCACAATATAAGTTATCTACCCTAACACCATTCATATCATACCACACCTACCAACACGTAAGTGCGCAGCGATGGTAGTCGATTATGCGTCATGGAGTAATACAAAGCGGAATGTTTTATCGCCAACCACACCCTATCAGAGTGGAATTGCTTCGACATGTTCAGCAGACGCAGAACATTGGCCAATATAGATCCTGTAAACAGAATCGTCGTTGCGAAAAGCGGGATCACGGATGCCTGTATCAAACCTTCCAAGCGGATACCGAGCCACTGCGCAAATGACATGGTGGTTTCATTCTACCCACAAATGTCTCCGTTAATCTCGTTATTTAAGCACATGCAACGAATGTGTTTTCTCAACCCATACATTGTCGTAAAACACTGCTAACACAAATGGACAGACGGCACAAAATATGCAAATGAGCAAGAAACGCGCCAGAATCTGCAGTAGTAGCATCACGAGCGCGTCAAACGTACTATATGATTTATTTCAATCGATAAGTAGACGCACATGGGTTGGATGATCACGCGGTAACCTCCGAATTGCGTGAGGAAGTGTGTACAATACGCCAACATACGCTGCTGCCATACAGGAACAGGCAACCACTGCCGTCGTGGCGGTCACGCTGAATCGCATTTTTGAGTCAAAATGAAAATGGAGAGTGTCAAATACTGATTGGTCCGTATTTCTATTGTATTTTGACAAATCAAACCGTAGTGTAATGTGAAGCCATTTCCAACCAATACCAATATGAACGACGTGCAGGACGTTGGCGAGACGGAAATCGAGATCATTACAGCCGATGATACTATCCAAGAGTATGATCTTGGTGAGGAACCATATGGTGAGTTGAGCCATTATAGGTGTGTAGACATAAGGCTTTTGCCATAACTATCGATGATGTAGATGATGACGAGGACGAATTGGAAGATGAGGACGATGACGAAAAAGTATTTACTAAGGAAATGGTAGTGCGCGAAGATGCTGATATGGTATAGCAGAAAATTCTTGTGAAGAGTGTGGTAGATTACAAGCAACTTACTCGCTTGTGGAATTGTAATAACCAGGTCTTCAATAAACACACAAGTCCGGTTTACGCGATCAAGGTCAATCCAGTTGACCCAAGGATTGTCATTACGGGTGGAGGCGACGATATTGGTGTTATATGGAACCACGAAGATGGAAACGTGCTACACACACTATCGGGTCACCAGGACTCCGTAGTGAGTGTGGACTTTAGCTTTGACGGCAAGTATGCGGCGACTGGTGGATATGATGGCGTTGTTAAGATCTGGGAGGTTGCTACTGGCAATTTAGTACATAACTTGGAGGGACCGTCGCAAGAGGTTGAATGGATTTGTTGGCATAAGAAAGGAAACGTAGTCCTTGCAGGATCGAGCGATGGCACTGTGTGGATGTGGTTAGCAACAACTGGAGAATGTATGCACGTATTTGCTGGACATGAAGACAGTGTTACTTGTGGCTCATTTACAGGATCCGGAAAGGTGTGTTGATACCATAGCGGCTACGATTGTGTGCTGACTCACTTTCTTGCAGCTTATCATAACGGGTAGTATAGATACGACTGTGCGCGTGTGGAATCCGAAGACTGGTAAATGTATTCACATTTTCCAAGGGTACGCTTACTTCGTCTATTCAAAGTCTGTGGTGGATTAACGAACCGCTTGTTGTTTATTACCAGACATGACTTCCACGAGGGACCAATAACCTTTATCGCATGTCACCCAAGCGTAAGTTCAACATGGATACATATGTATGGCTGGATGAAATCTTTACTGCTGGGATGTAACTGAAGCAACCGCTTGCGATCTCTGGCTCCCAAGACGGCACTGCCCGTTTGATTCAAGTGCAGACGAAACGCGTGCTTGCAGCGTTTTCACACGAAGGAATTGATTCGAGCATCTCCGGAACTGTCAACGATACTTCAAGCGCGACGGAAAACTCGGTAGAATGGTCTGTACTTTGCTTCATTTTGTATCATTTGCGTAGCTGACACCCACTGTTTTGGGGTCTAAGTGGAGTGTTTTGTAACACGATGAATTGGGCCGCTACCGGATGCCTGGGTGGATACGTGCGCATCTGGGACTTGGCTACTAACCAGGTAAATCAGTTAATTTTAAAATTTTTAGTTTTTGATTGCTTGCTAATCAATTGGTTAATTATTAAGTGCCGTCATGTTTGCCGTCACTCTGCTGGCGTTATCAAGCTCCTGTGGCATCCCACACAGCCGGTTATATACTCGTGCACGGTGGAAGGTTTAGTATATGGCTGGGACGCTCGGACAGGAGAACTGCTGAAAATGTGGGCGGGTCACACGGATATGGTGCTTGACATGACTTTTATTCCTTCGTTAGACGGCAACACTGTGGCTGGGCTTCTCACGACCAGTGACGACGAGTCCGTGCGACTCTTTACTTTAAATAATTAAGCGACGATTTGCTAACAAAAACGCATTCCTTATGTTTTAGTTGCACGTACTGCATACATCTACTAGGCAAATGTAAAACTGAGGGTGCACATCGGCGTTGAGGTACTTACGCCTCATACAACCTGCAACAAAAAGCATGAACATTAGTGCTAGAGACATACACCACAAAAAACAGATCCACACGCATACACTTCGTTCTGAAAACTAGATCCGCTAGCCGCAGCGTCAGCATGGGACTGGTACTTGAGCACTTCATTCTTGCCAAGTTCGACAAGGGCCTGGCGAAAGCTTCGGCCAATAGCCATTTGACGGCTTTCATCATTGGCTGTTGCGGTCCATATTGCAATGCGATCTTGCGGCTTGCGCACACTAACTACAGCACCACAGATGTCGTCCTCGTCTTGCAACGTTTCGCCAACTAGTGAAAGCATCTATTTTCCCAAGCTTTCATGAGTATCATAAGAAACAGAGAACCTTAAGCTTGAAACTTACTACATAAAGCCAGCACTCATCTAGTCGCGCTTTTCGCGAACGAGGATTAGTAAAAATCCACTTGCCACCTTTAGCGTTAATCGGGTCTTCCCACATCGGTCGAATTCCCTCCTTGAATAAATGATAGTTACTGCCGATTGACAGCTTTGTCGGCGTGAGAATGTTGTTGTAGAGACTACAGATCATATCAGGTGTCGCTTTAAGTAAACATTACACACAACATCATCATTTGCACCCACATACCACCAAAAATCCTCCACCGTGTTGAATGAGTAAACATGCATGAGATTTTCTTCCCAGGATTCAGACGAGTGACGTTTCTTTGGAAAGTCGTACCACAAGACCCATCGATTTTGGAGTGGGTGCTGTTTACAGATCAATCGTGTCAGTAACACAAGGAAAGTTCCACTCTAGCAATGTAATCACCTTCGTAGCAATTCCATTCAACGGAGTAGCGGCTGCTACATCCTTTATTACCACTTTTTCTTCCTCAACGGCGTTGGTCTTCCCGCTGTTCATGTAACGGCTGAAATGCTTGTGCTATTGGTTGGCTCGAACAGAACTGTCACTAAAGTAAACAGTGACAAAAATAACGTCGATGTAGTAGTAGTGGTTCTATAAGAAAAATGAACTGTTTAACGAGTGCCCAGCCCAAACAAAATTTGCGATATTGGATAAAATGCACCAGTCGATCGTATGGGCGGTGTAAGTTGCTCTGATTCCGAAAGAGTCGATTACAACGAAGGATCGATTAGGCAACCGCTACATGATCGACTTTGTGGATCATAAATCTAATATGTTCGAATATTTCTCGCCAAGACAAAAGATGCTGCCACCAAAAGTTGGAACATGTTCAGCTGCAAGGCGCATGTTTTGCTCACCGATGGTGGATACGAGTGCAAGAACTTGGACGCCTTTTGTAACAAGACTGGATTTGAGCGTCAAGTCAGTGAAGCGAATAATTAGTCAAGAAATGGCAAGGCCGAACGCATCCACCGAACAGTTTATGTAAATATGAAACGGTGTATGATGTTCTCAATTGGATTGAATTTATGGGGCGATGCGGTGCAATACGTCGCCTACATTTTAAATCGAAGTCCAACCAATACAAATACCAAGCGACTGTCGCCCATAAAGTGTTTGACCAAGAAGAAGCTCAATCTTGGCGAATTTGTTGCTTTTGGGTTTCCATGGAGTGTTTATCGCAACCCGGGCAAGAATTCGCTCGCTCATAGAGTGCGAGTTTCAATTGTGATTGTAAAAAGCGAGGAAGACAAGGTTTTCAAAGTTTCTTTGGTTAATGAATGCAAGGTAGTTGTGACGCATCACCTTAGCAACATCAAAACACTTGATCAAGACCAAAAATACAAAGAATCAACAAAGTTTGTTTGAAGATCAAGGGTCAGAAGGAGCAAATGTTAAAGAAATTCAAAGATCCAAAAAGAAGACGAAGAAAAAATAAGTGCCACCGCAAGATGCGTATAAAGAGAAGATAGCCTAAGAGAAAATTAGGTCGATCAAGGAAATAAATAAGATGTTGAAGGCGCAAACAAAGATGTTCAAGAAACTGAAGAAATTGAGTTCGTAAATTTTGTTTCGGAAGTGGCCCCAAAAATTCGATTAAGATATGCAAAATGTAAACAGACGAGGTGGATTTGTGGTGGAGTCAAGTTCGAAATCGGATACATTTGTATCGACAACCTGACCACCACCATCGTGTCCAGCCTTCCAAATTACGGGGGGGTACCCCGTGGACCTCCACTCGAAATCTGGTCCGATCGTCCGCTGCTGGCAGACGACCGGTCATCATCCAAAGACACTTGATCCGATTCACTTAAGTTCATCTCACTTTGTGTACCCGATGGAATGGGCTAGTTACACACTCGGTGGATCGGGATCGCAGATCGATCTGATTCGGTCTTGAATATGAGACCGTGCTGGCTAGGTGTACTGTGGTGGAGTCAAGTTCGAAATCGAAAACATTAGCATCGATAACCTGACTACCACCATCGCGCCCAGCCTTCCAACTTTCGGAGGGGGTACTCCGCGGACCACCACTCGAGATCTGGTCCGATCGTCCTCTGCAAGCAGACGACCGGTCGTCATCAGAACCCACTTGGTCCGATTGTTTAGTGTCCATCTCACCTTGTGTACCCAATGTAATGGGCTAGTTACACACTCGGTGGATCGGGATCGCAGATTGGATCGAAGTGGTCTTGAATATAGAAGACCGATCTGGGTAGGTATCTCTGGGGCGTAACTCTTCACCCCAGACACAAACAGACCAAAAACACTTCCAAGAGATAATTTCCAATAGGTCGATCGTCCAAGCCAAGACCTGACCAATACGAAATAATAGAGGGTAGACCGACCGTTCCGGTCTAGCCCCTGACCAATACGAAATAAGACCAAAACCGGTCTAGTTTCCAACCAATGTTTAAACAAGCCAATATGTCTGCGTAAAGACCCAATATGATCGTGAGACTCCACAAACGATATCTCCACGCCAAGACCAATCCATTGAATAGTACGTTCCAAACGTAATTGGCTTAAGGTGTCGAGATCGCCAAATCGTACTCCCGTCGAGGGACTTCCGGTGGCCAAAGTGTGCGTGCGGCGCGTCCAGACCGGGTATAACAGGCGAGAGGGGATAATTCAACCCTCTGCCCCCAAACACTCCGCGGCGGGCGAAGGCGACTAGTGTACGAAAAGGGAAGAACGGTGACCCCTAGCTGTGGAGTGAACCGAGACCAAGGAGGTTTTATCCACTTGTCCGAAAGCTAAAATATTTCATTACTTAAAGGTATAACCTCTGTCTTAAAAGGTAAAACCACAACTAAAATACTACTACCCTATAGTCCCTAAATGTACCCACACAAAAATATGTAAAATACCCAAAGTCGGGTGACTCACCAAAACTTGCGTTCTTGACACTTCTTGAGTCTGATAGGCTGAAAAGCCCCCCCCCTTGTTTAAACCAATCCGAAATTAGACCAAATGCCTTGACGAAACTTGACCAGAAGTGTGCCAAATTTTGGGCACGCTTCTCCACAGCTGCCCCCGAGTCAGACCGTGTCGCACAACGACAACGGTCTGACCTCGTCCATCAAATTAAGTTAAACCTTAGTCATTCAAACTTTTCCGACATGGAGCAACCATCTTTTTCATCCGTTCCAGGTACTTGCACTGCTGGAATTGACCTTCTTGCATTTCCTTAACGACCGTTCTTGTAGGCACCTCGCATACCACGTCATCGCATGTCACTTCGCCCGTCCGGTCGGTCCGGTCTGGCAGCTCCCATCGTTCTACTGCACCTCAGACATCGGCAGGGCATCAGACCGGGACCGTCGCGCAGTTGCAAGACGCACTTAAAGAGATCGCACGTCTACAGGAGCAGATTGCTCAACAGGAGAAACAACGTAAACATGCATGTCCGGTCTTCACCTTGGACCTGTTCTAACCTTCGTTTGTCTTCAGCCCGTATACCTCCAGCCCGTATACCTCCTGCCATCAGCAAGGCGATCAATGCCCTTCTTGCCGCCGATCGGCAGTCGAACACGCATGACCTCCAGCTGCGTCAGGTTTTGACTGGGCTCATAACCGCGCGCAACAAGCTGACCCGCTTGGAAGCTCATCAGCTTCATCTCCGGGAGCAGCTTGTGCTGGTCCAACAGCAGCAAGCGGAAGGCCTGCTGGACCAGACCACGTTGAGTGTTCAAAGCGACGATCTCGAGAGGCGTCTCACCGAGCTCCGAATTTCGATTCAAGACCAGACCGAGGAGGTCCGGTCTTGTGAATGCAAGTCGAACGATTGGACGCAGGCAGCGAACGGTCGTCGGGCGGTATTGAAAGAATGTCATCAGCGCTTGGTTGACCTGTTGCGTCCTCGTCGGCATCCGGTTGCTGCCTCCAGCGTAGACCGGTCTGCGTCGGCCGCCTTGGTGGACCTACACCGGGACCAAGACCAAGGCCGTTCATTGGCCGAAATTCTCCAGCCCGAAATTCCACACAAATCAAAGAAGCGCGCGGACGCGCCGGGTAGCTCGAGGGCGCGGGGCATAGCGCGCGACCCTGAACTCGAAGGGAAGCGTGCGGTGCTCCATAAAAGCGAGCCAAGACGCAGGCGCTTCTCATGGGCCCAAGCTCGGACGAGGATGACGACAGTAACATTTCCAAAAATCGAGCGCCCTCGACCGCCGGTGCTGACCGTGCCAAGTATTCAGAGGTCTCGTCCTGGGATGACTCCGGCGAAGACTCCGGTGATTCGGAGTTTGCTGTCCCCATCCCAACCAAGTCGCGAACAAGTCCACATGAAAGTTTTGTTCAAGTTGCATCGACTTCGGAGCAGACCAAGAAGACCGGTCCGCATGGTGGCGTTTCACCACCTCATTCGTCGACAAAGTCAACACCTACGGTCTTGCCTGGGACGTCCAGGCTACACAAATATTCTTTGTTGGCCAACGTGGCAATCGACAGTTCTTCCCTTCCGCCACGAACGCGTGAGGATACTTTTCCGTGGTCGCCAGGCAGATCGGTTGTTTACGCCGGTCCACCCTGACCAAGCAGCTCCTGGCCCGGTCTTTCTCTCGTCCAGACCATTGGATTTTTCCGCCGGCGAAGAAAGTTGCTGCCGCGTCGGAATGGCGGCCGGACTTGATCACGTCGGCACAGATCTCCTGCTTGTACGCTGACGAGCCGTGGAAGATTTTCGATCATCCCAAGCTGGGATTCATCTTCCACTCGACTCCGTGGGCCAATGCTTTCATGAGTCGGGTGAAATGTTTTAACAAGACTCACGCTCAAGCCATCTGGGAGGCATCCCACTATCTTGTGCTTCCCCCGGAACGAGTTCGGCAAGACCCTGGCTTGGCGACCATCCAGAACAAGCGCAAGCGGCGTCGGATCAGAGCGGTTGAGGCCTGGCAGTCCCTGTGCCAATATGTTTTGGACGGGATGCTGGCCCACGAGTGCGACGTCGATGTGTTCTTATATCCAGTTGTACTTCATATGCCGCGGCGTCACGTCGAGAGGACCCGGCTGCTGGCTAACGGTGGCACATGGTACCCCGGTCTTGGGTGCATTACACCGGTCTTGGACCTCAAGGATGCTTTGGTCCAACTAGACCAACAGGAACCTTGGCGTAACCAGTACCAGTACCAAGTTGAAAAGCATCCGTCGTTGACCGTCGGCCGTCTGTGGGGTGATGGCGAGTGAGGTCGTAAGTAGTCGACCAGATAACACTTAATATATATCATCGTTCTTTTTCACATGTTCAGTCATCAAATCACTTGAGCTAATTCCACCACTTTCTCCAGAGTTGCACTAGACACGTTATCACCAACCGTTCCACTTACATCGCGAAAGAACAATCCACGTTCGTCACTCCACTATTCCAATTCGTCACATATTTACAATACACAATACACAAGACACAAGACCTTCCACCTCTTCACACCGGTCGGGAAGACTGACGCTACTGCATGTCTTGGTCTTGGTCTTCATGGGTCTGCATCACTGCGAAACGGTTCCGACTGACTCGGTCCCGTTCGAATTCTCGTAGTAGTGCTCCACAGCTCAGGTCGGACTCATCAATCCAAGTTGATTAATCATGGTCCTTCCATCGGACCAGATATTCTCGGTGGGTCCGGCCGAACCTGGTCTTCTTGACCGATCGGACATCTAAGACATTTTCCACTTCAAATTCGTCCTTCTCCAGCGGTCGTTCCCAACTGTCCTCCGGCAGTAATGCTTCATCGAAATCAAACCGTTCTGCCTCGTCTACTAGACAGGGCATTTTTTGGTACGATCAGGAAACTCTCGTACCAGTTTTAACTTGGACACATGTACGATCGGGAAGACCTTGTAGTCCATGCCGGTTATTACTAGACGGACAGCGTGTTCACCAATCAGCTCGGCAACACGGAAAGGACCGTGCCACATGTGATCCAGCTTCTTCGCATAGCCCTCCTTCACTCGGTCTAGGTACAACCATACCCTCGCCCCTGGTTCTATACCGTGGGGTTGGACCTGGTCGTTGTTCCGGTCTGCCCGGTCTTGTGTAGATTGACGTAACTTTTCGTTGACAATTTTTCTTGCATGCTGGTAATGTTTCTGGACCTGCATGCGCCAACGTCGAGCATCACGATCGCGGGTCCGAGTGCAGCCAATAGGTATCGCGGCTTCAAGAGTGGACCGGGGGTCCCATCCATAGGCAAGATAAAAAGGCGTTTCTACTCGGACCCGATCGGTCGACGAGCTGAGTGCAAACACCAGCCTTTCTGCGTATTCGTCCCAATCGCGCTGGTCTGGATCGGCAACGTACATCTTGATTGCTCTTGTAATAGTTTGTACCATACGTTCTGCCGATCCATTCGCTTGCGGACGATATGCCATCGTCGCGCTCTGTTTCTGGACCAGCATATTGTTAAATGACCGGAACACCTCGGCCATGAAACCGGGTTCTCGGTCGTGTCTGATGACCTCGCTGGCGCCGAACCTTCGGAACACACATTCTTCGTAACTTTTAGCGATTTGCTCGGCAGACCGGGACGCACTTGCCTTCGCAATAACTAGACCGGTGAACAGGTCTACCCAGATCAACAACTCAGTATTGCCATATGTCGATTTAGGCAGCGACGGTATATGGTCCATCGCTATGACCTGGAAAGGGTAGGTAGCTTCGATATTTCCGAGCGATCGCCCCTTGATTACCGGTCTACCCTTTCCGGTCTCGCAATCCGTACAACAACCCACATATTTCTGTACACTTCGGAAAAGACCTCTCCAGTGAGTGGGACCTGATCTTGTGATACGTTCTGCCTATGACCTGATGTCCCCCTTCTAGACTCACATGGTAGTGATGGAGGACATCCGGCCGCAGCAACTCAGGTATCACCAATTTCGCCAATCGGTCCCGGTCTGCACTGTCTTGGTCAGCATCGCGGCAGTAATATAGTAAACCATCCTCATCCACTTCGTAACTGTCTGCGATATTGGCACATTCTTTTGCTTGACCATTCTTCAACTTAGACAATTCACCGCGCAGGTAGGTCTTCAAATTCACAATCCATTCTTCTTCGTCCTGCGCCTTGAGGATCCGTTCCATCCTTAACTGTTGCACTGCATATTCGCTCAAACTTTCCTTCGGGAACGGTCGGCGAGACTTCTGAGCTTTCGATCTAGTCGCGACCATCACATGCACCTGAACTGGGGCGTTCTTGGGTCCGATCACCTCTGGGATCCTGTTTTTATTCACCAATTCATCCAGAGCGGCCTTCTCGGTGATCGTAGCCCCGGTCTGGTCTTGCATGGCCTTGGTCGCGAGGTAGTCGGCGCTTCTGTTCCAGTCCCGTTTCACGTGCAACAGCTCGTGGTTGGGATGGTCTTTCAATGCCTTCATTACCCGATCATTTAACGACCTCAGCCGTGGAGCCTTGCAGTCGATCTCTCCGGTGATCTTCCTGATCACTAGGTTGGAGTCACCACATATGATGACTCGCCCCTTCTCTTGCGACGACAGCAGGTCCAGACATAGAAGTAGACCTCGGTACTCCTCATCGTTAACAGTAATATCCGGCGTGCAATCGACAGCGGCTGCAACTATAGACCATTGTGGCAACTTCCACAATATGGCACTATAGGCGCCGACCTTCTTCTTCACGCTTTCCGATCCGTCAAAACTTAAGACCAAGAGCTCTTCATCATGGTCGACGGTCGGTGGCGGTCTCGAAACTGACTGCCGAGGTTGCTTCCTCGGGGCAATCGCTATCAATGCCTCGTCCACTTCAGACCGAGGGGTGATACTGGCAGCTAATGTGCCCAATATCTCTTCCTCGCCCCCGGTGCACTTAACGACCTCCAGGGTTCACTGCGACAAGACCGCCGACCATCTGCCTAGACGTCCGTCCATCCCATTGGCTGATAATAGCCAGGCCAAAGTAGACCGTCTTGACAGGACCTTTATAGGTCGGCCGACCAGCAGGTTGTAACACACATCCAGAATTCGCAGCAACGCCAGAACTTCTTTCTCGACAATTCCATAGTTCACTTCATTTGGCTTCAGCGTTCTGCTCGTGAACGTGACCGGATGGTACACACCATCATGATCTTGTACTAGAGTGGCCGAAATGGCCCACTGAATAGCATATACAATAATGGTCGGGACCTTTTCGGAATCGAAATGCTTCAAAATTGGTGCCGTCGCCATCTTAACCTTCCACATACCAAAAGCAAACTTTGCACGCTTCATATGGTCTTCGGCCTCCACTTGCGGACAATCTGTAGCAAGACCAGAGTCGGCGCCCCCATGTAAAGTTGCCCGATCCTCTTCGCGCAACATACGGTAGTCCACTTCCCGGAGCTCATACAACACAGCCGCGTAGATAGCAAAACCTTCGATGAAGCGGCTGTAGTAGTTTAAACTTCCTAGGAAGGACTGCATTGCCTTCAGAGACTTGGGAAACGGGAGGTTGCTTAACGAATCCAGGTCCTTAGGATTAGCCTCTAGACCATTGTTCGAGACCATATGGCCTAAATAGGCGACCTTGGATATACCCCAAAAACTTTTCACGGCGCTGATAGATAGGTTCCAGCGGTCGCATGTCTCCAACAATCGTTCAACCTTCTCGCACAGATCGTTCCATGACGAGGCAGGTATCAGAATGTCGTCGATGTACGACCGCCTCCCTAGAACGGACGGTCTTTTTTCCCGATCGGGTTCACCCTCTGTAAACACATCATAACTTTCGCCAGGGTCCCGATCGGCCTTGATCTTGAAGTGTCCGTACAATGCGTTGTCTATCAGCCTTTGATAGATCTGGGGCGCGTTCTTCAGACCGAACGGCGTACGATTCCACTCTAAAAGACCAAACGGTGTCACAAATGCGGAAATCTCACGGGCTCGATCAGTCATCGAGACCACCCAAAATCCACTTGCCATATCTAGCGAACAATACCACAAGGTCTTGTCGAGGTCTTCCAACAGATCATTAATCAGCGGCATCGGGTAAACCATGAGTTTAGTCAACCGATTTACCAACCGATAGTCGATGCACAACCTAATGTCGACGCCGTTCTTCTTGATAACAATTACGATCGGCGAGGTCCATGGCGAGGTCGAAGGTCTAATAATCTTGGTGCCCAACAGTCCTTTAATGAGATCAGAAAGCTTTTCCCGGTACTGTGGCGCCACGCGTCGACATCGCTGAGCAATCGGCTTGGCATCTCCAACGTCAATATCGCAAATCGCACCACGGGCTGAAGGTGGTAAGGCATTTCCCTTTCCGATCAGCAGATGTCTTTTCTTCCATATGATATTCTTCAACTGCTCGATCTGGTCTGGACTGTTAAGGTCTTCATCACCCACTTGTAAATCATCCATTGTAACTTCGGGAGAGTCGGCAGACACTTCAGGGAGGACTGCTTTTTGGCTTTCCAGCTCCTGAATGTACTGTTCTCCGCCTTCATGTATACAGACTTGTTCATCTTCTGGGGCGATATCACCTAGACCATCTGGACCGGCTGAACTCCCTTGTTCTTGATCGACGGGCTGTCCTTCACTGATATCGGTCTGATTCGGAATACCGTCATGGTCCGACCTAACAACTTCATGTTCCCCTTCTTCCGTTTCTTGCTCCTCTGTCGCCTGGTCTTGTGCTGACACCATGTTGACTAGCCTCGGCTCGTCTACTTGATTGTCCACCGTTCCTGGTGACTACGGCGCCTTTCTTCGGACTAACATCTTTTCTGGGGTGACATAACTTGGTCTTTCCACTAAAGGTGAGGTATCCTCTTCCACCGACCCATCATCGCTGATAAGATCGGTGGTCGATTGGTACGCCAGGTTTTGCCACTCGACATACCGCCTCGACCCAATCGAGACGAACCCCATCTTCCTTGGTACCTTCCCTTCTGCTAACCACATGCCGACAATAGTGTTATTGTCCAAGGTCAGCGGCTTGTCACCGATATTGGTAACACGGACAAAATCACGTCGACCAGCACTCTTTACGAAGGTCGAGACCCACCGACCGCCACTGGTCAACCACAACTTCCTCGAACGAAAACCTTTCTCAACCGGGGTATCGGCAGACCGACCGACTGGGATAGTGAGGTCTTGGTCCCACCGGACCAGATCGGTATACGAACCATACAGAGGTCTTCGACCAGCCAACTGGACCTGGACCTCATCCGGGAGCGTAAGAACTCCATGTGACAGGTCTAGGCGAATACCAGCTGGCACCATGAAATCCATTCCTAGTAAAGCGTCTTGACCAGCCAACTTGCCAACCCAAGCGCTGAAAAAGTAGACCAGCGATCCCGACAAAGTAATTTTCAAACGCGTTCTTCCTTCGGTCATATAAGAGTTTTCGCCGATCCCGACGCATTCTTGTCTCTGTGTATCGTCTATACGACATCCGAACTTACGAGCAAATGCGGAGTCGATTATCGAGACTTCAGCTCCAGAGTCGAACAACATCGTCGCCTTCTGGTTATTAATCTTGCCACAGGCTTTCGCCTGCTTGAACCATTTATCAGGCGCGTGATACTTCCAGTATCCGCGGGATTCTCCAGGCAGAAAGTCCAACTGCATAACCACCTTCGTCCGGGAGTACTCATCGGTCTTCAGACTGTAGACCGGATGGTCTCGGTCGACGCAATTTGGAATAGAACGTGTATTGTCGGTCTTATCCTCCTTGCCGACATATGCATAGATGTGAACCGTAGAACGCTCGGCTCGACCCAGATTCCAACCTTGCGAGCGTTCTAGTTTAAAATATTTTCTGCGTCCGGCGGCAGCATCCCCACGTGCTTGTACGGCACGTACCACTTGCGTATCATGTTAAAAAATTCTTCAATCTTGCAGTGGCCGGCCTCGTGGATCTCTCCACATGACTTGCATACGAAGAGGCAGTGGTCAGTCGGGTGGCCGCGTATCTCTCACTTCGTGCACACCATCTTCTTCCAGCAGTTTGGACCATCATGCTTGCTCGACCCACAGTGGGAGCACTTCTGACGAGGTCAGTCTGGATCGGACTTGCTTCCGTTCCTTCCCTTCCGGTCTACCTGGTCGGACTTCGACGTGGTCTTCGGGGCAGATCCCGCAACATAGAAGTAACGATACTGGTCTTCATCCAACGACTCCTGGCTGGATTGACTTCCACTTTCCCCTTCCGATCCCGTGCTGTCTTCGGCTACGATCGCCTTGACCGCTCGGGTCGGTCTGGTCCAGGGCCTCTTGACCGGATCGGTCGGGGTCTGGGTCTTGGATCGGTAGCTACCTGATCCACCAGCACTCTTCGCCCTCATTCTACGCGACTGCTGTAGCGTCCGTAGAGTCTGTTCAACTTCACCCGCGTCCCTAAGACGCAGCAGAGTAAGCTGGTCCGCCAGTTCTTGATCGTCTAGGGTACTAATGTAGTTACCCACATCGTTCCAGAGTAGCACCGTTCGGCGGGTTATTCTCTTTGATTGTTATGCCGGCGCGAAGTACAGCCACGTTCAACCGATGCAAATACTCGATCGGTGTTTCGTCGGCCCGCTTCTGCATATGGTGGTACTTACGGGCGCTTGAAAATCCGGAGTTACAATATTGACCTTCAAACTCCGCACATAACAGGTCCCAGCCAGACCGGACGCCCCGACCCAACTGTTGAATCCAGTTCGCAGCCGGTCCTTTTAACAAATCCCGGAAGATTAAACAACGTTCGCCTTTTGGGG
>CM047587.1:15880726-15945913 GCA_026184515.1 Peronosclerospora sorghi | reverse complement strand
CGATCGCCCCTGGTCAACCATAACTTCCTCGAACGAAAACCTTTCTCGACCGGGGTATCGGCAGACCGACCGACTGGGATAGTGAGGTCTTGGTCCCACCGGACCAGATCGGTATACGAACCATACAGAGGTCTTCGACCAGCCAACTGAACCTGGACCTCATCCGGGAGTGTAAGCACTCCATGTGACAGGTCTAGGCGAATACCAGCTGGGACCATGAAATCCATACCTAGTAAATCGTCTTGACCATCCAACTTGCCAACCCAAGCGCTGAAAAAGTAGACCAGCGATCCCGACAAAGTAATTTTCACACGCGTTCTTCCTTCGGTCATATAAGAGTTTTCACCGATCCCGACGCATTCTTGTCTCTGGGTATCGTCTATACGACATCCGACCTTACGAGCAAATGCGGAGTCGATTATCGAGACTTCAGCTCCAGAGTCGAACAACATCGTCGCCTTCTGGTTATTAATCTTGCCACAGGCTTTCGCCTGCTTGAACCATTTATCAGGCGCGTGATACTTCCAGTATCCGCGGGATTCTCCAGGCAGCAAGTCAAACTGCATAACCACCTTGGTCCGGGAGTACTCATCGGTCTTCAGACTGTAGAACGGATGGTCTCGGTCGACGCAATTTGGAATAGAACGTGTATTGTCGGTCTTATCCTCCTTGCCGACATATGCATAGATGTGAACCGTAGAACGCTCGGCTCGATCCAGATTCCAACCTGGCGATCGTTCTAGTTTAACATCTTTTCTGCGTCCGGCGGCAGCATCCCCGCGTGCTTGTCCGGCACGTACCACTTGCGCATCATGTTAAAAAATTATTCAATCTTGCAGTGGCCGGCCTCGTGGATCTCTCCACATGACTTGCATACGAAGAGGCAGTGGTCCGTCGGGTGGCCGCGTCTCTCGCACTTCTTGCACACCATCTTCTTCCAGCAGTTTGGGCCATCATGTTTGCTCGACCCAGTGGGAGCACTTCTGACGAGGTCGGTCTGGATCGGACTTGCTTCCGTTCCTTCCCTTCCGGTCCACCTGGTGGGACTTCGACTTGGTCTTAGGGCAGGTCCCGCAACATAGATGTAACGATACTGGTCTTCATCCGATGACTCCTGGCTGAATGGACTTCCACTTTCCCCTTCTGACCCCGTGCTTTCATCAGCTACAATTGCCTTGACCGCTCGGGTCGGTCTGGTCCAAGGTCTCTTGACCGGATCGGTCTGGGTCTTGGAACGATAGCGACCTGATCCACCAGCGGTCTTCGCTCTCATACTACGCGACTGTTGTAACGTCCGCAGGGTCTGTTCGACTTCGCCCGCATCCTTAAGACGCAGTAGAGTAAGCTATTCCTCCAGTTCTTGATCGTCAAGGGTACTAATATAGTGACCCACATGTTCTAAGGCGGCACCGTTCGGCGGGTTATTCTCTTTGATTGTTATGCCGGATCGAAGTGCACCCACGTTCAACCGATGCAAATACTCGATCGGTGTTTCGTCGGCCCGCTTCTGCATATGGTGGTACTTACGGGCGCTTGAAAATCCGGAGTTACAATATTGACCTTCAAACTCCGCACATAACAGGTCCCAGTCAGACCGGACGCCCCGACCCAACTGTTGAATCCAGTTCGCATCCGGTCCTTTTAACAAATCCCGGAAGATTAAACAACGTTCGCTTTTTGGGGTCTGGTCTCGCAGGAACGCAGACTTGACCCGAATGAACCAAGACCGGGCCTGGTGTTCATCAGCATCCTTGCCGGTGAAGTCCTTGAGGTCGGTCGTCGCGGCCATACGGATGCGCGGAATCGCAGCAGATCCAAAGTCGTAGGCAGTAGTGGAGGCTAGGTTAGCCTTGCGCACCTTGCCTGCGCCTGTACCATCTAACCCACCATGGTCGTCAAGACCGCCGACCGACTCCATATCACAGTCACTTGTCTTGCTTGGTCTACGCGGTCTTGCCGGCTGCGGCTTGCGCCTTCCCTTGCCGGTTGGTTTATCACTTCTAATAGGCTTATCCATAGATGTTACCGATTCCATATCCACATCTTTGCAAACATTGACACCTTGACAGGTAGACCGGTCTTGGACATGTGGGCGCATAGGTGGTCTAACTCGTTCTTCCATGAAACGTTGCATCATCGTCTCAAACATGGCTTGGACGTTAGCTGGAGTCATGGGCAACGTGTTGATACCCTCCTTTTTCGGAACTGAGGCCTGTGGGGGTCACTGGAGCCCCGACTGGCAAGCAGCCCTTTGCTGCCGCAGGTCCTTTCTTTGTTCCGGCTGGGCATGGTCCACCCCCATGGTCATCCGCTCGACACCAGTCTCCAACTCTGATGAGCTGTTCGAGGCCGGTGGAGATTGATAAACCGATTCGTCATCAGAACCAATGTCAACAAGCGCTGTGGAGACTTCAGCGACCTTTACTGCTGCGGTGGGAGTTGGGCGGCGAACCGCCCCCACCAGTGGGACCAAATGGTCTTGGAAGGTCGACATCGACCATTTCAGCCTCCAAGTCTCAAATTCAAATAGTTTTTGGACATCGGCGGGGTTCTGCATTTTAATGCCAACCTCCTCCAACATCGCCACCAAGTTCTTCACCAACAGTAATGGGCGATCACTCTGGATCGGCTCGGTAGTGGGACCGAGAAGATGGTCGGGGATCTGGAGGTTCAACACCCGCAAGACCACGTCAAAGCGAACAAATCGTTTCAGCTCAAAAATGTAATACATCTTGTTTAGGTCTTCTTCAGTGATGCCTCCATCTCCGACCTGCGACTTTTCTTCGAGGTCGTCTTCGTCGGCCGGCATTCCCAACCCTTTCTTGGGAATCTTGGGGAGGTTGGTCTGATCGTTCTGATCAGCCTCCAAGTATTTTTCGTCTTTTAATTTTCCATCAACTTTTTTATGCACATACATAGGATCAGGACCTTTGTCCTGATCCTTTCCGGGACTATAGCAGGACTTGCTATAGTCCCGATCGGCTCCGGTGGGAGCCTCTTGGGGAGGAAAAAATTTACTAATCCCGATCTGGTCCTCCACCATGCCAGACCGGACATCGCCATCTTTATCGAGAACGAAGACGTAAGGTGATAGCCTTTCCTTACGCCCTCTCCAGAACGATTCCAAATTCAAATCTTCAAATTCAATCTTTGATGACACCTCGCAGTGATATCCACGATCACCAAGTGATCCGGGCACGCGCACCATTGTGGTGGAGTCAAGTTCGAAATCGAATACATTTGTAATCAACCGGTCTAGCCCCTGACCAATATTAGAGAAGACCAAAACCGGTCTAAACTCCAACCGATGTTAAAATGAGCCAATATGTTCACGTAAAGACCCAATATGCCCGTGAAACTCCACAAACGATATCTCCACGTAAAGAACAATCCAGTGAATAGCACGTTCCAAACGTACTTGACTTAAAGTGTCGAGATCGACAAATCGTACTCCCGTCGAGGGACTTCCGGTGGCCAAAGTGCGCGTGCGGCGCGTCCAGACCAGGTATAATAGGCAAGAGGGGATAATTCAAACCTCTGCCCCAAACACTCCGCGGCGGGCGGAGGCGACTAGTGTACGTGAAAAGAATAACGGCGACCCCTTGCTGCGGTGTAGACCAAGACCAGAAGAGGTTTTTGCCTCTTATTCCTAGACCAAAAGACTTTTACTTGGAAAATCCGCAACCAAAAGACTCTTTTTTGGAAAATCCGCAACCAAAAGACTTCTACTTGGAAAAATCGCAACTAACCAATAATACTACCTCCCTATGGTCCCTAATGTACCCACACAAAATTATGTTAAATACCCAATGTCAGGTGACTCACCCAAGACCTGCGTTCTTGATACTCCTTGAATCTGATAGGCTAAAAAGCCCCCTTGTTTAGACCAATCGGAAACTCGACCAACTGCCTTGACCAAAAGTGACCAAATTTGTGGTAAACTTCACCACAAGATGGTGGTCAGGTTCTCGACACAACTGTGTTCGATTTTGAACTTGACTCCACCACACAAGCGGCAGCCAGACCGACCGCGCCGATCAAGCAAGAATAGCGATTACGACATGGAGTCGGTCGGCGATCCGGATTACCACTATGGGTCAGACGGTGCAGGGGCGGGAAGAACGCGTCAGGATAACCTAGCCTCTACGACCGCATTTGATCTTGGATCCGCCGCGATCCCACGTATTCGTATGTCTGCGACTACAGATCTCAAGGACTTTACCGGCAAGGACGCCGACGAATAGCAAGCCAGGTCGTGGTTTGGTCGGGTCAAGTCTGCTTTTCTACGGGATCAGACACCAAAAAACGAACGGTGTCTGATCTTCAGAGATCTGCTAAAAGGACCGGCTGCGAACTGGATCCAACAGTTGGGTCGGGATGTCCGGTCTGACTGGGATCTGCTATGTGCAGAATTTGAAGGGCAGTACTGCAACTCCGGATTGTCTACCGCCCGCAAGTATCAACATATGCAGAATCGGGGCGACGAGACGCCGATCGGGTATTTGCATCGCCTGAACGTGGCCGCAATTCGCGCCGGAATAGTGATCAAGGAAGGCAACCCGCCGACCGGTGCCGCTATGGAGCACGTGGGTCACTATATTAGTACCCTTGATGACCAGGATCTGGCCGATCAGCTCACTATGCTGCGCCTAAAGGATGTGACGGAAGTGGAGCAGACGTTGCGGACGTTGCAACACTCACGCACCATGAGGGCAAAGGTCTCCGTTGGATCGGGTCGCTACAGATCGAAGGCCCAGACCGACCCTGTGAAGAGGCCCTTAACCAGATAGACCCGTGCTGTCAAGGCGATTGTGACTGAAGCCAGCACTGGTTCGGAAGAGTAAAGTAACGGCCTGTCCAGTCTGGAGTCGGATGAGGACCAGTATCGCCATGTGTTCGTCACGGAACCTTCCCCAAGATCCAGATCGACGCCTAAACAGGCAGATCGGAAGGGCAGGAGTGGGAATAAGTCCGACCCGGACCGACCTCGCAAGAAGTGTTCTCACTGCGGGTGTCAAGCAAGCACGATGATCGGGGCTGCTGGAAGAAGCTGTATGCAAAAAGTGTAAAAAGACGCGGACACCCCACCGATCATTGCCTCTTCTTGTGCAAGTCATGCGGAGAGATCCACGAGGCTGGCCAGTGCAAGTTGGAAGAATTTTTCAATCTGATGCGCCAGTGGTATGTGCCGGGTAATCACGCGGGGATGCTTCCACCGGACGTGGAGAAGATGTTAAACTAGAACTCTCGCCAGGTTGGAATCTGGATCGAGCCGAGCGGTCTACGTTTGGCATCTATGCATATGTCGGTAAGGAGAATAAAACCGACAATACATGTTCTATTCTCAATTGCGTCGATCGGGATCATCCGGTCTACAATATCACGACCGATGAATATTCCCGATCGAAGGTGGTCATGCAGTTTGATCTGCTGCCTGGGGAGTCGCGATTATACTGGAAGTATCATGCGCCCGACAAATGGTTTAAGCAGGCGAAAGCCTGTGGTAATATTAACAACCAGAAGGCAACGATGTTGTTCGACTCTGGGGCCGAGGTCTCGATTATAGACTCCGCCTTTGCTCGTAAGGTCGGATGTCGTATAGACGATACCCAGAGACAAGAATGCGTTGGAATCGGGGAAAATTCTTATATGACCGAAGGAAGAACGCGTGTGAAAATTACTTTTTCGGGATCGCTAGTCTACTTTTTCAGCGCTTGGGTTGGCAATTTGGCTGGTCAAGACGCTTTACTAGGAATGGATTTCGTGGTCCCGGCTGGTATTCGCCTAGACCTGTCACATGGAATGCTTACACTCCCGGATGAGGTCCAGATCCAGTTAGCTGGTCGGCGGCCCCTATACGGATCGCACACCGATCTGGTCAGGTGGGATCAAGATGTCACCATTCCAGTCGGCCGATTCGCTGATACCCCGGTCGATAAAGGTTTTCGATCAAGGAAGTTATGGGTGACCAGGGGCGACCGGTGGGTACCGACCTTTGTGAAGAGCGCCGGCTGGTTTGATTTTGTCCGAGTAACTAATATCGGTGACAAGCCGCTTGGCCGACAACAATACTATTGTTGGCATGTGGCTAGCGGGAGGGAAGGTGCCGAGAAAGGCGGGGTTCGTCTCGATCTGATCGAGACGGTATGTCGAGTGGCAGATCTTGGCATACCAAGCGACCACCGATCTGGTCAGCGATGATGGACCAGTGGAAGAAGATACCTCGCCTATGGTGGAACGACCCAGCTATGTAATCCCGAAGAAGATGTTGGTTCGAAGAAAGGCACCGCAGTCGCCGGACACGGTGGACCATCAAGCATATGAGCCAAGGTTCGTCAACATGGTGGTTTCACAAGAACAGGCGACAGAGGAGCCGGAAATAGAAACAGAAAAGGGGGAATATGGGATTGATGGGACGGACCATGTAACGGGGTTACATTCGGGTAACACTGAGTGTTGGTGTACATGAGTACACCACGGTTGAGGTCAGTATTGACCAAGTTGAAAGGTTTCGAACCTTTGGTTATTTTAACCAATCAGGGAAGGGGACCTTGGTGTGGTGGTGTGTCAGCCACCTACGTGTCAGTACACAGGTGTGTACACTACATTTTAGCTAGGTACGAATTAGGAATATTCTACTTAGTATTACATATAGTTTATATTAGTTTAAATTAATTTAGGCTAATTTTATATTAAATATATTCAGTTTACATTTCACTCTAAAGTGCAGGCGCGCGACCACGCCCGGTCGCGCGCGCAGTGAGTGCCGTAGGTAAGAGGGAGCCCTCCCTTTACCTACACCCTTAGTAAGGGAGCCTTGCCGTTAAGGCATTAGCGGAGCTCCTTTTCGTTAAGGCATTAGCGGAGCTAGGCGCACGACCACGCCTGGTCACGCGCGCAGTGAGTATTGTATCCAAAGGGAGTTCTCCCTTACGCTACCTCCCTTTATCAGGGAAGCCTTGTTACAAGGGGTTAGCGAAAGCTATCTGTAAACCACCCCGGGAATCTTGGCCCCGAGTAGAAGAGCTCTCTCCTACTAAGACCTTTTATAAGGGCGTATCGGCTAAGTAGCGGCGAACGCCGCTTAAAGGAAAGTCTTCCTCTGTGCTCTAGCCGCACCGTGCGTGTACGCACCCGGCTACATCTGGTAGCACTCGTAGTCAATCCAACACCTGTGTTGGTGATCAACATCCTCTGCAAGGGATGGATCAGGACGATTGGGGTAAGCTAACCCCTGTCCAACAGGAAGCCTTTAAAAGGCTGTTACCCATATTGGGTGAGGATGGCATGCGCCATCTAGTGGAGAAGGGCCTCGATGCCGTGCGTGAAAGGGTGAATGCCCTTATCGCCCATGGGGCGAGTCTTCGCGGGAGCTATCCCGCGTCTACGGGGGTGCGCCCTCCGATGTACTTTAAGATAAAGGAATCCACCGTCGAGAAAGGTGAAAACCTTTATGTGTGGCTTCGAGAGGTTGAAACCGCATTCGCCACCGCGAAAGTGATCGAGTATCACCTGCAAGTGGAACTTGCACTGACCCATCTTACGGGCAAAGCCCGTACATGGGCGTTTACGTGTCAGGATTCGGTCACGACCGTGTTCCCGAACTGGGGAGTCCTTAAGCGAAAGCTTATGGACAGGTATTCAACGCTGATATGGTTCTCCAGAATCAGCTGGCGTTTTTGAGGTGCCGTCAGGGCACTAGGGACTTGGAGACATATGTCCAAGGACTGAAGACCCTGTTGGCAGGGATGTACGCGAAAGCGTATTCGGACGATGTGTCCATCCCCGTCTGCATGGGAGGCCTGAAAGAAGGGCCATCACGTTCGGAACTGTTCCTCTGCCGACCCCAATCCCTGGGGAGGCGTTTAAGATGGCGTTTAACGCCGAGAGGAACTTTCGTTCCTCTAAGGTGGGTCCTGAACCCATGGACCTGAGTCAGGTCGATATGGAGGGGAAACCTTCCGCTAAGAGTCACTCTGACTCTTTTTCGTAGAGATTCGAGACAGAGCTCTTGGCTATGTTGCAGCGGCGTGGGCCGCTGAGATGCTTCCTTTGTGGGAGCATGGATCATCAGAGGAACAGATGTCCGAAAAATCCCCAGCGAGACACTCACTACAAGGGACCAAGGGTGGGGAAAAAGCCCTTGTCCAAGCCGTCGGGAAACGACGGCTTCCAGTAGGTGCGGGGCGCCCTACTGGGGGACCCCTCAGTGCCGTTAAGCCCCAGGGTAGGGGACGACAGCACAAAGCCCCGAGGGAAGCGGTGCTTTCTAGCACCGAGTAGGTGTACCAGCCAGGTTTGCTGGTAGTCCTTGCGGACGTGAAAGGCTTTGATAAGCCTTGGAGAGTCTTGATAGACTCTGGAGCGTCTGACAATTATGACAGACGGGCTTCTGTTGTGAAGAGTCGGCTGTATGACGAGGCCCTAGAGGCACGTTCTCGTGACGTTGTCACGGTCCGTCTTGCGACGGGCGTACAGGTTTCTGTACCCAAGGTCTCGATTGACCTTAAGCTGAAGTTTGCAGACTTCGACAGCTTAGAACGTTGCCTAGTCCTGGAGTTGGACTCGAGGTATGACCTCATTCTGGGCATGAAGTGGCTGGAACGCCATGAACCATGGATAGACTGGAAGACTAAAAATCCTTTGGCTCAACGCACCCGCGGTCGAGTGAAGCATTGGCGAGTCATGAACCCACCTTTGCTCGATCGCAAAAGCGATTCTGGCGTGAGATTCCAGAGATTGGGATGTCTGAAACGATCATTCCCAATGGCGTTAAGGAAGAGTTCCTTAACGAGGGGGATTCGGCGGTTAATCCCCGCGCCGATGTAGGCGAGACTGGTGAGTCGCCAGTGATAGAGGTGGAATCCTCTGAGGGTAAGCGCGAGGCGCTTAGAGAAGAGACCCGAAGTTCGTCTCTTCTACAGGTCGGAATTGATTCCTACCACGCCGTGTCCGGCGAAAAAGTTGCGACACCAGTGGTAGGGGTGGAGACCCCTGTGGCTAAGCGCGAGGCGCTTCCAAGCGAAGAGACCCGAAGTTCGTCTCTTTCGAACGTCGGAAATGATTCCGATTACGCCGGTATAGGCGAGACCGGCGAGTCACCGGTGGTAGAGGTAGAGACCTCTGTGGATAGGCGCGTGGCGCTTCCAATAGATGGGGCAATTGACTCCCCCCATCTGGGTGTCGGGATGAGTCCCGAGGCCAGTAGTCAGCAGTCCTATCGGATGCTGAATAGTGTGACAGGTGTTGTCACAGAAGGCGTAAGCCTGGAACGGTTGCCTGGGGTAGGCGAACTGTTGTCGTTGGAGGAGAAGTCCTTCAACGAGTTTGAGACTGCTTTGAAAGCAGATGAAATCGACGAGGTCGTCGTGTTGCGTCCGGAAGAGGAGTTGAACTCCTCATCCATGACGATGGACGAGTCAGTTTTGGTGAAAACCAAACAGGCATTAAATGCCCGAAGCGGCCTCAAGATCCTCGCGGATCCTGAGGACCCTTACCATTCCTTACTAAAGGAATTTGGAGATGTCATTAGTGACAACCCGCCGATGGGGTTACCACCGGATCGGGGAGTCCGACATGAAATTGATTTGGTTCCCGGAACCAAATACTGCGTCACTAGGCAGTAGCCGCTCCCCAAGGAACAATGCGACGTCATCGACGCATTCTTCAAGGGGAAAGAAGAGGCAGGGATGGTACGTGAGAGCAAGTCTCCCCACTCATCTCCCACTTTTTGTGTTCGTAAACCGAACGGAAAGTGGCGCATTGTGCATGCGTATAACAAGCTGAATTCAGCTACTGTACCCATGCAGACTCCGATTCCTCGGAAGGATGTCCTCCAGAACAATATGGCGGGCTGTACTGTGTACAGTGCCTTAGATCTGATGGACGGGTATTATCAGGTACTCATGCGAGCGTCCGATATTCCACTGACAGCGGTTAGCACGCCTAGTGGCATGCTGTGGGAGTGACTTGTTATGCCACAAGGGCTTTCAAATGCACCAGCGACTTTCAATCGCTTGGTGACTCAACTCTTCCGCCCTCATAGGAAGTACGCTCAGACGTACTTCGACGATATATTCGTCCATAGTCGTGCGGAAGGAGACTCGTCTGATGTTCAGACGCATATGATACACCTTCGAGCAGTGCTCGAATGTATGCGAGAGCATAAGTTATATGCAAACGCATCCAAGTTTATCTTTGGTGCTGAGGAAATTCCTTTCCTCGGATGCTTCATCGGTAAGTATGGAGTGCGGGCGGATCCCGCGAAGGTGAAAGCCATTGTGGAGTGGCGTTCGCCTGTAAATCTTAGAGATTTACGGAAGTGGCTTGGATTAGCCAATTATCTCCACAGAACTACGCTGAAATGGCGAAACCATTGACGCGCCTTCTTAAGAAGGATGTTGACTGGTTTTGGGAAACTGAACACCAAAACGCTTTTGAAGCGGTTAAGGGGAGCTTGTTAAAAGCTCCCGTTCTTGCTCTCCCAGACCCTGGGAAACCATTTAGTGTCGTCTGCGACGCCTCCGATTTCGAAATCGGATGTGCTTTGGTACAAGCAGACGATGCAGGAAGGGAACGCGTAATTGCGTTTGAGTCGAGGCAGCTTAAAGCTGCATAACGGAATCATCCCGTTCATGACAAGGAGCTACTTGCAATGAAGTATGCTCTTGTCAAATTTAGGGTTCACCTACTCGGCTCAAAGCCGTTCGTGGTTTATACTGACCACGCGTCCTTACGGACAGCGACAAAGTCGCCTCATCTATCGCAACGGATGGCCTGTTGGCTCTCCTTCTTTGCGGAGTACAACTTTGAGGTTAAGTATAAACATGGCAAGCAGAACGTGCTTGCAGACGCGTTGTCGCGTCGTCCCGATTACGAGATCGCTCACGCGACATTCGTCACCACGTCTGTGGTGGATCTAATACGCCAGGCGTATGAGAAAGACCCACAGTGTACGGCGCTTATCAGCGCGTTGGGTGAAAAGGGTCTTGGCTCGTCTGATCCAACCCTGTCAAGTCGAGCTAGAGCTCGGTTACACCGTTACAGTTACTGTGACGGTTTGCTATATTATAGCACGAGCGCGGAGGACACTCCGCGGGTGGTAGTTCCTCATGATGAGGAACTGAAGTATAGAGTCTTCTTTGAGGCACATGACGCCCCTAACGGGGGTCATTTAGGTCGGGATAATACGTACAGCACTTTAAGCGCTTTGTATTGGTGGCCCAATATGTATAAGTGGGTCGGTGCGTATATACGCACCTGTGAGACGTGTCAGAGGGTTAAACCATCTGAAAGTTCAGCTGCGCCTTTGGCGAGCTTATCGGTTCCAACGGAGTGTTGGAAATCCATTAGCATGGATTTTATCTTCGGTTTTCCGAAGGATAAGGCCGGGAACACCGGAATATTGGTCTTTGTAGACCATTTGAGAAAGATGGATCACCTGGCGGCGGTGCCAGAGTCCATAGATGGACAAGGAACAGAAAAAGTGTTCCTAGACCGTGTCTTTCGACAACATGGTCTACCCGATTCCGTTGTATCGGATCGGGATTCCCGTTTTACGGGACAATTCTGGGGAGCGTTGTTTAAGGTGTTAGGCACCAAGCTCCTCATGTACACTGCGGATCACCCGCAGACGGGCGGTCAGACGGAACGCGTTAATCGCTTTGTGGAGGATATTCTCCGGAGTTTATGTCCGGATTCTCCAAAGAGTTGGAGTGAGATGCTTCCGATGGTTGAATTTGCTATCAACAATTCGGTACATGCATCTACGGGGTTTACCCCGTTTTACGTGAACGGATTGGTGAATCCGAGGGTTCCATTAACGCCACATGTGTGTGGCCCAGGGATTGAGGGGGGAGGATTCCCCGATGTCAGCCCTGTATCTGTGCGAAAGCACATCGATAAGTTTTTATCGACGCGCCTTAGTGTCTTACGACACGTCTGCGATGCCATGGCGGAAAGCCAAGACAAGCAGAAGGAGCAAGCTGACCGAAAGGGTAGGCGTAATAAAAAGGTATACAAAGTAGGAGAAAGTGTTTTATTAAACGCTAAAATCTTCCTACACATGCAGTTTCAAATGTGTTGCGAAATAAACTGCGCTCCAGGTTTGTGGGTCCCTTTAAGGTGTTAGCCCGAAAGGGCTTGTCTTACACCTTATACATCCCGAAGGTGATGCGTACGCATCCAACCTTTTATGTGGGTATGCTTAAGCCATACCAGAACCCGGAGGCGGGTCCCCTCGCGGAGGAGGGTGAGAAACCGGGTAGCCGAAAGGCGCAACAGGTCGGAACATCTCCGACAGGGTTGATATACGACCCTGAAGCTCCGCAACGAGAGTCTCGAGAGAGGCAAGACGCTCCTCGAGGCGTTCATTCGCACTCCCCTCGTTGCGGAGTTCCTCCTGAGCATCTTGGATGCGAAGGCTGTGCCGATCACAGCGCTCGTGGAAGTCACGCCGCAATAGCGCGACCCCCTCCTCCAGTGCTCGATACGGAGGGTACTCCACATTATCATGTGGAGCGCTTGATGGCACGACGCCATCACCGGGGTGATACCCAGTACCTGGTGAAGTGGAAATGGTATCCACATTCCCAGAACTCGTGGGAGTACAAGACTCCTCTGCGGCAGTATTGTCGTGACATCGTTGACGCTTTCGAGCGGGAGAATCCCACTGAGAGTCAACGACCAAAGGGGCTGAAGAAGCCCCTTCACTCCCAGTAGCTGGGAGTTCGCCGGAGGCAGATTCTGTACTTGAATTGCTCTCGGCACCACATCGAGAGCAGAGCGCGTATAATAGGAGGCAGGTAATTGCCCTTGCGCTTTGGCCTGAGCATAGGCCAAGCGTAGCGCTCTCTCTACCCGAACGTCGTGTTCGGAAAAGCTGTTGTACAGCGCATCGAAACTGGGGAGGTGTTTCTCCCTTTCCGCCCAGGCGCGGAACGCCTGTTCTGCGTCTTCGACGCTTTCGTCCCTCAGGAGAACAATGGGAATCTCGCGGATAATATCCACGGAGACACCGCGTGCCTGCTACCCGAGGCGCGTCCGGTAGGACTTAACGGAATAATGCTTGGGTGTTAGTAGTCGGTCCCGGAGTTGGTGTCGATGCGCAATTTCACGCGGCAATATAGCCGCTGGACCAGGGGTATAGGAGGCTAAACCCCTCTTGACCGCGTTCTTAGCCCTCTTTTGAGGGTCCAGAGGTCCCTTACGTGCCCGTCCGGAACGTCGGGCCTCTTGAACCAAGGACGTTTCATTGGTGGTGGTTGCCTGTGGCAACCTGGAGGTATCACCCCTAGCGGGTAACGGTGGCGCACGAGTTAGTGCGTTTTCCCCACGTGTGGGGAATGGGTTGGATGACTGATAGCGCCGTTCGGCGCTATCAACATGGCCATCCGTCGGGGAGAGCTCCCCAAGGGCGTCCACTTCCGAGTTGTCGGAATAGTTTGCGTCCATAGCACCGCTGAAGGTGTACAATGGACAGCCAGAGATACTGGCGTTGGAGATCTCCAACAAGATTTTGATTATTGCGTAAGCAATAGTTTTGATGGGAGAGGATGTAACGGGGTTACATTCGGGTAACACTGAGTGTTGGTATACATGAGTACACCACGGTTGAGGTCAGTATTGGCCAAGTTGAAAGGTTTCGAACCTTTGGTTATTTTAACCAATCAGGGAAGGGGCCCTTGGTGTGGTGGTGTGTCAGCCACCTACGTGTCTGTACACAGGTATGTACACTACATTTTAGCTAGGTACGAATTAGGAATATTCTACTTAGTATTACATATAGTTTATATTAGTTTAAATTAATTTAGGCTAATTTTATATTAAATATATTCAGTTTACATTTCACTCTAAAGTGCAGGCGCGCGACCACGCCCGGTCGCGCGCGCAGTGAGTGCCGTAGGTAAGAGGGAGCCCTCCCTTTACCTACACCCTTAGTAAGGGAGCCTTGCCGTTAAGGCATTAGCGGAGCTCCTTTTCGTTAAGGCATTAGCGGAGCTAGGCGCACGACCACGCCCGGTCACGCGCGCAGTGAGTATTGTAGCCAAAGGGAGTTCTCCCTTACGCTACCTCCCTTTATAAGGGAAGACTTGTTACAAGGGGTTAGCGAAAGCTATCTGTAAACCACCCCGGGAATCTTGGCCCCGAGTAGAAGAGCTCTCTCCTACTAAGACCTTTTATAAGGGCGTATCGGCTAAGTAGCGGCGAACGCCGCTTAAAGGAAAGTCTTCCTCTGTGCGCTAGCCGCACCGTGCGTGTACGCACCCGGCTATAGACCATGATGGCGCGCCTAAGCAGATCGATGTCGTTGAAGATCAGCCTGCCGATTGGGAACAGCAGTGTGCAACCGATCAGGACGGTTTGGGTTATGTTGCCCCAGAAGACGATCAAGTTTGTATACATAAGGGCGGGGATCAGTACATTCTGGAGCTGGAGAGCCAGATGGCAGTCCTCCCTGAAGTGTCCGCCAATCTGCCCGAAGTCACCTTGGACGATCTACAAGTGGGTGATCGGGATGTCAACAGCCTCGACCAGATCGATCAGCTTAATAAGATCATATGGAAGAAGAAGCATCTGCTGATCGGGAAAGGCAATTCCTTGCCCCCTGCTGCTCGCGGAACGATCTTTGACATCGTTGTTGATGATCCCAAGCACATCGCCCAGCGATGCCGACGTGTGGCGCCACAGTACCGCGAAAAGCTGTCTGATCTTATTAAAGGAGTGTTGGCTACCAAGATTATTAAACCGTCTACATCGCCGTGGGCCTTGCCGATCGTGATTGTAATCAAGAAGAACGGTGTCGACATCAGGTTGTGCATAGATTATAGGTTGGTAAATCGGTTGACCAAGCTTATGGTGTACCCGATGCCGCTGATCAGCGATCTGCTAGAAGATCTGGACAAGACCCTATGGTATTGCTCACTAGATATGGCAAGTGGATTTTGGGTGGTTTCGATGACCGATCGGTCTCGTGAGATTTCCACATTTGTTACGCCGTTCGGTTTCAAGAACGCGCCCCAGATCTACCAGAGTCTGATCGACAACGCACTGTATGGACACTTCAAGATCAGTACCGATCGGGACCCCACCGAAAACCACGATGAATTTACAGAGGGTGAACCCGATCGGTAAAGGAGACCGTCCGTTCTGGGGAGGCGATAGTATATCGACGACATTATGATCCCTGCTTCGTCATGGAGCGATCTGTGCGAGAAGGTCGAACGGTTGTTGGAGACATGCGATCGCTGGAACCTGTCGATCAGTGCTGTAAAGAGTTTTTGGGGCATGTCCAAGGTCGCCTATTTAGGCCATATGGTGTCAATCAGTGGGCTTGAGGCCAATCCTAAGGATCTGGATTCACTGAGCAACCTCCCGTTTCCCAGATCCCTGAAGGCAATTCAGTCCTTCCTAGGTAGCCTGAATTACTACAGCCGCTTCATTGAAGACTTCGCGGTCTACGCGGCCGTGCTGTACGAGCTCCGGGAAGTCGACTACCATATGTTGCGCGAAGGAGATCGGGCAACTTACGGGAGGGCTGCGACTCAGATCTGCCCGCAGATTTTATCGCAAGTGGAGGCGGATGATCACATGAAGCGTGCACAGGTTGCTTTCGGTATGCTGAAGGCCAAGATGGCGACGACACCGATTCTCAGAGACTTCGATCTGGAAAAAATGCCGATCGTCATTGTGTATGCTAGTAAGTAGGCCATTTCTGCCACTCTAGTACAATAACATGATGGAGTGTACCACCCGGTCACTTTTAAGAGGCGGACGTTGAAGCCGAACGAAGTTAACTATGGGATCGTCGAAAAGGAAGTTCTGGATTTACTACGGATTTTGGATGTGTGCTACAACCTACTGGTCGGACGATCGGTAAAGGTTCTTTCGAGAAAGTCGACATTGGCCTGGCTATTATTGGACAATGGGATGGACGGTCGGCTCGGCAGATGGTCAGCGATCTTGTCACAGTGGTACCTCGAGGTCGTCCGTCAAGTGCACCAAGGGAGAGGAAGAGATATTGGGCACATTAGCTGCCAGTATCACCCCTCGGTCTGAAGTGGATGAAGCGCTGATGGCGATTGACCCAAGGAAGCAACCTCGACAGTAAATCTCACGGCCACCACCGATCGTCGATCGAGATGAGGACCACCTGGTATTGAGTTTAGACGGATCGGCTAGCGTGAAGAAGAAGGTTGGCTCCTATAGTGCCATACTATGGAAGTTACCACAATGGTCTAAAGTAGCAGCCGCCTTCCGATTTCACGCCTGACATAACGGTCAACGAGGCGGAATATCCGGGGATCCTTCTATGTCTCGATCTGCTGTCATCACAGAAGAAAGGTCGGATCATCATATGTGGTGACTCCAACCTGGTGATAAGGCAGATCACCGGGGAGATCGACTGTAAGGCACCACGGCTTAAGTTGTTCAATGATCGGGTGATGAAGGCGCTGAAAGCCTACCCCAACCACAAGCTATTGCATGTGAAACGGGATTGGAACAGAAGCGCCGACCACCTCGTGACCCAAGTCATGCGGGATCAGATCGGGGTGACGATCACCGAGGAGGCCGTTCTACATGAACTTATGGACATAAACAGACTTCCGGAGTTGATCAAGCCCAAGGACAGCCCCGATCAGGTACATGTGATGGCGGCGACTAGATCGCGAACGCAGAAGTCTCGCCGATCGTTCCCAAAGGAAAGGCTGAGTGCGTGCGTTGTACAGCAGCTAAGAGCTGAACGGATCCTCAAGGCGCAGGACGAAGAAGAGTGGATCGTCAACCTGAAAGCCTATCTGAGCGGTGAACTGTCCAAGTTAACGAATGATCAAGCGAAAGAGTGTACCAAGATCGCGGACAGTTACGATGTGGATGACAATCGATTGCTATATTACTGCCGTGATGTTGACCAAGACAGTGCCGATCGAGATCGACTGGCGAAACTGATGATCCATGAGTTGCTACAGCTGGATGTCTTTCATCACTACCATGTGAGTCTAGAGGGGGACATTAGGGCGTAGGCAGGACATATCACAAGATAAGGGCCCACTTTCACTAGAGAGGACTTTTTAAGAGCGTGCAGAAATATGTGGGCTGTTGCACAGATTGCAAGACCGGAAAGGGCAGACCGATAATCAAGGGGCGATCGCCCGGGAATATCGAGGCTACTTACCCTTTCCAGGTGATAGCAATGGATCACATACCGTCTCTGCCCAGATCGACGCACGGCAACACTGAACTGCTGATCTGGATCGACCTGTTCACTAGTCTGGTGATTGCTAAGGCTAGTGCATCCCGATCTGCGGAGCAGATCGACCAAAGTTACGAGTAATCCGTGTTCAGAAGGTTCGGCGCCAGCAAGGTTATCAGACACGATCGGGAACCCGGTTTTATGGCTGAGGTATTCCGATCGTTCAATAACATGCTAGGCCACAAGCAGAGCACGACAATGGCATATCGTCCGCAAGCGAACGGATAGGCTGAACGCATGGTGCAGACAATCACAAGGGCGATCAAGATTTATGTGGCCGATCCGGACCAACGTGACTGGGACGAGTATGCAGAGAGACTGGTATTTGCACTAAACTCTTCAACCGATCGGGTCCGAGGAGAAACGCCTTTTTATCTGGCGTATGGATGGTACCCTCGATCGACACTTGAAGCGGCGATACCGATCGCTTGAACTTGGACCCGCGATCTCGATGCCCGTCGTTGGCGCATGCAGGTCCAGAAGCATTACCAGCATGCGAAAGAAGTCGTCAATGAAAAATTGCGTCAGGCCACGCAAGATCGAGCAGATCGTAATAACGATCAGGTCCGCCCTCATGGTATTGAACCAGGGGCGAGGGTATGGTTATACCTCGATCGGGTCAAGGAAGGATATGCGAAGAAGTTGGATCACATGTGGCACGGTCCTTTTCGTGTAGCAGAGCTGATCGGTGAGCATTCTGCCAGTATGATCACGATCGTCACGGATTACAAAGTTTTTCCGATCGTTCACGTGTCCAAGCTGAAGCTGGTCAGAGAATTCCCCGATCGGCCTAAAATGTCCTGTCTGGTGGACGAAGCGGAGAGATTCGATTTCGATGAGGCCCTTCTTCCGGAGGACAGTTGGGAAAGGCCATTGGAGGAGGACAAATTCGAGGTGGAAAAGGTGCTAGATGTCCGATCGGTCAAGAAGACCCGTTTCGGTCGCACCCACCGAGAATTTCTGGTCCGCTGGAAGGATCATGACGAAGAAACTTTGATCGACGAACTCGACCTAAAATTGTGGAGCACTGCTACGAGAGTTCGAGCGAGAACGAGTCAGTCGGAATCGCTTTGCAGTGATGCAGACTCATGAAGACGAAGATCAAGACGCATAGTAGCACCGATCAGTATATCGATCGGTGTAAATATGTGTAAGGTCGGAATTGTTGGGAATTAGTATGATGAACTGTGATGAACTGGGGTAGTGGAATGACGAACGTGGTGATGATTTTCGCGATGTGGATGGAAACTGTATATGATAACGTAATGGTGCAAGTTTGGAGAAAGTGATGAAATTTGGTCAAGTGATTGGATGATCAGGAATTTGAAAAGAATGATGACATGTATTATGGATTATCTGGTCAGCTAACTGCTGCATCAAGAATCTCTATCAACTCATAGACGGCCGATAGTCAGCGCCGGATGGTCTCCGATATGGTTCTGGTAATGATTGCGCCAGGGCTCCTTCCGATCGATCTGGGCCAAAGCGTCCTTCAGGTCTGTGACCGGCTCGTCACAATGAAGACCGGGATAACAGACGCCGTCGTCAGCTAATACCCCGGCTTTCTCAACCCGACGCTTGGCCATATGGAGAACCACAGGATATTAGAAGATGTCAATATCGCACTCGCGGGCCAGCATCCCTCTCAGGACGAACTGGAATAGGGTCTGCCAGGCCTCCCCTGCCCGACTTTGGTGCCTTTTCCGGTTTCTCTGGAACGAGGTCAGGCCTGGATCATGTTGCGCTCGACCCGGAGGAAGCACTAGATAGTGCGTAGACTCCCAGATCGCTTTGAAGTAGGTTTCGTTGAAAGCCTTCCCTCGACTTTAGAACGAGTCGATCCACGCAGTCGACGCATACATGGACCCCAGCGTAGGGCGGACGAACACTTTCCATGGCTCATCTGCGTACATACGGGCGATTAGTGGTGCTGTGACAAGGTCCACCCGCCGTGCAGAAACGTCAGGAGCCTTTGGAGCTGGAGGAAAAAGCCAGGAGTATGGGCGCGATAGAGATCGGGCTAATAACTGCTTGGTCAGGGCAGACTGGTACAAACTACCGATCTGCCACGATGACCAAGGCGAAGTGGAATCCGAAGTCAGCGATGCGAGAGGTCGATCTCCGGCCAACAACCCTTTGAATCGGGCATGCTTGCGCAGCCCAGATGTGCCGGGCTGGAACGAAGGCAACGTTCCGGTCGACTAGCGCGTCTGTGCAGCACCATCACCCTGGGAGCTGATCGTCTCATTAGTCCCCGATTCAGGCTTCGCAGGAACGGAACCTCGGCGTTGATCAGACCGGGACTTGGATAAAGTAGTGACCAAGAACTCGGAATCTCTCGATCCTCCCCCCCCCCCGAGTCCTCTCCGGAGGAGACCTCTATACACTTGGTGCGAGCGGCGCGGGGGCGCGAGGGTGCACGAGATTTGGTGGGGATAGACTTGTCACCTGCATCCGATCTGGGGCTTGAGAGATGCGCCAGCGTCTTGGATTTCTTTTGGGCACCGCTCGTTTCTCCTCGAGTTCGGAGTCACGCGCTATGCCCTGCGCCCTTGAGCCTTTCGACGCGTCCTTACGCTTCTTGGAAGTTTGCGAATTTTCGGGGTGCTTACTTTTGGCCAATGAGCGTGTCGGGTCCGGTCTTAATGCAGATCGACCAGAACGGCCGATGCAGACCGGTCTACGCTAGAGCATGCAGCCGGACGCCGGTGCAACAAGTCAGTCAACTGTTGGTAGCACCGATTTACTGCCTCCCAGCGACGATCTGATTCCTGGGTCCAGGCGTCCAATCGGGTCTGGAAGGACTCGACCTTCCCGATCTGCTCCCGGACCACGACCTGTAACTCCCTGATCTGCCTCTCCAGGTCACCATGTTGGGTGCGGAGTAAGGTCCGATCGGACTGGTCCTCCAACCTCTGCCAGTCGACCACCGCGAGCTGTTCCAGGACGTGGGACCTATAGGCCTCCAAGCGAGACAGATCGTGTCGTGCGCCGATCATCCCGTCCAAGATCGGTCGGAGCTGATCGCGATGATCATGAGACTGCCTATCGGCCGTGAATAAGGCGTCGAACGTTTTGGCGATATCGGCGGTCAACTGATCTACATGCAAAGGAAGGTCAGAGCAGACCCAAGATGAAAACAGACCGATCGGCTTACCTAACGTTACTTGTTGGGCGATCTGGGCCCGGAGATGTGCGTTTTCAGCAGTCACCTAATGCAACTTCGTGGACATGGGGATCAACTTATCCACCTCTTTCCGCAGTTGCGGGAGTGAAGAATCCCTGATGTCTAACTGGGACTGGAGCTCACGGACCGTTTTCCGGAGCTGATCGGCCTCGAGCTGATGCTTGTCCGGTGTGTCGGACTCTGAATTGCTGAGAGGGCTGTCAGATCGGGCCGATCTGGTTGCCTAATCGAGATGGGGCGATGAGGAACAGGGCGCCTGTACCAAAGAATGTCAAGAGAGGTTACAAGACGATCAGGTGTGCAAGGCAAGTACCTGGTGAAGGTGGGCTCGGAGATCTGTCCATTGGTGAAGTCCGCTTTTATGAAGATCTGGATATGATGAGATCGGGCCGCTACCGTTGCGCGGCTGCGACACGACTCAGGGGCGGCTGTGGTGAAGCGGACTCAATAATTCTGGTCACTTCCGGTCAGCAGCAGACCGATAGGCTTATCGGCGATCGGATTGGTGGAAATCCAGGAGGCTTTTAAGCCTATCATGTGCAAGAGGTGTCAAGAACACGGATTTTGGTAAGTCACATGAGATTGCGTGTACTTACATATTTTCATGTGTGTACATATTGGGAACCGTAGGTTTTAGTTTTCGTTTTGCTTGGTTTTGGTTTTAACGTTTAGGCCTCACTTAAACCCAACAAGAAGTCGCTAGCTTTTTCGATTCGTACATCAGTCGCCTCTGCACGCCGCAGAGTGTTTGGTAGCGGAGGGTCGAATAATCCCCTCCAGCTCATTATACCCGGCCGGGACGCGCTACGGACGTACTTGGTCCGCCGGAAGTCCCTCGACGGGAGTACACATTGGTCGGCTTCTCAAGTTCAAGTTACGCACGTTTGGAACGTGTTATTAAGTCTTTTGGATTGTTACGTGGAGATATCGTTGGTGGAGTATATCACGTTCTCATTTGGATCTCCCTAATATTGGTTGGGCTCTACGATCGGTTGAGCTATCTGGCCTTTGGAGTATACTCACTCCAAGTATAACTGGTCTACCCGTACCCAGGGTGAAGAGTTCCGCCCGAGGTACACTACCCAGCACGGTCCCCCACATTAGACCACAAGTCGATTCCCATCACCGATCCACCGAGTGTGTTACCAGCCCATTCCGTCGGGTACACAAGGTGAGAAGAACAAATCGGACCAGGCGTCCTGTGTTGATGGTCGGTCGTCTGACAGCAGCGGACGATCAGATCGGATAGAAGGTGAAGGTTCGGCGGGGTACCCCCCCCCTGTATGTTGGTAGGCCGGGCACGATGGTGGTCAGTTTCTCGACA
Organism: Peronosclerospora sorghi; assembly: GCA_026184515.1. Taxonomy (NCBI): domain Eukaryota; phylum Oomycota; class Peronosporomycetes; order Peronosporales; family Peronosporaceae; genus Peronosclerospora; species Peronosclerospora sorghi. The sequence goes on along the minus strand of CM047587.1, from coordinate 15,924,151 downwards.
GTACGGTGTTCGATTTTGAACTTGACTCCACCACATAGCAGTGATTTTGACATGGAGTCGAGTGACGATATTGACGATGATTACGGTGGTACGGGCAGAGGCAGGGCGCGCAATGCAAACTTAGACTCAACTACGACTTCCAGTTTTAGTTCGGCGGCGATCCCACGGATTTTTATTGCTTCAACCACGGAATAAATAGATTTTACGGGGGAAATATGCTGATGAAGAGCACGCCCGATCGTGGTTCAGCCGAACGAAGTCCGCCTTCCTCCGTGATAAGACACCGAAAAAAAAGGTGCCTCATCTTCCGAGTTTTGATGAAGTGACCGGCTGCAAACTGGATTCAGCAACTAAGTCGGGATATCCTTTCTGATTGGGACATATTATGTTTGGAATTTGAAGGAAAGTATTGCAACTCCGGCTTTTCTACCGCCAGAAAAAACCATCATATGAAGAAAAGGGCAATGAAACGCCGATTGAATACCTTCATCGTCTGAACGTGGCCGCGATGCGATCAGGAATCCCGATCACGGAGACCGCGCCGCCGACCCGCGCCTCCAGGAAACATGTTGCCCACTTCATCAGCACTATTGATGATGAAGTGCTGACTGATCAGCTTACCTTGCTGCGCCTCAAGGATTTAGGAGAGGTGGAGCAGACACTGCGTATGTTGCAGCACTCCCGCAGCATGAGAGCGAAAGTTGCTGTTGGGTCAAGCCGAATTCGATCGAAGACTCAACCAGATCCAGTGAAGAGGACCATGGCCAAGTCGGCCCGAGCAATTAAAGCGATCGTGGCCGATATTAGCACCGGATATGAAGAGGAAAGTAGTGGTCGATCCAGCCTGGAGTCAGAAGAGGAGAAGTATCGACATGTTTTCATAACGGAGTTTGCGCCGAGAAACGTACCGGTGTCAAGCCACACCGAACGGAAGGGAAGAGGTGGCAACAAGTCTAACCCAGATCTCCCGCGGAAGGAGTGTACACATTGCTGATCGACTAGACATGATGATCGAGACTGCTGGAAGAGAATACCCTAAGAAGTGTGAGAGACGCGGATACCCTACCGATCACTGTTTATTTGTATGAAAGGCGTGTGGAGAAATTATTGAAGATGGAAAGTGTAAGATGGAGGACTTTTATAACCAGATGCACAAGTGGTATGTGCCGGACAAGCATGTAGGAATGTTGCCGCCGGATGTGGAGAAGATGTTAAGCTAGGTCGAACGCCAGGTTGAAATCTGGGTCTAGCCGAGCTATCTACGTTCAGCATCTATGCATATGTCGGAAAGGACGACAAGACAACAGCAAATAGGACAGCCGACAGGAATCATTCGATTTACAGTCTTACGACTGATGAATATTCCCGATAGAAGGTCGTTATGCAGTTGGATATGCTGCCTGGTGAATCACGTGGATATGGGAAATATCACGCTCCCGACAAATGATTTAAACAAAAAAAAGTTTGCGGAAAGATCAACAATGAAAATCGACAATGTTGTTTGACTCTGGAGCAGAAGTCTCAATTATTGATTCCGGCTTTGCTCGTAAGGTAAGATGTCAAAAAGACGACACATGGAGGCAAGAATGCGTCGGAATTGGAGAAAATTCCTATATGACCGAAGGGAGGACGCGTATTAAGATTACTTTATCAGATTCATTGGTATATTTCTTTAGCGCCTGGGTCGGAAAGTTGACCGGACAGGATGCGCTCCTCGGTATGGAATTTATGGTACCGGCAGGTATACGCCTCTATCTGTCTCATGGAGTGCTCACGCTTCCGGATGAAGTCCAGATCCAACTTGCTGGTCAACTCCCCTTATAAGGATTACACACTAATCTGGTAAGATTGAACCAGGATATCACTATTTCTGTGGGCTGATCGGCGGATACGCCAGTGGAAAAAAAAGGTACCGATAGAGGAAGTTATGGATAACTAGGGGCGAACGCTGGGTATCTACTTTTGTGAAAAGTGGAGGCTGATCAGATTACGTAAGGATTACTAACATCGGTGACAAACCACTGACGTTAGAGAACAATGCGATCGATGGTATGTGGCATGCCGAAGGAAAAGTTCCAAGGAAGATGGGTTTTGTTTCGATCGTATCGAGAAGATATGTTGAGTGGAAAAATTTGGCATACCAAGCTACCACCGATTTGGTCAGCAATGATGAATCGGTGGAAGAATACCCCTCACCTTTAGTGGCAGGTAAAGGTTACGTAACACCCAAGAAGATGTTGATGAAGAGAAAGGTCCCACAGTTACCTGACACAGTGGATGCGCAAGCAGATTTGTCGAAGGTCTTCAACACAGTTTGCGTTACAAATCAGATGGAAGTGGAACCGGTGATAGATGGGAACGATCGAAATATTGTCGAGACGAATGTAATGGCGATTCTACTCAAGTCACAGAAGGATAGTCCGCCGATAGGGAACAGCAGCATACCCGTTCAACAGGGGCGGATTGAGTGAAGTTACGCCGGAAGATGACCAGGTGTGTATACACGAGAGCGGAGAAAAGTACGCCGAAGAATTAGAGAGCCAGATGTCAGTTCTATCCGAAGTGTCAGCCATTCCGCCTGAAGTAACCCTGGACGACCTGAAAGTAGCAGTTGGTATGTCAACACAACTGAACAGATCGATCAGGTCAAGAGAATAATTTGGAAGAAAAGACATTTTCTGATCGGGAAGGGTAATGTCTTACCCCCCGCCGCTGATGGGACGATTTTTGTGGTATCGGCGTGGCTATTCCAAGCCGATCGCCCAACGATGTCGACGTGTGGTGCCGCAGTATCGGGAGAAGTTATCCGATCTTATCAAAGGACTGTTAGTTACGAAAATCATCAAGCCGTCGACATCGCCGTGGGCCTCACCGATCATCATCTTAATAAAGAAGAACGGCGTGGTTATCCGGCTATGTATTGACTACCGACCGGTGAACCGATTGACTAAACTTATGGTTTACCCAATGCCGCTGACTAATGATCTGCCTGAGGATTTGGATAAGACTTTATGTAATTGTTCGTCGGATATGACTAGTATAATTTGGGTAGTCTCGATGAACGATCGAGCTCGTGAAATATCTGCGTTTGTTACGCCGTTCGGTCTTTTCGAGTAGAACCGGATGCCAATTGGTCTGAAGAACGCGCCTCAGATTTATAAGAGGCTGATTGAAAATGCTTTGTACGGACATTTCAAGGTAAGTGCTGACTGGGATCCCACTGAGAGCCATGATGTGTCCACATAGGGCGAACCCGATCGGGAGAAGAAACCGTCCGTGCTAGGGCGTCGGTCATATATTGATGAAATTCTGATCCCAGCTTCGTCATGGAGTGATCTTTGCGAGAAGGTGGAACGTTTGTTGGAAAAATGTGATCGCTGGAATTTATAGATCAATGCAGTTAAAAGTTTTGGGGCATGGCTAAAGTTGCCTAGTTGGGCCATAATGTGTATATCGATGGGTTGGAAGCTAATCCTAAAGATTTGGGAGCGCTGCGTACCCTCCCGTTTTCCCGATCGTTGAAGGGTATGCAGTCTTTCACAGGAATTATAAACTATTACAGTCGCTCCATAGAAGATTTTGCGATCTATGCGTTCGTATTATATGAACTTCGGGAAATAGACTATCATATGTGGAGGGAAAATGATCAGGCAGCGTTACTGCAGGGAAACGAGTCCGATAGATCCTCAGATCTATCGCAGAAGCAGACGGAAGACCATATAAAACGTGCAGATGTACGCTTTCGCTATGTTTAAGGCTAAGATGGGTACAACACCGATCCTCAAGCATTTCTATTCGAAAAAAACGCCGATCGGCATCGTATATCCTAGTAATTGGGCCATTTCTGCCGCACTAGTACATGTAATGGGCCTATGCAATAGTGCCATTACATGGCGATGTACAATTACGGATTAGTGATTCCCAATAACTGTTTTGGATCGCCAGGTGTCACAGACATGATTCATGTCTTCACACCGACACTCACGGAGTAATCATTGATTACGTCCGCACGGAATTTTCTCGAAATTATCGAGTCTTCTGTGCCTGCGACATGTCTTTGCGCACGGTGATGGTTCCTGCTGGGAAACTATCTGTTTACGAAGCCGACGTGTCATTGTGGGTACAATATTGTTGATGTCAGCAAATCACAACGCCACATACACAGAAGATTCTTCGGAGAAGACTCTCAAGTTCAAGATCAAGCTTCTCCTTCAAGTTAAAGTTCCGTGAGAATCTTCTTCACGCTCAGCTTCAAGTTCAACCTGATTCAACCCAATGTTTTTATTTTGCATTTGTAGGGAGATTGCATATAACCCCATAGGAATCTAGGGAGAGGTTTTCAGGAACCGTAATTTCATTTCAATTCAGTTGCAAATTTGCCGTCTTCTGCTCAAGGCTCCTCCTCACGCTTCTCCTCCCTCTTCGTCCCTTCAATTCATGACACTTCCAAGTCTTCCTCTACAGCGGAATCGTGTGTGCCGTGTTATCGGGAACTGTGTAAACAGCGTCCCGTTACATAAATCTGTCCACTGAGCCATTTCTTTTGCCCAAGAGCCCTCTGATCTCCTATATATGTTATCTCAGTGGGTTGGTTATGAACATCGTCGGGCTGATCTTGATCATCCTGCGCCTTCATATTTATCTTTTGCCCTTTCTTCTGCGCCGTTCGGTCCTCCAAATTTTCGGTATATTTGTGTTTTCTCCATTTTTAGCAGTATGTAGGATGAAATTGTAAGATTTTTTTATAATACGCCGTTGGGAATAGGGAGTGTTCCCTTCAAACTTTAACCCTCGTCCCTGATCTTGATCGTTGAGACCCCCCCCCCTTTTTTATCCGCGGCGATGTCGGTCCGAGATCTTTGTGACGTCTCTTCCTTTTATATATGGTCCACCTGCGGACACGCTTCAAGCCCTAGCTCAATTTTGACCATAACTTCATTTTGATCATCTTCTGGTGCAACCAGAAGACGCATTGTATTGGAGCGGCTATCAAAAAATCGCTCTACTTGATCACGTGTCACGCATGGTACCCAGAATACCTGCGAATGGGGTACTTCGTTAATTTTATTGTTTGTATACGCTTTGTGATGCGCTCACCTTGTGTAAGCGTCAGCCTAGACGGATTAGGCTCTTGATGATTAGTACAGTGGGTTGATCAAGATTTGTCTTGATCAAACGTAAAATTAGGGTTTTAGTACCTTCCACATGTATGGTGAAGTGTACCACAAATTTGGTCACTTCTGGTCAAGGCAGTTGGTCGAGTTTCCGATTGGTCTAAACAAGGGGGCTTTTTAGCCTATCAGATTCAAGGAGTATCAAGAACTCAGGTCTTGGGTGAGTCACCTGACATTGGTTATTTTACATAATTTTGTGTGGGTACATTAGGGACCATAGGGAGGTAGTATTATTGGTTAGTTGCGATTTTTCCAAGTAGAAGTCTTTTGGTTGCGGATTTTCCAAGTAAAAGTCTTTTGGTCTAGGAATAAGAGGCAAAAACCTCTTCTGGTCTTGCTCTACACCGCAGCAAGGGGTCGCCGTTATTCTTTTCACGTACACTAGTCGCCTCCGCCCGACGCGGAGTGTTTGGGGGCAGAGGATCGAATTATCCCCTCTCGCCCATTATACCCGGTCTGGACGCGCCGCACGCGCATTTTGGCCACCGGAAGTCCCTCGACGGCAGTACGATTTGGCGATCTCGACACTTTGACTCAAGTAAGTTTTGGAACGTGCTATCCACTGGATTGGTCTTTACGTGGAGATATCGTTTGTGGAGTTTCACGGGCATATTGGGTCTTTACGTGGGCATATTGGCTTATTGTAACATTGGTTGGAGCTTAGACCGATTTTGGTCTTCTCTCATATTGGTCAGGGGCTAGAGCGGTTGATTGGTCTACCCTCTATTATATCGTATTGGTCAGGTCTAGATCGTTTGGACGATAGACCTATTGGAATTTATCTTTTGGAAGTGTTTCTGGTCTGTACGTACCTGAGGTGAAGAGTTCCGCCCTAGGTACACCTAGCAGCACGGTCTCATATTCAAGAAAGAATCAGATCGATCTGCGATCCCGATCCACCGAGTGTTTAACTAGCCCATTCCATCGGGTACACAGGGTGAGATGAACTTAAGTGAATCGGACCATGTGTCTTTGGATGATGACCGGTCGTCTGCCAGCAGCGGACGATCGGACCAGATGTCGAATGGAGGTCCGCGGGGTACCCCCCCCCCGTAAGTTGGAAGGCTGGGCACGATGGTGGTCAGGTTGTCGATACAAATGTATTCGATTTCGAACTTGACTCCACCACAATGGTGCGCGTGCCCGGATCACTTGGTGATCGTGGATATCACCGCGAGGTGTCATCAAAGATTGAATTTGAAGATTTGAATTTGGAATCGTTCTGGAGAGGGCGTAAGGAAAGGCTATCACCTTACGTATTCGTTCTCGATAAAGATGGCGATGTCCAGTCTGGCCTGTTGGAGGACCAGATAGGGATTAATAATTTTTTTCCTCCCCAAAAGTCTCCCACCGGAGCCGATCGGGACTATAGCAAGTCCTGCTATAGTCTCGGAAAGGATCAGGACCTTGGTCCTGATCCTATGTATGTGCATAAAAATGTTGATGGAAAATTAAAAGACGAAAAATACTTGGAGGCTGATCAGAACGATCAGACCAACCTCCTCAAGATTCCCAAGAAAGGGTTGGGAATGCCGGCCGACGAAGACGACCTCGAAGAAAAGTCGCAGGTCGGAGATGGAGGCATCACTGAAGAAGACCTAAACAACATGTATTACATTTTTGAGCTGAAATGATTTGTTCGCTTTAACGTGGTCTTTTGGGTGTTGAACCTCCAGATCCCCGACCATCTTCTCTGTCCCACTACCGAGCCGGTCCAGAGTGATCGCCCATTACTGTTGGTGAAGAACTTGGTGGCGATGTTGGCGGAGGTTGGTATTAAAATGCAGAACCCCGCCGATGTCCAAAAACTATTTGAATTTGAGACTTGGAGGATGAAATCGTCGATGTCGACCTTCCACGACCATTTGGTCCCACTGGTGGGGGCGGTTCGCCGCCCAACTCCCACCGCAGCAGTGAAGGTCGCTGAAGTCTCCACAGCGCTTGTTGACATTGGTTCTGATGACGAATCGGTTTATCAATCTCCACCGGCCTCTAACAGCTCATCAGAGTTGGAGACTGGTGTCGAGCGGATGACCATGGAGGTGGAACATGCCCAGCCGGAACAAAAACAGGACGTGCGGCAGCAAAGGGCTGCTTGCCAGTCGGGGCTCCAGCAGCCTCCACAGGCCTCAGTTCCGCAAAAGGAGGGTATCAACACATGCCATGGTGGGAGTTGGGCGGCGAACCGCCCCTACCAACGGCACCAAATGATCATGGAGAGTCGACATCGACAGCTCCAGCCTGCGAGTGTCCAGATCAAACAGCTTGTGGACGTTGGCCGGGTTCTGCACTTTTATGCCGACCTCAGCCAACATCGCCAGCAGGTTTTTTCACCAGCAGCAGTGGTCGATCACTCTGGATCGGCTCGGTAGTGGGTCCGAGGAGGCGATCAGGGATCTGGGGGTTCAAAATTTGCATGACCTGGTCCTCACGAATAAATCGCTTCAACTCGTGGATGTAATACATCCTGGTCAGGTCTTGTTCTTCAATAACCCCATCCCCGACCTGCGACTTTTCTTCCAAGTCGTCCTCCTCGGGCGGCATTCCTAGCCTTTGCTTGGGGACCTTAGGCATGTGGATCGGATCGTTCCGATCAACCTCCGATTGGTTCTCATTTTTTATTCCATCAATTTTTCCATGTAAGTGCATAGGATCAGGACTTTTGTCCTGATCCTTTCCGGAACTATAGCAAAACTTGCTATAGTCTCCGGTGGGAGCCTTATGGGGAGGAAAATGCTTATTAATCCCGCTCTGGTCCTCCACCCGGCCAGATTGGACATCGCCATCTTTATCAACAACGAGAACATAAGGTGACAGCTTTTCCTTATGTCCTCTCCAGAACGATTCCACATTTAAATCACTTAAGTCAACTTTTTATCGGACATCATCTCGGTGATATCCACGATCACCAAATGATCCGGGCACGCGCACCATCGTGGTGGAGTCAAGTTCTAAATCGAACACAGTTGTGTCGAGAATCTGACCACCATCGTGCCCAGCCTTCCAACTTACGGGGGGGGTACCCCCGGACCTTCGCTTGCGATCCGATCTGATCGTCCGCTGCTAGCAGACGACCGATCATCAACAGAAGACGCCTGGTCCGATTGATCTTGCGTTGCCATCTCACCTTGTGTACCCGATGCAATGGGCTAGTTCAACACTCGGTGGATCGTGTCGCTGGTTGACTTGGGTCTGATAGTATGCAGACCGTACTGGGGGGTGTACCCTGGGCAGAACTCTTCACCCTGGGTACTTGTAGACCGGTTACACTTGAAATATGTATAGTCCAATGGGTCGACGGTCCAATCAATCTAGACCCAACCAATACGAGATAATAGAGGGTAGACCACTCAACTGGTCTAGCCCCTGACCAATATGAGAGAAGACCAAAGCAGGTCTAAACTCCAACCAATGTTATACTAAACCAATATGTCCACGTAAAGATCCAATATGCTCGTGAATTCCACAAACGATATCTCCACGTAAAGACCAATCCACTTGTTAGTACGTTCCAAATGTACGTGACTTAAACTTGTGAGAAGTCAGCCGATGGATACTCCTGTCGAAGGACTTCCGGCGGGCCAAATGCGTCTGCGACGCGCCCCGGCCGGGTATAATGAGCACGAGGGGATTACTCGACCCTCTGCCCCCAAACACTCCGCGACGTGCGAAGGCGACATAGAAAACCAAACTTTTAGAGAGTCTCTTAGGACCTCTTAGCCACTTTTCCAATCCAAGACCAATTTACTTCTTTTCCACTAACCTTACGGTCCCAATATGTACCAAACACTAAAATATGTAAAATACACGCAATGCCATGTGACTTACCAAAATCCGTGTGCTTGACACTCCTTGCACATGAAAGGCTTAAAATCCCCCCTTGTTTCCACCAATCCGATCGCTGACCAGCTGATCGGCACGCCGTTGACAGAAGGTGACCAAAATTTTGCCTTCGCTTCTCCACACTTGCTTCTTCCTTTGCCAACTGGTTTACCACCTCGGATAGCCTTATCCGCTGATGCCACTGACTCCATATCCACATCCCGTAAAATATTGACATTTTGACGGGCAGATCGGTCCAGGCATGCGGGCGCGGAGGCGATCGGCATCGGTATCCCATGAAACGCTCCATCATCGCTTCAAACATGGCTTGGACGTTAGCTTGGGTCATGGGCAACGTATTGGTGTCCTCCTTTGGAGGTACTGAAGCCTGTAGGGGATCCTGGGGCCCCGACTGGCATGCATCCCCTTGTTGCCGCACGTCCCTTTTATGCTCCCATGGGGGTATGGTCAAGCCCCATGGTCATCCGCTCAACACCGACCTCCAACTCCGATGAGTTATTAGAGACAGGTGGAAACTGATACAACGACTTATCGTCGGAGCACACATCGTCGTATGCTGCCGTGGTCTCAGCGACCTTCATTGCCGCGGTGGGAGTTGGGCGGCGGACCGCCCCCACCAACGGCACCAAATGGTCATGGAGGGTCGACATCGACATCTCCAGCCTTCAAGTATCCAGATCGAACAGTTTCTGTACGCTGGAGAGGTTTCGCACTTTCATGCCGACCTCGGCCAACATCGCCAGCACATTCTTTACCAATAGCAACGGCCGATCGCTTTGGATCGGCTCGGGGGTGGGTCCGAGAAGGCGATCGGGGATCTGGGGGTCTATAATTCGCATGACCTGGTCTTCACGAATAAATCGCTTCAACTCGTGGATGTAATACATCCTGGTCAGGTCTTGTTCTTCAATAACCCCATCCCCAACCTGCGACTTTTCTTTCAAGTCGTCTTCCTCGGACGGCATTCTGAGCATTTGCTTGGGAACCTTGGGAGGGTGGACTGGATCGTCCCGATCAGCCTCCAAGTCGTTTTCACTTTTTAGTTTCTTTTCGTCAAAATATTCATTCAAATGCATAGGATCAGGACAAAAGTCCTGATCCTTTCCGGAACTATAGCAAGACTTGCTATAGTCCCGATCGGCTCCGGTGGGATCCTTATGGGGAGAAAAACTTATTAATCCCGATCTGGTCCTCCACCCGGCCAGATCGGACATCGCCATCCTTATCGAGAACGAGAACATAAGGCGATAGCCGTTCCTTATGTCCTCTCCAGAACGATTCCACATTTAACTCGTTATAATCGATTCTTCGCGAGATATCATCTCGTTGATATCCACGATCACCAAGTGATCCGGGCACGCGAACCATTGTGGTGGAGTCAAGTTCAAAATCGAACACCGTTGTGTCGGAAAACTGACCACCATCGTGCCCGGCCTTCCACTTTACGGGGGGGGGGGTACCTCGCGAACCTTCGCCTTCGATCCGATCTGATCGTCCGCTGCTGTCAGACGACCGATCATCAAAACAGGACGCCTGGTACGATTTTTTCTTCATCTCACCTTGTGTACCCGATGGAATGGGCTGGTAACACAGTCGGTGGATCGGTGCTGGGAATTGACTTGTAGTCTAAATGTGGAGGACCGTGCTGGGTAGTGTACCACGGGCGGAACTCTTCACCCTGGGTACGGGTAGACCAGTTATACTTGGAGTGAGTATACTCCAAAGGGCAGATCGCTCAACCGATCGTAGAGCCCAACCAATATTAGGGAGATCCAAATGAGAACGTGATATACTCCACCAACGATATATCCACGTATCAATACAAATACTTAATTAAAAGTTCCAAATGTGCGTAACTTGAACTTGAGAAGACGACCAAAATGTACTCCCGTCGAGGGACTTCCGGCGGGCCAAGTGCGTCCGTAACGCGTCCCGGCCGGGTATAATGAGCCGGAGGGATTATTCGACCCCCGCTCCCAAACAATCTGCGGCATGCAGAGGCGACTGATGTACGAAGCGAAAAAACTAGCGACTTCTTGTTGAGTTTAAGTGAGGCCTAAGCGGTAAAACCAAAACCAAGCAAAACGAAAACTAAAACCTACGGTTCCCAATATGTACACACATGAAAATATGTAAGTACACGCAATCTCATGTGACTTACCAAAATCCGTGTTCTTGACACCTCTTGCACATGATAGGCTTAATGGCCTCCTGAATTTCCACCAATCCGATCGCCGATAAGCCGATCGGTCTGCTGCTGACCGGAAGCGACCATAATTCTTGAGTCTGCTTCACCACAGCTACTTGTCGATCGGAGAGGGCGAGAAGGCTGCGACTTGCACTTTGCCTTATAAACCACTCCTTTATCTTTAACCACCTTTTCCGCTGATGCGACCGACTCCATATCGACGTCCGTGCAAATTCTGTCGCCTTGCCGGACCTGTCTGCTTTGGGCAGGAGGGCGCTGAGATGATCGGCTCTGATCTTCAATGAAACGTTCCATCATAGCATCAAACATGGCCTCCATGCTGTCTTGAGTTGCGGGCAAGGTGATTGGGTCCTTTTTAGGGGTGTCGACACCTGTGGGTGCCTCTGGGCTCCCGACCGGCACGCCGCCACACGCTGCCGCACTTCCTTTTTATGTTCTGTGAGGCTGCTGTTGAAACCCATAGTCATCCTCTTCGCTCCGACATCATACTCCGACGAGTCCTTAGAGGAAGGTGGCGACCCGTATAGTTAACTGCTATCGTAAGGTAACGATTCTCCATGTGATACATTGAGTTTAGGGGCTTCCAGTGCAATTGTGGGAGTTGGACGGTGTGCCACCCCCACCAACGGTACCAAATGGTCGCGTAAGGTTAACATCGCTAATTTTATCTTCCATGTGTCAACCTCGAACAACTTGCTGACACCGTCGAGGTTCTGAACTTTCATCCCGACCTTATCCAACATCGCTAGAAAGTTTTTCACTAGTTGCAGCGGTCGCTCCGAGGCAATCGGTTCAGTAGTAGGGCCATGAAGGCGATCATTAATTAAGCGGTTTACGATCTGTTTGACCTCATTCTAAAGAATAAATCTCTATAATTCGTAAATGTAATACATCTTGGTCAGATCTTCGTCGTTGATAACCCCATCACCGATCGACGACTTTTCTTCCAAGTCGTCTTCATCCGAGAGCATCGTGAGCCTCTGTTTATGCTTTTTCATAAATAATTTGGGCAGATCAGAATGATCAGCCCCCACAGTCTCTTCCACTTTTTTTATGAATTTTTACATCGAAATGCATAGGATCAGGAACAAAGTCCCGATCCTTTCCGGAACTAGAGCAAACATTGCTATAGTCCCGATCTTCTCCAGTAGGAGCCTTATGGGAAGGAAAAACCTGATTAATTTCGACCTGGTACTCCTGCTGGCCAGATCGAACATCGATTTCCTTTTCAACGACAAGGACAAGGCGATAAGAGCTCCTTGTGTCCTCTCCAGAGTAAATCCATACTGAAACTTGTAAAATCAATATTTTGCGAGAGATTACGGTGATATACACGGTCACCAAGTGATTAGGGCACGAGCACCATTGTGTGGAGTCGAGTTCAAATTCGAACACTGAAGTGTCCTGAACCCGATCACCATCGTGCCCAGCCGACCTACTTACAGGGGGAGGTACCCGGCGAACCTTCGCCTACACTCTGATCGGATGACAGATCTGTACTGCTGGACGTCTGGTCCGATTTTTGGTCAAGCTTCTCACCTTGTGTACCCATTGGTTTGGGTGGCTACACACTCGGTGTACCGTCACGCGATATGGACATGTAGAGATCAATATGTCGTGATCCAATTCTGGGGCAGCGTGTATATAGGGCGGAAATATTCACCCTAACACGTCAATGTCCAACGATATACTTAATCCAATATATTTCCAGGGCAGATCGCGTATAGCCGATCGTCGAGCCCAACCAAAACGAGAGATCGATAAACCAATTAGGAGCAGCCAAACAAAAGTATCTAATAGCTTCGGGATCCACCAATGATATCTGCACGTAACATTTCCAATAAGATGATAACCTTTCAAATTAATAGTTACACGTTCTAAACGTGTGCGACCTGAGGGTAAGTGCTTCTGTGTTAACTACGCGTTCCCGTCGAGGGACTTCCGGAGGGCCAAGTGCGTTTTTAACGCTTCCCGGCAGGGTAAGTTGAGCTTGACGGGACCCTGTTAACCCTCCGCTCCCAAAGACTCCGCGGTAGGAGGGGGCGACTTATGGGTAAGAGAAAGAAACACATAAATCTTTATTTATTATCCACTAAAAACCTAATATGTAAAATACATGAATATCGTGTGACTCACCTAAAACTGCGTACTTGACAACCCCAACACACGATTGGTCCAAATCCTCTCCCCTTTTAACCAACCCGATCGCTCCAAACTGACTGGCGGTATACCGGTATAAACTGATCACAACTTTCCTTTCCACTTCACAAATTTGACGCCCGTGCTGATGATAGGGCGGCAAGGATGTTCGAGCATTATCTCGCATGGTTAAAGAACGAATTTTCGTGTCGTGAACACGTGCTGCGTACAGACGGCGTTGGCCAATACCATAATGGCGATCTGTTTAGCAGATTGGTATTCGCCGGCAGATCACTGAGGCTAGCTGAAAAGCCTCAAACGGCAAGGCAGAGTAATATGGTCCGATGCATGATGTTTGGCTCAGGCATTCCGCTGGTATTTTGGTCGGAGGTGGCTGAGTATGCGGCGTAAGTATTCAAACGTACTCCAACAAGGGCAAACCAAGGGCGTTTATCGCCAATCAAAGTGCTAATGGAAAGGGACCAGTGTTCATAGATATAGTGGTATTTTGGCACCATGTATGGTTTGCAGGGACCCGAAGAAGAAGGCTCTGGCGCGCCACGCTGAACCGCGCGATAATCCTCGACAAAATGACGAAACGAAAGGTTACAAGGTCTTACAACTCAAAGATCGAGTGGTAACGGTGACGAGGATTGTCACCGCGATTGAAACACTCAGCGAGGATTCAAGCGAGAAGACTGCAAAAAAATCTGGAAGATGAAATTGGAGTCGAGATTGAAAAACGAGTGGAATCACTTTCACAGAAGCAGACTGAAAATTCCGTGCATTTAAAGTACAAAGATAATGCACCGCGTGATGCATTTTGTAAGGAAACAGGACGATAAAGCTGTAGGGTCAAGTGCACGAAGGTCAAGGTGAAAGAAGAAGAAGACACCAAGGGCCAAGGTATATGAAGATTCGATTAAGAAAAAGGCGATTCGGCTGACGGTACTTCAAGCAACATTGGCGAAAACGGCACAACCGCCGACCACGATAACGGTACGGTCAGTGAAAGCGCGCTATGTTCATTTGCCATGTGTGATTCGACGTCGCAAAGGAACTTTACGATTTCAGCGGGGCTGGAACCCAAGAGTTATAGGGAGGCCCACGCAAGCACCAATAGTGGCATCTATAGTAACGCAGAAAAAAGGAGCTTCAATCTCTTGAATGCTTGGAAAACTGGACTATTGTTCATCGTCCGCCAGGGAAGGTACCTCTCCAGAACAAGTGGGTCTACAAGACCAAGATGAATTCAGATGGTTCGGTGGAGAGGTACAAGGCGAGGATTGTCGCTAGGGGCGACAAGAACGTATGGAGATGATTATTTCTTTACCTTTTCGACGTTCATGGAACTGAACAATGTCAAGAATTTCCTAGTGTTGGCCTCAAGAAGCCGGTCGGCTGTGTCCCGACTGGTTGCGCAAAACTTTGCAGGGATTTAATTTTATGCAGTGTGTCACAGACACATGTATTTTTTGTGAACAAAGATGGGCATGAAATGGTCGTGGTCGGTGCCTACACGGATGACCTATTGGTTACCGGCACTAACGAGAAAGTTGTTTGAAAGTTTTTTATGGACATTCAAGTGCTGGAGTTAAATGACCTGGGAAATGTTACGAAGTTTTTAGGCATGAGGATCGGAGGAGATCCAAGGCATGGTTACGAATTGGGCCAAGAGACAATGATAGCTGATGTGCTGAACGAACATAAACTTTCAAAGATGAACCCGTCGAAGAAGCCAGTGCTTGTGTTGGACAATGTGGAGAGTTTCTGTGAACCGCTGCAGGTACAGCCCAAGCCAAACATGCCATGCATTAAAAACTTTCCGTCTCTCGTTGACCGTTTGTTATGGATCTCACGGTGCACACGCCCGGACATTTCGTTCGCGGTGCACCTTACCACCAGACGCACCGACGATTGGTGACTATAAGGTTGCTAAAAGGATGCTCAAACACTTCAAGGGAACTAGTTGATTGAACCTGCGCTTGAATTATGATGATGAGTTGCCGTTGCCACTACGGACTACGTCCTTTAGCGACGCAGTATTCGCTGCAGATAAAGTGGATCGGAAAAGTGTTTCCGCTATGATTATTCCCGTAGATGGAATCGTGGTTAATTGGGCTTGTAATGTATCAAACAACGGTGGTATTCTCAACGGCTTTAGCAGAGTTTGTGGCAGCTTCAGTGGCCGGTAGAGAGGCGCTAGGCTTAAAAGAATTGATATCGGAAATTGGGATGCATGCTAAGACGCCCCTGGTTTAGAAGATGGACAACCCGGCGGCGATAAAACAAGTCGAGAGTGAAGATAGTGCTGCTAGTCCTAAGAACATTGATGTAACAGGGTTACATTCGAGTCACATCTAGTAGGTGGTGTATGTGATTACACTACGGTTGGGGTCAGTATTGACCGGTTCGAAAGGTTTGAACCACTGGTTATTTTAACCAATCAGGGCAGGAGCCCTTGGGGGTGGCGTGTCAGCCATCCACGTGTCGGTACACGGGTGGTGTACACTTCATATTATCTAGGTACGAATTTGATATGTTCTACTTAGTATTACATATAGTTTACATTAGTTTAATTATTTTAGGCTAATTATATATTAAATATATTCAGTTTACATTTCACTCTATCTTACGGTCGCACGACCTCTACCGGTCGTGCGTGTAGTGAGTGCCGTAGCGTAAGGGGAGCCCTCCCCTTAGCTACACCCTTAGTAAGAGAGACTTGCCGTTAAGGCAGTAGCGAAGCTACAGTAAACCAACCCGGGAATCTTGGCCCCGTGTAGGAGAGCTCTCTCCTACTAAGCCCTTTATAAGGGCGTAACGGCTGAGTAGCGGCGAACGCCGCTTAAAGGAAAGTCTTCCTCTGTGCGCTAGCCGCACTGTGCGTATACGCACCGGCTACATCTGGTAGCGCTTGTAGTCAATCCAACACCTGTGTTGGTAGACTAGACATCCTCTGCAAAGGATGAATCAGGACGATTGGGATAGGTTGACCCTCGTCGAGTAGGAAGACTTTAACAGGCTGTTATCCTTGACGGGTGACGAAGGCATGCAGCTCCTAGTGGAGCAGGGCCTTGAGGCCGTAAAGGCAAGGGTCAATGCGCTCATCGCTCATGAGGCGAGTTGTAGTTTTGGTGAAGTGGATTCAAAAATTTTAGTCACTTTGTGTCAGCGGCACGCCGATCAGCTTATCAGCGATCGGATTGGTGGAAAAACAAGGAGGCTTTTAAAGCCTATCGTGTGCAAGAAGTGTCAAGAACGCAGATTTTGGTGATTCACATGATATTGCGTGTACTTTACATATTCCATGTTTGTATATTGGGGACCGTAGGGAGATAGGATTGGTTAGTTTTGGTTTTTCCTTCTAAGAGTCTTTTGGTTTTTCCGTCTTTCTTGGTCGTTAACACCTCAACAAGGGAGTAGTTAACATATTTGCACAGTACATCAGTCGCCTCCGCATTCCTCAGAGTGTTTGGGAGAGGAGGGACGAATAATCCCCTCCAGCTCATTATACCCGGCCGGGACGCGTTACGGACGCACTTGGCCCGCCGGAAGTCCCTCGACGGGAGTACGCATTGGTCGTCTTCTCAAACTCAAGTTGTACACGTTTGGAACGTCTAATCAAGTTTTTGGATTGATACGTGCAGATATCGTTCGTGGAGTTTATCACGTTCTCATTGGATCTATATATTGGAATATTGGACTTTTTTTCTCGTATTGGTTGGGCTCTACGATCGATTGAGCGATCTGCCCTTTGGAGTATATTTACTTGGAGTATCACTGGTCTGCCCGTACCCAGGGTGGAGAGTTCCGCCCAGGGTACACTACCCAGCACGGTCTCACGTTTTTAGACCTCACATCCATTCCCAGCACCAATCCACCAAGTGTGTAACCAGCCCATTCCATCGGGTACATAAGGTGAGATGACGAAAGAATCGTACCAGGCATCCTATGTTGATGATCGGTCGTCTGCTAGCAGCGGACGATCAGATCGGATCGTAGGCGAAGGTTCGCGGGGTACCCCCCCCGTAAGTTGGACGGCCGGGCACGATGGTGGTCAGGTTCTCGACACTACGGTGTTCGATTTTGAACTTGACTCCACCACACTACACAACAGATGGAAGCTCGCTATAACTTCAACATCTTATGCATATTTCATGTTAGGCTAGCTAATTACTTCTTAATACACGTTCTATTGATTAAGTCCCTGAGTTTGTTATCTTCTACTGCAATCTACTAGGTGTCTACCGGTGTTGTTTTATCGTCAACGGAATTTGGTTGAGCTATTATACGATATAAACGACTAGCATAGTACCCCGTTTTACCAACGGGGAAATAAATTTAATATTTGTAACACTGCAGAATTTAAATTGGGGTTGACCTGAGAAAAATGCGAAGTCACGGCAAATACATATACATTATCTATATATATATATAATAGTTTCTGACTTTGACTTACTTCAGACTTCGATATCTTTGATGGTTTCTTGGCTGGGGCCGAGATTTGATTTTGTTCTACGTTGTCGTCATCATCATCTTAGTCGTCATCGTCTTCTTTCTGTACGGACTTTGACTTTGTCGAGTAATTCTTTGACTTCTCTACGGTGTCAATAGTATCCTCGTCATCGCTCTCGTCTTCTTCCTCCTCCTCCCCATCTTCAGCGTCCTCCAACTCCTTTCCCTCCTCCACTGCTTCCTCTACTGCTTCCTCCAATTCTGCATCCTTGATTTCCTCCTCCGCCTCCTCCATTTCGCTTTCAGCATCAGCCATGGCTTTCTTCGCATCATCCACTTCTACGTCGTCGCCTTCTACTAAGACTTCATCATGTTCATCCTCAGCATCATCTATTTTGTCTAGCGCATCCAATTTCTTCATCTTGGCAACATGCAAGTTGTGCGCAATATGATCACGCATTTTCTTGGACAAACGTTGACGACCGTCTGGTTCTTCGTCGTCGTCGTCATCGTCTTCGACGTCGTCATCATATTGCTCTTCTTCGTAACAGTGCTGTGCTTTTCTTCTTCTTCCTCCTCATTCCCATCTTCAGTGTCCTTCAATTTGATTTCCTCCGCTTCCGCGTCTTCGATGCTATTCTACGTAAGTCAGTCAATTTCAGCCAATCAAAATGGGAGCTACGTACACCAAAGTCGGATCAAATTTTATTATATATATATAGATATCAGTATATTAGAGGGTGTCAAACCTCTGAAATTTTTAGTCGATTAACCGGGGGTTCGATTAGAATTATTTGTACCTATAAAAGTTATCGGTCGCCTCCGGATGTGTCCGATACGATTAGAG
The DNA here is from genome assembly GCA_026184515.1 of Peronosclerospora sorghi. NCBI lineage: Eukaryota > Oomycota > Peronosporomycetes > Peronosporales > Peronosporaceae > Peronosclerospora > Peronosclerospora sorghi. Next base: position 15,905,481 of record CM047587.1, on the reverse strand, counting down.
TAATCGAACCTGACAACTCGGAGTAATCGAACCCGAAAACTCGGAGGAAATGTTCGGAACTTTGACCGTAGCATGATAGTTTATATAACGCGCCAGTTCTGAGAACATGGCCTTTTTGTTTGGGTTGTTCGCCGTCCCCACTGCGGTTTTTCCCTTGGGGGTTGTGTTGTTGAGCCGCTCAAAGTTTTCAGGGACCTCTAACCACTGCAGCATGAAGTAAAAGTGCTCTGTTTTGAAGCGCACCGCTAATTCTTTGCTATCTTTGGCTTCACCCGACGCCGGGGTTCCGGCCGCCGTCGCTTTCGGACGTGTCATGGTTGTATGGTTGTATGGTTGTGTGTGGTTGTGAGGTTCTCAGGGTGTTCTGTTCCGCCGTTGTTTACGCCACCGTGTACGCCAGCACCGATAACAGTTAATCCAACCCCCTCCCCCCGTCTTATAGGATGGGCACTCAAGGTTTGTAAGGGTCGATAAGGGCAACCCCAGGTTCAAATTATTTGTACAGATAACTCGGGGTAAAAAATACTTTCATTTTTCTGGTTGACCCGAGGTTTGACACCCCCTATTGAAGGTTTAAATCTACATCTACGGCTCAAGTTTCCAACTATCTACGCAACAGTGGATGCTGAAACATTTTAACACTCTCGGAGAATCCTACTGTTCACCTCGACAAAAACGTTGATCGGGTCGACAATTGTGCATGGTGACCATCCGTCGAGTTGATACGAACGCCACTTTGTGCACCATCAGGTTTGACGTAATCAGATGAGGGAAAAGCGAGACGATAACCCTGCGGACACTTTCACCAACCCACTTGACAAGACCCGACGTGTGCGATGTTGGGCGTCATCGCTTCTCAGCAATAGTCGGAGCTGAATCGCTCCAAGGAAGTAGTATTGGAAAGGAAGTCCGGATACGATTTTCCGGAAGGCCATTGCATGTCCAAAATGGCCCAGAGTTCTCGACCATGAAGGGGCTTCGTGCAGGGGACGGACCATGCTTTCAATGTAGTTACTTTCTTTCCCCAAACCTAACACACATGAACAACGACGATCAATGTTCTTTTATTAAAACAATGATATTTTAACAAAATCTTTGCTTGGGGTGCCATTACACATGCAGGTAGCGATTGCTCATAGTATCTATGTATTGGTGTAGCACAGAAATTTGTCACATAGTTTGCTATGCAAAGTCTCAATGAAAAACGTAATATTCATCGAACGAGCTTTCAGTCGGGCCATTTTTACACCTACTAATCTTCAAGAATTTGTGTGTGCATTAAAAGATAAAAGTGCACCAAAACTAAAAACGAACATCACCTGGTCACTCGTTCTGGTGAATCTTATCAGCCAAAAACAGCTTTTGGAAGGATTTCCCGGCGTAGCGATTGATATGCTCACAGTACGTGTTCATTTGTTTGGTGATGAGAAGAGATTCGAGTCGCGACGGTTGACTCACCGACTTGAAAAAATTCGGATCTTCCTCAAGCGCAAGCTCCTCACCGTTCTCCCGACGAACCTTATTCTCCTCACGCTGTCTATTCTGCCATTGCAGATAGGCAACACGCTGCTTAGATAATGCGCGCTCATAACCCTGGAATTTGTAATGTTCCTGTGCAAGCTCATCAGCCCAAAGCATCATGTTCTTCAAAGTGCTCTCCAAATAAGCATTAGTGGCCAAATCTAGACGCTCAAAGCTGTTGACAGGTACGCTTTCAGTGGTCTGCTGTAGCCAGCACGCTATTATGTCCGAGTTATGGATCTTAATAGGAATTTCTTCCACCACTGTAGCCGAACGAATGTCGGTCTTAGCAAAACTCTCTCTGGTGAAAGAACCATTCTTGTACGTGCTCATAAAATCATTAGTGAGGCGAAATGCGCGCAAGCTAAGCGAGCCTTTGATAGTCTCTCCCGAGTCATACACAATACAGACTACATTCGGACCCAGCTTCTTTTGATACTGATATTGGTGCTCAATGAATGAGGCAGTGCAGAATGTACCCATTGTTACAGATTGGTACCAACCTACTTTGTTGTTGTCCATACCGACCTCGCGCAAACTCTTCATCATGTCCAGCTGGTACTCGTCAGCACCTTTCTTGCGCTCACTGTTAGGTGGTGATGGGAAGCTGTTTGTCACCTCCAGTACCTGATTATTTTCCATTCCCAGGAGTGAACCAGCAACGCTTCCCTGAAAATTGTCATGACAGTGCTTAATAATCTGTAAAAGAGCTACACCTTCTAGTAAAACGCTCGTCAGAGGCGTCACACCCTCAAAGATATCGATGGACTCAGCGAAATCTTGCGATTGAGCGTGCGTCAACACGGTAGAATCTTCAGCAGGACTAGTAGTGGCAGAGTTGGAGCCAAAAGTAACAGCCGGCGTTGAAGAGGGCAACGGTGTCGTGTCAATGACCCAGGCCATGATTTACTGACTGGCTGAGCATAATGAGATAGGCTTTTAGCCAATCATGTATCTGAAGTATTGACCAGTCTTGTTACACTATGACTGGACAAAATTAAAAGCTAACTGTTTCGTGGCGAGGAAACAAGCAAAACTAAGTCGGCATGCCTAAGTCAAGAAGACAACGCTCCAAGCCGCTGACGCAGGCGAATAAGAAGGGCAATGAGCTCAAACAAAATGTCGTAGAGGCCATACGCAATGCTGTTGAAAATTATGAGTCGGCTTACGTTTTCAGCTTCCAGAACATGCGTACTAACCATTTCAAGGACGTCCGCATGGACTTTAAGGACAGCCGCTTCTTTTTGGGTAAGAACAAGGTTATGAAGCTCGCTTTAGGACGTTCGGAGGAGGAAGAATTCGCTGAAAATCTGTCTCACCTCTCCAAGGATCTCAGTGGAAACACCGGTCTGCTGTTCACGAACAAACCGCACAGTGATGTCATGGATTACTTTGCAAAGCTCTCGGTGAGCGATTACGCGCGCTCGGGGTTTGTTGCCAAGAAAACCATTACTATTTCTGAGGGTCCACTGCCGCAGTTTATTGGTAGCATGCTTGAATCGCTGCGTGGCTTGGGACTGCCTGTGGACTTGAAGAAGGGTATAGTAGTGCTTAGCCGGAATTACACCATCTGCAGAAGAGGACAGACGTTGACACCAGAACAGGCAAAGCTTTTGGTACACTTTGATCACAAGATGGCCGAGTTTAAGCTGATGATGTTGAGTATCTGGTCAAAAAATAAGTATCAGCGGCTTGCATTTGAGGATACCGTCACCTCTGGTGACCAAGGCACTGAAGATGAAGAGATGTGAATAAGAGACGAAATTAATGACTAGTTGCTAACCAAAGTCGAAGTGACGTCTTAGGAGGATCTAATATTTTTCATTAGTGTATACAAACGGAAATTTTTGCGGACACTCCGAGTTCGTTATGGATTATTAGGAGTACTCCTGATTTCGACATGCCAATCAAAAAAAAATATATATTCACGTTGAACAGCAAATCCACAACAATCATATCAATAGTATGGTATGCCACCACCGATAGCCCAGTTGTTGCAGTCTGGAACCATTTTGGATCACCCAGATCATTGCTCGAGCTAACAGTTCAATCGGACCCATGCTTGGACCGCCAAGCCACCAGTAACATTTCACAACGGCGGAACGGGGCGCAGCATTATGAAAAAGAGGGGTTGCAATATTAATTTCCTTCTTATTGGCCTATTGAAAAATGAAGTGTCCCTAACAATTGCGGAGTATTTCTAACAAAACGAGGCGTATCCGCAAAATTTACATCTTTCAAGAGCATTTCGATAGACACGTGAACGTTAGCTACAGCTACGTTGCAATATTAGCTGTGTCGCAATTGCATAACAGCTTTTGGGTCCGCTGCTCTGAAGACAAGGCTTCCGCGACAATCATGTTAGCACTAGGCTTGGCTCAGCATCAATGGTTGAAGGTTTCAAACCGCCATTAACCTCAATGTCTAACGGTGGGTAGTTCGCACGGATTCTCTCCAGTTTTTACATCGTGTTGGCCATGAAGCTTTGGTCACTGAATACCTCATAACCAGCACCAAATCCACTAACTCCACGTAAGGGAAAGCAAAAAACATCAATGCCAGACCTACTTTCATGTTATCGTCGCGGATTTGCTTGATGAGGGCAAGCGGGTCCTACTGGCCTCGCCTCCAGGTGGAAAGTGAACGCGCTACCAGCCGCTGCGATATCCGCCACCCACTGCTATCACATGACAGTGAAAGAACACCTTAACGGTTGGCCGCAGCACTTGAACAGGTGGACCTAAGAATAATGGACAAGAAATGGCCGTCCATCAAGTCCAGGTAGTCGGCGCCGGCTTCCAAGACCTTAAGCGACGACACGAGAGGTCTGACCAACCGATTTTGCATTTTCACCACACTACGTTAAAATATCTATAGCATTATTTATATCGATTTTATATTTCATTTAATTCAGATTTCACGAAACGCAGAGTAAAGGTGACAAGCACGATGGCATCTCCTCAGCATATTGCTGACTTGAGTCGCAAGATTTTCCAACGTCTGCCGCAACGTCACATTCGATCGGGTAACAAGGTTATCAGCAAGCAGCTGAAGGGCGACAAGGTAGCGCTGTGGTTCAATAAGCCTCTCCTTCTACGTCTTGGCGGCGACGACCCCAACTTCGAGATTTTGAATGAGGAGCGTCTTGGCAAGCTTGACCAAATGAAGCGACGTGGCAAGTCTATTCCAAGAAAGGGTGCAGGCAAGCGTTCAAAGAAGTAAGAACATTCAGGCAGGTTGCACCTTAGCACAAAAACATATATCAAGTGCAATTTTAGGTTTACTATTTTTTAGTCCGATCTAAATATATTCACTTTGCTCGCAGCGTTAACATTTGCACGAGAAAAAAATCACCCCAGCTTTTACGCAAAATCACCCCAGCTTTTTCGCAAAATCACCCCATCTTTTTCGCAAAATCACCCCAACCGTGGTTTTTTCACCCAACCACCCGACCGGCGCTCGTTACTGACCCATCGACTGGGCAAAACTCTTTTTTCACAAATTAATGGCGTGAAATGCACAGGTACAATGTACCAAAACTGTTCATTGACATTTTTTTCTATTCCTTCTTACGCTCAGGTTGAAACTCTAAGCAGCGACCACTTGCGACTAGTCTAATCTGTAAACAGATTATGAACGCACCCGACATTCACCTAATGTGAGCTGCTTTCCAGTGTCCAAACGGTGCAAATCTTTTGCAAGACGAATGACAGATGCTAGACGCGGAGGCGCCTCTTTGTTGCCGACATGTAAACGATGAGCGAAAGCAACCTGTAAAGCAGTTCGTTAAACATCTTTGGATCGTTTGTAATGGCCATTCGCATGACGACCAGTTCTGACCCCCAAATTACAGTGTACTTGCGAAGCATCGATCGTTCTGATTCCAATGCACAAAAAGGTTGTTACGGACTACTCGAAAATGATATTCCTCTTTGCTTCGGTACCAACTTGTGCAAACTCATTCTTAGCTTTCTCGGAAGTCTGTTGAAATCTTGAGAACAAGACGAGCGTAGCTGGTTCTTCCTTTTCAATACGTTTCAGTTCCTAGTGATGATGATAATACTCGGACGTAATTTCAATGCGTGCGCTAGACATGATAACTTATTAGCGTACCTGACGGATCCGAACACGGTCGTAGACGGGATTATCATTCGAAGGATCGTGAATCCATGTTTGCTGAAATCGACCGCAGGTTGCCATTAACTGGTATTTGGTGACAGAAAGTAATGGTCGTACAAGCGTTACTATGTTGCTTGCTCTCAAGTCTTCACTTCCAGGGGGTAGTGCGTCAAGTGAGAGAAATGGCAATTGGCTTGCCATCCCAGCCAATCCATTAATGCCGCTTGCCCTTCCAAGACAAAAAACGTTGTCTCGAGCTGATCGCCACGATTGTGAGCCACGAACAGATAGCGTACGCGATATTCTCGACACACTTGCCGCAGCAAGTTATATCGATACTTTCGCGCCTGCTCCTCCATTTTACTGTACCGTGGCCTCTCTGGACATAACAAAACCATTGTATGTCTTTTTCCTGCTTCCTCTGCATCGTCATGCTGTCATTCACACACTTTTATAACGTGGCGAATGCCGGTGCGATAGGCACAAGTCTTAGCTATCTCTTGTGCTTCCTTGCCGATCTCAGGTCGTAATTAGTGGTCTACAGTCACTTCCAAGAGTGGAGTCTTAATACCATTTTCCTGCAAATATTCCCTCAGTAATAGCATTAGCGCTATGCTGTCAGCTCCACCAGATGTAGCAGCTGCAATGGGAAAATCACCAGCACGTGCACTTTGTCATGTAACGCCATTGACACACGTCACAGATTCATACGGAACGATAAAAGAAATCGACCAACCGAAATTCAGCGGATAAAGGTCCTCGTGCAACTTCTTTTTCGATAATCCGCACTTGCGCAAGAATTTCTCCAACATTGAGGCCGATATAGCGGCATCAGCGTTAGTGTCTGGAACATTTTTCGTCGTAAACAAAGCTGAAGTTGAGCGCTGGGCTCGCACGCGCACCGCAGACCGGGTGCGCATCTTTAAAACGAGCCTTTCGTGTTGATTTTCCATGTAGCCATGATGGGCTTTCAAGGTAAACCATATGGTGGAAACGGATTGGCTGATAACAATTTTTTATGTATGGTGTATACAGGTTTTAAGTCAGTAGCGCTTAGGAATATTAAGCTCGATCGAGTGACTTAAAATGTTTATATTTGATTAATATATATATGACTTCTGATTTTTTACAAACTTCGAGCAGCCTAAAACGACACTGCGGGCTACAGCTATTGAGAGCTGCTACAGCCCAAACAAGAACGAATTTGTGGTGGAGCGGCTGATCGAAGTTTTTGAGACTTGATCAGGCGGTACCACGGCGCCCAGACTGCCGACTAACGAAGGGGTTCCTACGGATGTCTTAGACTGCTTGTGTTCTTGCTCACCTTGTGTACCCGACGGCTAGGCGTGGATCGCTCCTCATGTGGCGGGGACAGCGCACAGCGAATTCTTGGTGCAAGATTGAATTAACTAACTTGTGACGATACAACCGATGCGATCAGGCTTGATCACGTCCTATCAGGTGCTTAAACCACGTCAATTAACCGCGATCAGGATTGATCAAGTTTGGGCTGATGCTAATAACCGACGATCAGCAGTATTCCGTCTTGATCGCATGTGCGATCAGGCGGCAGTCAGATGCGATCAGGCGCTGAAACGAAGCCAATCGGTCGTGATCAGGCGCGATCAGGCTTTGGCTGACGTTAATAACCGTCGATCAACAATATTCTGTCTTGATCGCAGATGCGATCAGGTGTCTTGATCGCAAGTGCGATCAGGTACTGAAAGGCTCGATCAGGGGCTAAAAGCTGCTGCCCAGTCGTAATATACCTTGATCAGACTTGATCAAGCACCGGAAGTCGTTCAAGTAGCAGTTGGCGCGATTTGCGATCAGCGATCACGATCACGATTTGCAAAAAGTGTCGATCAGGTGTCGATCGGTAGGGGGGGGTACTTGATCAGGCAGCGGAAGTCTTCACTGCCTGATCGCGGAGCCTCTAAGCCGTCAAACAGCTAAGGAACGCCCAAATCAATGCGCTCCCAGCCTATACTATACGAGGAATAGGTATTTATATTAAAATCCACCTAGAGTTCCCGTGGGGCGCTTAAAGCAGCCGAACTATAGGGGGCAAACGTTAATTTCACGGGGAAGAGGTGAGAGCACTGCTCGATCACGTTCCCAAAACCAAAAACCTTTAAACGAAGAACCGCAGACACTGCGGGCGGAGTTGTGGAGTGATTTCCCAACACTCTACGTCTGCCGGTGGGCCAAAAATGCACTAAGTGCTCCCGCCCGGGACGTAGAGGTATATACTAGTGAGGGAGGCTCAAAGGTGTCGTCCCTTAAACGATCTGCTAGATCGAACGAAAAAGGAGAACTTTATTAGCAATTAAACCCTTAGATCTACCCTGTTCCTACTTTCAACCAATCCGCATCGTCCATTCGAAACGCCTTCCGTCCATCAGTCGACCTGATTTTTCCGCTTATTCCTTGTTTGTTCGCTGGTGTTCGCCGCGTACCTGTAAGTAATCCGCACATCTTCCGTGTCCCTTCTATATCCTGTCTATTTACACCACGGTGGTACGTACTACTGTACCCACCGTGGTACACACGGCGGTACCTAATTATGTACTACTGTATCCACTATCTGCGTCCACTATCAGGCCCCTAATTTAGGTCCTAATATTAGTCATAATATTAGGCCCCCTATGGGCATAATAAAATGTCCAACATTAGGCCCTATTTTTTCCTAATTAAAAAGTCCGCTTTACGACAACCGCCCCTGAGTCTCGTCCCAGCCGTACAGCGGTTGGGGCGAGGGTCGATCATGCCGTTGATTCTGGGGATCATACTTCCGTTGGAGAATTGGTCGTTGCACATCGATCAGGACACCATCAACTGTCGATCATCACCCATCATCTGCCCCGTCTCCCCTCAATCAAGCCCAGTTCCATCAGGCGGTTACCGTTGGGGCTGTCCACTGCGATCTAACACTCGACTGAGGCCAAACGTGACAACTGCGATCAGGCTGTCTCGATCAGGCATTCACCGTCTGCTATGCCATCTTCAACGGACAGCTTGTCACCCCACATCACCAACGTTCCTGCCTTGGATAAGGCCGCAGCTGATCAGGCGATCGCCGCGATCAAGCAGGCCTGCGATCTTCAAGCGGCTCTTCATTCCAGCAACGAGAAGGTCGCCTTGTTGTCTGGCTCACTCGCCATGAGTGAAGACACGGTTGCGATGCTTCGTCGGCGGCTCACTCGTAACCAACGTGACGCGGCAGACCGGAAGAAGGTAATCGAGGGAGGCCTTAAAAATCTGGAGCCGCTGCGCGGTTTCATCAACGCTTCGGTCAAGAATCTCGAAACCCAGTTGAAAGACGCCAAAAGCACTATCGCCGATCAAGAGCAGACCATATACGATCAGGGTGTCCAGATCCGGGAGCTGGAGTGTCGCAACGACCGTGAACGTTACCTGCGATCAACGCTTGACGACACAATTGCATACCAAACGAAGGAATTGGAGCAACTCGAACAGCGTGTATCCACGTTGCAGCACGAGCGCGATCAGGTTATTTCCCGCAATGTGCGCTTGGTCCAACGGGCGGTAAGTCTCACTATCGAGGTGGACAAGTACAAGGATCAATGCGATCGTCTCCAGAAGGAGAACGAGTCTACTCGCGCGTCGATGGACGATTACACTGCCATTATGGCCCAAGCACAGGAGATATCGGATCGGGTTGAAGCAGAGCTCACTACCGCTCGACGTCACCTCGATCAAGTTTCATAGGACCGGGACACATTGCGTGATCGGCTACGACAGGCCCAAGGCGAGGTTGCGCGGTGGCGCTCTCATCAATCGAATATTCAGTCCGCACTGACGGGTATATTTCTGCAGCTTCTGGACGGCCCTGATAAGGTCCCATTGCCTGCTAGTCCCTCCGCTGCTTCGACGTCCAACTCGGTAGGCAGTACCACTCCATCGTCCGGAAAGCGTATTCGGCGTTCCCGATCTTCAGCTCCGACTAAGCGGCCACGCCTTCTCTCTTCCGCTTCGGAGGCGAAGACTGCGGGTGATGATCCCCTTACTTGCGATTAAGACGTTGAAGGTGAGGACACTAGCCCGATCGCCTCCATCCCTTCTACTCCAACCATTAGCGAGTTCGGGAGCGAGAGCCAGTCTGATCACGACCCGACCGGGTCCCTTTTTCCTCGCACGGGTGACTTCCGGACCTTGATCGCGATTCCTGATGGTACCACTAACGTCAATATCCTGCCTTGGACTCCGGATCAGCTTGGCATGTACAATTTACACAACGTCACGTCCCAAGTGGTTTTCGACTACTTGTCCCCCCCTGCTGGATGGTTGTTCCCGCCTGCTGCGTTGTCCCCCCCTACTAGTGCGTGGTCCGGTCATTTGATCACCCAGGCAGAGATTGAACATTTATACTCCCAGCACCCCTGGGATATTTTTTCGACCATGTTGCCGCCTCTTTCTTTTCGCTCGGCTGGCTGGTTCAATGACCTCGAGACCAAGTATCTCACGTTCCTCGATCATCACGCGTTGGCGATTTGGGAATCAACCCACTATCTCCCTATCGCGAAGAATCTTCGTGATATTGATGACTTCTTCCGCGATTATTACATCCAACGTCTCCAACGCAGAAGGCGGGCTGGGGCGACATGGAAACGTGTCGTGGAGCTCATCTTGCGGGGTATTATCGACGGGAGATGTGATCTCGACATCTTCTTGGACCCTTCGATCACCCATTGTGCCCGCAATCGCCCGCTGAAGTTTTCCCCGGCCGATGATGGAGTGTGGTACCCTGGGTTTCTATCGGACCCGCCACCTCAGAGCCTACAAGAAGCGCTGGCAGATGTCGACGACCTTGAACCTTGGCGGGTTCAATATCGTTCCTGCCCCGAAAATCACCCTGGTCGTAAGATTCCTCGCCTTCGCCGTAAGTTCTATGGGTCCGAATAGTCGGTCGATCACCTTTCTTCAATCAATACATTCTTTCGATCATGTCATTTCACTGTTGTACTTTGTCCTTAAATGCATAATATAAATTGGTAGTCCGTCGGCTCATCTGCCGTATCCAATCACCATACCTCGCAACATCCATTGTTATAACACCATTTCCAGTCAATCATAACTTCGTCATCCATTGGGAGCTTCGTCGATCACGATTTACCTGATCAATCAGCTGATCACACATTAGTGGGACTCTTCATCCACTTGCATTACATCAAACCGATGTCGGTTGATCAACCTTCTCTCAAAGTCCTTGATTAGGGCATCACAGTTCAAGTCCGCCTCGTCTACCCATGACGGCTCGGTATGACCCTTCCAATAGACTTGATACTCACGCAACGTCCTTCCATATCTAGTCTTTCGACCAGATCGAACATCAGTGACGCGATCAACTTCAAATTCGTCTGGATCTAGCGTCCTTTCCCAGCTGTCCTCGGGTAGCAAAGCTTCGTCAAAGTCGAACCTCTCTTCAATCCCAGCTGTTAACACTGCGATGGGGCGATCTGGAAACTCCTTAACCAATTTTAACTTGGATAGGTGCACCACGGGGAACATGCTATAGTCCGTGCCAGCTGTAACCAATCTTGCTGCATGATCACCGATCACCTCATCGACCCTGAAGGGTCCATTCCACATGTGCGCCAGTTTCTTTGCATACCCTTCTTTAACGCAATCAAGGTATAGCCAGACCCTTGATCCAGCCTCGATCTTGTGTGGCGTCACCTGATCGTTGTGCTTTTCAGCTCGATCAGCCATCGCTTGGTGTAGTCGAACGTTCACCTGATCACGAGCGAGGCGATAGTCTTTCTGCAACTTTTACCTCCATCGGCGAGCATCACGGTCCTTGCGTCGAATTCCACCTAATTGCAATGTCGATTCCAGCGATGATCGTGGATCCCACCCATACGCCAAGTAAAAGGGCGTTTCTCCGCGAATGCGATCAGGGGTTGAATTCAACGCAAAAACCAGTCGCTCTGCGTATGCACTCCAATCCTTCTGGCCGACATCTGACACATACATATTGATGGCCCTCGTAATCGTCTGCACCGTTCTTTCTGCCTTGCCATTTGCCTGTGGACGATACGCCATAGTGGCACTCTGCCGTTGTCCCACGATCTTGTTAAACACACGAAATACTTCGGACATAAAGCCAGGCTCTCGGTCGTGCCTGATCACCTCACTTGCACCAAATCGTCGGAACACGCACTCTTCGTAATTTTCCGCGACTTTCTGCAATGTGCGAGATGATCCAGCTTTCGCGATCACCATACCCATGAACAGATCAACCTAAATAAGCAGTTCCGTATGCCCATCGGTTGATCGAGGCAATGACGGTATTTGATCCATGGCAATCACTTGGAACGGGTACGTGGCCTTGATATTCCCCGGCGACATGCCCTTGATCGTAGGCTGGCCCTTCCCCGTTTCGCAATCCACACATTGTCCAACAAATCTTTTCACGCTGCGGAATAGACCCCGCCAATGGAAGTACCGTCTGATCCGTTGATAGGTGCGGCCTATACCCTGGTATCCTCCTTCCAAGCTCACATGATAGTGGTGGAGGACATCGGTGTGCAAGGTCTCGGGTAGTACCAGCTTAATTGACGATCGGCGATCATCTTGATCATCCTGATCATCCCCGGTTTTCCTTTTAGCCGCATTTCCACAGTAAATCAGTAATCCTTGTTCGTCAACATCATAGTTGTCGGCAATTTTCGCACACTCCTTCACCTCGTCTGCGCTCAATTGGATAACGTCACCGTACAGATAGCACCGCAAATTGTGGATCCATTTCTCTTCATCCTGTGCCTTTTTCACCCGTTCCATTCTTATTCCGGCTACTGGTACATCGGTCCATGTTGACGGTCGTGGTTGCCGGTGGTTACGTGATCGGGTCGTCACTAGCACTTGCGGGGCGGATTGATCTTCGTTCCATGTGATTACTTCGGGTAGACGGTTTAGATCAACTAATCCTTCCAGCTGTTTCTCATCTTTGATCTCAAATCTTGTTCCACCCTGCATAGCCATGATGGTAATGTGATCTGCACTCCTATTCCACTCTCTCTTGACATGTACCAAATCGTGATCACTCCACTCGCATAGGCGGTTAAATGCACGCTGTTGTAGCACTTGCAATCGCGGAGCTTTGCATTCCATTTCTCCTCGCATTTGCCGGATCACCAAATTAGAGTCCCCACACACGACCACCCTTCCTTTGGGATATCGTGCCAACAAATCCAGACTAAAAAAAAACCGGTGGTATTCTGCTTCATTCACCGTGATATCCGGTGCATGATCGGCGATCGCGATCATAATCTTCCATTCCGGTAACTTCCACACAATGGCACCAAATGCACCCACACGTCGCTTGACACTTGCCGATCCATCAAAACTGATCACGTAAAGTTCTTCACCTTTTCTAAGCGTGGGAGGTGGTACTTCGATCATCTGCCGCGGTTGCTTTTTCGGTGCGATCGCGATCAACGCTTCATCAATTTCGGTGCGAGGGGTGATGCTTGCGGCTAACGCTCCTAGCACCTCCTCTTCTCCATGCACACATTTCTTGATATCGAGGTCCCACTGTGATAGGATCGCAGCCCATCTACCTAATCGTCCGTCCAACCCATTGGATGTTAGTAACCACTTCAATGTAGATAGACGTGATAAAACGGTGATCGTCTTTCCGACCAGCATCGTGAAATAAACATCCAAAATTCGTAAAAGCGCCAGAACTTCCTTTTCGACGGGGCTGTAATTCAGCTCACCGCTTTTCAACGTTCGGCTAGCGAATGCGACGGGATGATACACTTGATCGTATTCTTGTACTAGAGCGGCAGATACTGCACATTTGCTAGCGTAAACCACGATCACCGGCGTCTTGTCCTGGTCAAAGTGTCGCAGGGTTGGAGCTGATGCAATCTTCGCCTTCAGCATGCTTAATGCCACTTTTGCTCTAATTAGTCGATCATCCTCGTGATTTGATTCCGCCTCACTATGTGATCGTTTCTTCAACTCTTGATAATCTATCTCCCTCAATTCGTAAAGCACGGCGGCATAGATTGCGAAATCTTCAATAAATCGACGATAGTAATTTAGGCTTCCCAAGAACGATTGCATAGCACGTAAGGTGCCAGGGAAAGGCAAATTGATCAGATCGTCCAGGTTCTTTGGATTTGTTTCTAACCCGCGGCAATAGACGTGATGTCCTAAATAGGGCACTTCGATTCTCCCCGAGTACGATTTAGCCACGCTGATCGACAAATTCCATTGATCGCACTTTTCCAGCAAGTGCCGCACCTTATCGCATAGGGTGGACCAAGTAGATGCAGGGATTAATATATCATCGATATATGATCGCCGTTGCAGCACAGACGGGCCCGGCGTTTGGTCGGGTTCTCCTGCTGTAAATACATCAGCTGATTCATCTGCACCGTCTTTTAACCTAAGATATCCATATAGTGCATTGTCGATCAACCGCTTATAAATTTGCGGAGCATTCTTGAGGCCAAAGGGCATCCTATTCCACTCAAACAATCCAAATGGAGTGACAAACGCCGAAATTTGACGTGCTCGATCGGTCATAGACACGACCCAGAAACCACTCGCCATATCCAAAGAGCAAAACCACAACGCTTTATCCAAGTCTTCGACTAGATCGGCGATAAGAGGCATTGGGTACATCATCAAACGCGTGAGTTGATTCACCGCGCGATAATCAATGCATAGACGTATATCGACCCCATTCTTTTTCACGATGATCACTATAGGCGATGCCCAGGGTGACGTTGACGTCTGAATGATCTTAGTTTCTAGCAACCCCTTGATCAGGGCCGACAACTTCTCGCGAAACTGTGGGGCCACTTTCCGGCACTTTTGGGCGATCGGGCGCGCATTACCCACATCGATATCACAAACAACTCCTCGTGCAGCGGGGGGTGGCGCGTTTCCCTTCCCGATCAACAGATGTTTTTTCGTCCAAATTAGTTCGCGAAGTTAATCTATCTCCTCCACTGTGTTGACTGTGGGATATCCGACTAGCAAATCGTCTTTGGTTACTTCTTCGGTGCTTGCAGACACTTCGGGTAACGTAGCAAGCTGCTTGTCCAATTATCCCACATACAAATCTCCACCTTCGTGATAACAAACCTGATCGTCAATAGGTGTCACGTCGAATTCTCTGGGGCTAACTGAGACAGGGTGATTACACGCATCTTGAGTAGGTGTATCGCTTGAAACGGGCTGTTCAACTCCATGATGGAGGGTCGGACCTTTCACTTCCGGCCCCTGATCGCACCGCTCTTGCACCCCTTGCACCTTTTGCGCCCCTTCGGTTACCAACGCTACAGATGCGACGATCGTGTCCGTAGGACGTACTAAGATACTTCGAGGACTTGGAAACTCCTTCTTCTCGACTAATGGACCCTGATCGACACTTTCTTGATCGTCAGATACTAGATCGGTGGAGGCTTAATATGCCAGATTTTGCCACTCTTTGTAACGGTTGGACCCGATCGAAACAAATCCGGGGCGGCGGGGAACATCATCTTTGTTCATCCAAATACCTAAAATAGTCTCTTCTTGAACAATGATGGGGTGATCGACGATGTTCGTAACACGTAAATACCTCAAATTGCCCGCGCCCCTAGTGATAGTGGGGACCCAATCTCTTCCACGAGTAATCCACAACTTGCTAGATCGCTGATCGTAAATTCGTACTTCGGCTGATCGACCTACTGGGACCTGTTCATACTGATCGAACTTCATATAATTACCGCTCGACCCATACAACTGTCGACGTCCCTCCAGTGGGATGATCACTTCGTCAGGTAAACTTAGTGCGCCATGAGCGATATCTAATCGAACACCAGCTGGTATCATGAAATCCATACCCAATATGGCGTCTTGACCAACAAGTCTGCCCACCCATGCCTGGAAATAATAAACCAATGAGCCCGCTAGCGTGATCTTGATTTTTGCACGTCCTTCTGTTTGGTATGCAATTTCTCCAATGCCGACGCATTCTTGTGTTTGACTCGTGTCAATCCAACAACCCACCTTACGAGCAAAGGTTGAGTCGATGATCGACACTTCGGCACCAGAATCAAATAATATCATAGCTCGCTCGTTATTGATTTTTCCACTCGCCTTGGCTTGCTTGAACCATTTCTTTGGCGAGTGATATTTCCAATATCCACGTGATTCGCTTGGAAGTAATTCGACTTCCATGATCACAGGTGATCGAGAAAACTCATCAACATGGAAATTAGCCAAACGTGGTAAATCAAGCTGATCGCGTTTTTCCTTATCTCTTGTTGCTACTCGATCAGCCTTCTTCTTATCCACAAATGCAAAAATACACAAACTAGAACGCTCGTCTCGTACCAGATTCCAACCTGGCGAGCGTCCTAGTTTAACAAATATTCGGCTTCCTTGGGCAACAGTCCTGCATGCTTGGTAGGGTTATACCACTGGCGGATGCGGTTGTGAAATTCTTCCATAGGGCACTTCCCCACATCGTGAATCTCGCCGCATGCTCGGCAGACGTACAGGCATTGATCGGTGGGGTGTCCTTTCTTGCCACACTTCAGGCAAGTCAGGCGCTTCCAGCAACGTAAGTTGTCGTGTCTGATCGATCCAAAATGACTGCACTTCTTTATCGCCACTTGATCGACTGCGTTGTAGTCGCTTCGTTTGACTGATCGTGACTCGCCAGGTTGATCGCGCATAGTGGCAATCATATAGCGGCGCTGATCGCCATCACTTACACTATCATCAGCACTTGATTCTTCGCTCCCAGACGTTACCTTGATCGCACGTACGCCCCTAGGCTTTCGCGTCGCGGCCGGTGCTCGATCGTCGCCGGATTTTGGGCGGAATCTGCTGGTGCCTACTGCCGCTGTTGGCTGATACCACTTGTTGCGTGCGTATGCCCGCAACGTTTCTTCCAGGTCCGAAGCACGATCCAAGCGTAGGAGAGCCAGATGATCGGCGAGTTCGCGATTGACCAAAGTGTCCAGAAAATGTTGAACATGTTCGCGCAGACTTTCGGGCGGTCCATTTCTGATCGTTAACTTAGCTCGCAGTCCCGCCACATTCAGTCGGTGCAAATATTCGATAGGACTTTCGTCTGATCGCTGCTTCATATAATAATACTGGCGGGATACCGATTGACCAGTTCCACAGTATTTTACTTCGAATTCATCCACGAGACTTTTCTAACTTGATCGGGTGGTTCTACTCAACTGTCGATGCCAGTTGCGCGCTGGTCCCTTCAATAAATCGCCCAGAATTAGACACTTTTCAGGATCAGAAGCTTGATCGCGCATGAATGCTTATTTGAGACGACTGATCCAGTTCCTCGCTTGATCTTCATCCCCTTCTTTTCCCGAAAATTCTTTCAAATCGCTGATCGCAGACATCCGAATTCTGGCAATTGGCTGCTGATCAGGTGTCCCAGTATACGCGAATGCCACTGTGGCTCGCCGTGACAGTGTGATCGGTTCATCAGGGTCGACGTAGTCAATTTGAGACCGTTGATTGTGAAACGAGTGCACGGATTCCATATCCACATCTTTTACCGTCGTCGACCTATCTGGTTTCGACTGCTGACCACGCAACGAGTGTACGGACTCCATATCGACATCCCTGATCGACGCAACTCTTCCTTGATTTGGCTGGCGGATTTTGGCGCCAACGACTCCAGGTGCCCACTTACTGCTCTCTTCAGCTAAAAAATTCTTCATGGCTTTGTCAAAAAAAAAACATCTGCCACTGTGGCCCTTGATCGTTTTCTGTCTTGATCGACTGAGGTTCCGTCTCGACAACCGGTAATATGGAGTTGTCCTTTTGGCAAACTTCCATTCTGGTTATCTTGGGCTCCATACTCCCAGCGCTACTTGACTCAATTTCCTGATCGTCACCCTCTGAAGGGGCAGATTCGTAGCACGATGACCCCGAATGTCCCGCTACGTTGATTGACGGACTTGCCTCAATCATCAAAGGAGATTGTGGCGGTGAACTGGGGAAATCTTTATCGTCTGCTTCTCCCACGATGAGTATCAACAGGGAATACAACATCTGGGTGGCCTCTGCCAGATCTTTGGAGTCCTGATCGAATACTTCCTCGGCATCGTAGGCGCCTGTTATCAGACCAGCCTGCTTGATCAGGCGTATTAGCCTTAGCACAATCGTTAGTTTATCCTTTCCCTTCGTGATTGGCTGGTTGACCGGTCTACTCAGCTTCCCGCTGATCGTGACCTCGAGCAGGCTCATGATCGAGTTCGTCACCAGGTAATCTTCCACGTGCTCTCGGTAAATCATTTGGTAAAACCTCTTTACCAGATCGGCTTCCGTTGGAGGCGTACTTGATCGGCTTTCGTCGCTCTCCGGACCAGGCGCTTTGATCAACATCTTCGGTTGGTCGGTCTTGTAATACTTCTCCATCGGATCCAAATCTGGATCATTATATACACGTATTTTTGGCGGATCATAAAGCAAGTTATGATTCGCATGGGCTCCCGAAGGAACCTCGGGAGGTGGTTGAGGCTTCTCCTCCTTTACGTCATCTGGATTCCTCCCCAGGTCCTGATGGTCGGCATTTCCTTTCTTCTTCAGGCATGACGACGGCGAACTGCCTTCCGTCGTCACAACCACCTCCTCCTTTTCCACCTTGATTTTCACCTCTGCTTCAGCTTCCGTTTTCACTTTCACATCCGCGCTATCTTGCGTAGAATCGCGGTGATATCCCGCGTCGACCAAAGATCCGGGCACGCGCACCATTGTGGTGGAGCGGCTGATCGAAGTTTTTGAGACTTGATCAGGCGGTACCACGGCGCCCAGACTGCCGACTAACGAAGGGGGTCCTCCGGATGTCTTAGACTGCTTGTGTTCTTGCTCACCTTTTGTACCCGACGGCTAGGCGTGGATTGCTCCTCAGGTGGCGGGGACAGCGCACAGCGAATTCTTGGTGCAAGATTGAATTAACTAACTTGTGACGATACAACCGATGCTATCAGGCTTGATCACGTGCGATCAGGTGGTTAAACCACGTCAATTAACCGCGATCAGGATTGATCAAGTTTGGGCTGATGCTAATAACCGACGATCAGCAGTATTCCGTCTTGATCGCAAGTGCGATCAGGCGGCAGTCCGATGCGATCAGGCGCTGAAACGAAGCCAATCGGTCGTGATCAGGCGCGATCAGGCTTTGGCTGACGTTAATAACCGTCGATCAACAATATTCTGTCTTGATCGCAGATGCGATCAGGTGTCTTGATCGCAAGTGCGATCAGGTACTGAAAGGCTCGATCAGGGGCTAAAAGCTGCTGCCCAGTCGTAATATACCTTGATCAGACTTGATCAAGCACCGGAAGTCGTTCAAGTAGCAGTTGGCGCGATTTGCGATCAGCGATCACGATCACGATTTGCAAAAAGTGTCGATCAGGTGTCGATCGGTAGGGGGGGGGGGTACTTGATCAGGCAGCGGAAGTCTTCACTGCCTGATCGCGGAGCCTCTAAGCCGTCAAACAGCTAAGGAACGCCCAAATCAATGCGCTCCCAGCCTATACTATACGAGGAATAGGTATTTATATTAAAATCCACCTAGAGTTCCCGTGCGGAGCTTAAAGCAGCCGAACTCTAGGGGGCAAACGTTAATTTCACGGGGAAGAGGTGAGAGCACTGCTCGATCACGTTCCCAAAACCAAAAACCTTTAAACGAAGAACCGCAGACACTGCGGGCGGAGTTGTGGAGTGAGTTCCCAACACTCTACGTCTGTCGGTGGTCCAAAAATGCACTAAGTGCTCCAGCCCGGGACGTAGAGGTATATACTAGTGAGGGAGGCGCAAAGGTGCCGTCCCTTAAACGATCTGCTAGATCGAACGCAAAAGGAGAACTTTATTAGCAATTAAACCCTTAGATCTACCCTGTTCCTACTTTCAACCAATCCGCATCGTCCATTCGAAACGCCTTCCGTCCATCAATCGACCTGATTTTTCCGCTTGTTCCTTGTTTGTTCGCTGGTGTTCGCCGCGTACCTGTAAGTAATCCGCACATCTTCCGTGTCCCTTCTATATCCTGTCTATTTACACCACGGTGGTACGTACTACTGTACCCACCGTGGTACACATGGCGGTACCTAATTATGTACTACTGTATCCACTATCTGCGTCCACTATCAGGCCCCTAATTTAGGTCCTAATATTAGTCATAATATTAGGCCCCCTATGGGCCTAATAAAATGTCCAACATTAGGCCCTATTTTTGCCTAATTAAAAGTCCGCTTTACGACAAATTCAAGCTACCCAAGTCGCCTGTGCCAACAGGTTATGAGCCCAAGTGGTCTCGTGTGTCAAGAAGTGTCATTTTTTGCTGAATTTTAAGTTTTGTGCGCAAGTGGTTTTTTCTTGTGGTTTTTTCGAGTGGTTATCTCTCGTGTTGTTACAGTTCTAAGTACTAGTGGAAGTCCCCTCACTTTGGGAGGGCTAGTGGAATTGTTGGCGTGTTTGTGCGCCGTATATTTTTGAATTTACGTTGATTTTACCATGGATAGTGGTGGTGAATCGGATTTCGAGCCGGAAGTGGCTCTGAAGGCCATCCTTGATGGGATGAAGGACATGAAGGGTCGCATGAAGTCGATGGAAGATGCGCAAACGCGCGAATCCACCTCAAGCACCGTGGTTGCACCTACTACGACTGCTGCGCCTACTCCGGCTGCTGCGCCTGCCGCGCCGGCCACGCCTGCAGTACTGAAGCAGGACCCGATGTTTGCTCCCCGGAACAGTGTGTTCCGGGAGTCGCTAAGAAACTGTGGGCCATTCGGCAAGAAGATGACGCTGAATGACCTGGCTGACGACATCGGCATTGAGGTCGGTAGACCCGGACCCGGCCCGGCGAACAATCCGGGAAACACACCGAATGCGGGCAGGGTACATGCACCGGCGGCGCAGACGCCCGGAATGCAGTTCCGGCAGGCAGCGCCCGCCCCTCCCCCACAGCATTTTCAAGCGTCGTATGCCAAGATACCGAAGCTCAGCATCGAGAAGTTTTCAGGGGTTGAACTGTTCCCCGGACTCCGTGACGGCTTCAAGCAGTGGGCATATCTCTTCATCGAGGCTGTTGAGATAGCCGAGATGACATCTGGATTTGTGTGGACCAAGCGCCTTAAAGTAAAAAAGCTTGGAGAATACTCGAAGGGGTGGCAGGGGATTATTTCCGTGCAAATATAGGCACGTGGTGGCAAGCTGCCCCTGAATTATTGGCGATATTGGATTTCATGTATATGGCATTTCGAGTGACTATCTCCCCCCACCAGGCTGCAGTGTGGTTTGCTTCAGAGAAGAGTCCTAAAAGGACTTGGACTGAGCACTACCTGTACCTGGTAGCCCTGGCTCGCGAGAGCGGCATGTGTAACGGGGTTACATTCGGGTAACACTGAGTGTTGGTGTACATGAGTACACCACGGTTGAGGCCAGTATTGGCCGGGTTGAAAGTTTTTGAACCTTTGGTTATTTTAACCAATCAGGGCATGGTCCCTTGGTGTGGTGGTGTGTCAGCCATCCACGTGTCAGTACACAGGTGTGTACACTACATTTTATCTAGGTACGAATTAGGAATATTCTACTTAGTGTTACATATAGTTTATATTAGTTTAAATAATTACATATTAAATATATTCAGTTTACTTTCCACTCCTTAGTACAGACGCACGACCTCGACCGGTCGTGCGTGTAGTGAGTGCCGTAAGGGGAGCCCTCCACTTAGCTACACCTTTTGTAAGGGAGCCTTACCGTTAAGGCACTAGTACAGGCTAGAGTAAACTAACCCGGGAATCTTGGCCCCGAGTAGGAGAGCTCTCTCCTACTAAGCCCTTTATAAGGGCGTATCGCTAAGTAGCGGCGAACGCCGCTTTAAGGAAAGCCTTCCTCTGTGCGCTAGCCGCACCGTGCGTATACGCACCGGCTACATCTGGTAGCACTTGTAGTCAATCCAACACCTGTGTTGGTAGACTAGACATCTTCTGCAAAGGATGAATCAGGACGATTGGGATAGTTTGAACCTCGTCCATCAGGAAGCCTTTAAAAGGCTGTTACCCTTAACGGGGGAAGAAATTATGAAGCTCCTAGTGGAGCAGGGCCTTGAGGCCGTAAAGGCAAGGGTCAATGCCCTCATCGCTCATGAGGCGAGTTTTGGTGGAGGTCATTCCACGGGGGTGCGCCCTCCATTATCGTTTAAGATAAAGGAGTTCAACGGAGAGAAGGGTGACAAACTTTATGTTTGGTTGCGAGAGGTCGAAACGGCCTTCGCCACAGCGAACATGACCGCTGATCACTTGCAAGTGGGACTTGCATTGACCCATCTTACGGGCAAAGCCCGTTCATGGGCGTTCACATGCTCGGAATCAGTCAAGGACGTGTTTCCAACATGGAAGGTCCTTAAGCAGAAGCTTATGGACATCTACGCAACGCCTGATCTGGTTTCCAGAATCAACTGGCGTTCCTGAGGTGCCGTCAAGGCACTAAGGACCTGGAGACATATGTCCAAGGACTGAAGACTCTGTTGGCAGGGATGTACGCGAAAGCGTATTGGGACGATGTGTCCATCCCCGTCTGCATGGGAGGCCTGAAAGAAGGGCCAGCACGTTAGGAATTGTTCCGATGCCAACCCGAATCCCTGGAAGAGGCATTCAAGTTGGCGTTCATTGCCTAGAGGGATTTCCGTTCCTCTAAGGTGGGTCCCGAACCCATAGACCTGAGTCAGGTCGAAGCGGAGGAGAAACCTCCCGCTAAGAGTCATTCGGACTCTTTTTCACAGAGCTTCGAGAAAGAGCTCTTGGCTATTTTGCAGCGGCGCGGGCCGCTGAGATGATTCCTGTGTGGGAGCATGGATCATCTGAGGAACAGATGTCCGAAAAATCCCCAGCGAGACACTCGCTACAAGGGACCAAGGGTGGGGAAAAAGCCCTTGTCCAAGCCGTCGGGAAACGACGGCTCCCAGTAGGTGCGGGGCGCCCTACTGGGGGACCCCTCACTGCTGTTAAGCCCCAGGGTAGGGAACGACAGCACAAATCCCCGAGGGAAACGGTGCTTTCTAGCACCGAGTTGGTGTACCAGCCGGGTTTGATGGTAGTCCTTGCGGACGTGAAAGGCTTTGATAAGCCTTGGATAGTCTTGATAGACTCTGGAGCGTCTGACAATTATGTCAGACGGGCTTCTGTTATGAAGAGTCAGCTGTATGCCGAGGACCTAGAGGCACGTTCTCGTGACGTTGTCACGGTCCGTCTTGCGACGGGCGTACATGTTTCTGTACCCAAGGTCTCGATTGACCTTAAGCTGAAGTTGCAGACTTCGACAGCTTAGAACGTTGCCAGGCCTGGAGTTGGACTCGACGTATGACCTCATTCTGGGCATGAAGTGGCTGGAACGCAACGAGCCATGGATAGACTGGAAGTCTAAGTCCATTGGCTCAGCGCACCCGCGGTCGGGTGAAGCATTGGCGAGTCATGAACCCACCTTTGCTCGATTGCAAAAGCGATTCTGGCGTGAGATGCTAGAGATTGGGATATCTGAAACGATCATTCCCAATGGCGTTAAGGAAGAGTTTCTTAACGAGGGGGATTCGGCGGTTAATCCCCGCGCCGATGTAGGAGAGACTGGTGAGTCGCCAGTGGCAGAGGTGGAATCCTCTGAGGGTAAGCGCGAGGCGCTTAGAGAAGAGACCCGAAGTTCGTCTCTTCTACAGGTCGGAATTGATTTCGACCACGCCGTGTCCGGCGAACAAGTTGCGACTCCAGTGGTAGGAGTGGAGACCCCTGTGGTTAAGCGCGAGGCGCTTCCAAGCGAAGAGACCCGAAGTTCGTTTCTTTCGAACGTCGGAAATGATTCCGATTACGCCGGTATAGGCGAGACCGGCGAGTCACCGGTGGTAGAGGTAGAGACCTCTGTGGATAGGCGCGTGGCGCTTCCAGTAGATGGGGCAATTGACTCCCCCCATCTGGGTCCCGGGATGGGTCCCGAGGCCAGTAGTCAGCAGTCCTATCGTATGCTGAATAGCGTGACAGATGTTGTCACAGAAGGCGTAAGCCTGGAACGGTTGCCTGGGGTAGGCGAACTGTTGTCGTTGGAGGAGATGTCCTTCAACGAGTTTGAGACTGCTTTGAAAGCAGATGAAATCGACGAGGTCGTCGTGTTGCGTCCGGAAGAGGAGTTGAACTCCTCATCCACGATGGACGAGTCAGTTTTGGTGAAAACCAAACAGGCATTAAATCCCCGAAGCTTCCTCAAGATCCTCGCGGATACTGAGGACCCTTACCATTCCTTACTAAAGGTATTTGGAGATGTCATTAGTGACAACCCGCCGATGGGGTTACCACCGGATCGGGGAGTCCGACATGAAATTGATTTGGTTCCGGAACCAAATACTGCGTCACTAGGTAGTGGCCTCTCCCCAAGGAACAATGCGACGTCATCGACGCATTCTTCAAGGGGAAAGAAGAGGCAGGGATGGTACGGGAGAGTAAGTCTCCCCACTCATCTCCCACCTTTTGTGTTCGTAAACAGAACGGAAAGTGGCGCATTGTGCATGCGTATAACAAGCTGAATTCAGCTACTGTACCCATGCAGACTCCGATTCCTCGGAAGGATGTCCTCCAGAACAATATGGCGGGCTGTACTGTGTACAGTGCCTTAGATCTGGTGGACGGGTATTATCAAATACTCATGCGAGCGTCCGATATTCCGCTGACAGCGGTTAGCACGCCTAGTGGCATGCTGTGGAAGTGGCTTGTTATGCCACAAGGGCTTTCAAATGCACCATCGACTTTCAATCGCTTGGTGACTCAACTCTTCCGCCCTCATAGGAAGTACGCTCAGACGTACTTCGACGATATATTCGTCCATAGTCGTGCGGAAGGCGACTCGGCTGATGTTCAGACGAATCTGATACACCTTCGAGCAGTGATAGAATGTATGCGAGAGCATAAGTTATATGCAAACGCATCCAAGTGTATCTTTGGTGCTGAGGAAATTCCTTTCCTCGGATGCTTCATCGGTAATGATGGAGTGCGGGCGGATCCCGCGAAGGTGAAAGCCATTGTGGAGTGGCCTTCGCCTGTAAATCTTAGAGATTTACGGAAGTGGCT
>CM047587.1:15853352-15880326 GCA_026184515.1 Peronosclerospora sorghi | reverse complement strand
CTTTGAGGTTAAGTATAAACCTGGCAAGCAGAACGTGCTTGCAGACGCGTTGTCGCGTCGTCCCGATTACGAGCTCGCTCACGCGACATTCGTCGCCACGTCTGTGGTGGATCTCATACGCCAGGCGTATGAGAAAGACCCACAGTGTACGGCGCTTATCACCGCGTTGGGTGAAAAGGGTCTTGGCTCGTCTGAGCCAACCCTGTCAAGTCGAGCTAGAGTTCGGTTACACCGTTACAGTTACTGTGATGGTTTGCTATATTATAGCACGAGCGCGGAGGACACTCCGCGGGTGGTTGTTCCTCATGATGAGGAACTGAAGTATAGAGTCATCTTTGAGGCACATGACGCCCCTACCGGGGGTCATTTAGGTAGGGATAAGACCTACAGCGCTTGTCAGAGGGTTAAACCCTCTGCAAGTTCAGCTGCGCCTTTGGCGAGCTTATCGGTTCCAACGGAGTGTTGGAAATCCATTAGCATGGATTTTATCTTCGGTTTTCCGAAGGATAAGGCCGGGAACACCGGCATATTGGTCTTTGTAGACCGTTTGAGCAAGATGGCTCACCTGGCGGCGGTGCCAGATTCCATAGATGGACAAGGAACAGCAAAAGTGTTCCTAGACCGTGTCTTTCGACAACATGGTCTACCCGATTCCGTTGTATCGGATCGGGATTCCCGTTTTACGGGACAATTCTGGGGAGCGTTGTTTAAGGTGTTAGGCACCAAGCTCCTCATGCCCACTGGATCACCCACAGACGGACGGTCAGACGGAACGCGTTAATCGCGTTGTAGAGATTTTTCTCCGGAGTTTATGTCCGGATTCTCTAAAGAGTTGGAGTGAGATGCTTCCGATGGTTGAATTTGCTATCAACAATTCGGTACATGCATCTACGGGGTTTACCCCGTTTTACGTGAACGGATTTGTGAATCAGAGGGTTCCATTAACGCCACATGTGTGTGGCCCAGGGCTTGAGGGGGAGGATTCCCCGATGTCAGACCTGTATCTGTGCGAAAGCACATCGATAAGTTTTTATCGACGCGCCTTAGTGTATTACGACACGTCTGCGATGCCATGGCGGAAAGCCAAGACAAGCAGAAGGAGCAAGCTGACCGAAAGGGGCGGCGTAACAAAAAGTTATACAGATTAGGAGAAATTGTTTTATTTAACGCTAAAAATCTTCCTACACATGCAGTTTCAAATGTGTTGCGAAATAAACTGCGCTCCAGGTTTGTCGGTCCCTTTAAGGTGTTAGCCCGAAAGGGCTTGTCTTACACCTTATACATCCCGAAGGCGATGCGTACGCATCCAACCTTCTATGTGGGTATGCTTAAGCCATACCAGAACCCGGAGGCCGGTCCCTCGCGGAGGAGGGTGAGAAACCGGATAGCCGAAAGGCGCAACAGGTCGGAACATCTCCGACAGGGTTGATATACGACCCTGAAGCTCCGCAACGAGAGTCTCGAGAGAGGCAAGACGCTCCTGGAGGCGTTCATTCGCACTCCCCTCGTTGCGGAGTTCCTCCTGAGCATCTTGGATGCGAAGGCTGTGCCGATCACAGCGCTCGTGGAAGTCACGACGCAATAGCGCGACCCCCTCCTCCAGTGCTAGATACGGAGGGTACGCCACATTATCATGTGGAACGCCTGATGGCACGACGCCATCACCGGGGTGAGACCCAGTACTTGGTGAAGTGGAAAGGGTATCCACATTCCCAGAGCTCGTGGGAGTACGAGACTCCCCTGCGGCAGGATTGCCGTGACGTCGTTGACGCTTTCGAGTGGGAGAATCCCACTGAGAGCCAACGACCAAAGGGGCTGAAGAAGCCCCTTCACTACCAATAGCTGGGAGTTCGCCGGAGGCAGATGCTGTGCTTGCATTGCTCTCCGGCACCACATCGAGAGCAGAGCGCGTAGGAGGCAGGCAATTGCCCTTGCGCTTTGGCCTGAGCATAGGCCAAGCGTAGCGCTCTCTCTACCCGAACGTCTTGTTCGGAAAAGCTATTGTACAGCGCATCGAAACTGGGGAGGTGTTTCTCCCTTTCTGCCCAGGCGCGGAACGCCTGTTCTGCGTCTTCGACGCTTTCTTCCCTCAGGAGAACAAGGGGAATTTCGCGGAGAACATCCACGAGGGCACCACGTGCCTGTTTCCCGAGGCGCGTCCGGTAGGCCTTAACGGAATAATGTTTGGGCGTTAGTAGTCGGGCCCGGAGTTGGTTCCGATGCGCAATTTCACGCGACATTATAGCCGCTGGACCAGGGGTATAGGAGGCTAAGCCTCTCTTGACCGCGTTCTTAGCCATCTTTTGAGGGTCGCGAGGTCCCTTACGTGCCCGTCCGGCACTTCGGGCCTCTTGAACCAAGGACGGTTCATTGGTGGTGGTTGCCTGTGGCAACCTGGAGGTATCACCCCTAGCGGGTAACGGTGGCGCACGAGTTAGTTCGTTCTACCCACGTGTGGGGAATGGGTTGGATGACTGATAGCGCCGTTCGGTGCTATCAACATGCCCAGTCGTTGGGGAGAGCTCCCCAAGGGCGTCCACTTCCGAGCCGTCGGAACAGTTTGCGTCCATAGCACCGCTGAGGGTGTACAATGGACAGCCACAGGTATGGCGTTGGAGTTCTCCAGCAAAATTTTGTTTATTGCGTAAGCAATAGTTTTGATGGGGGAGGGTGTAACGGGGTTACATTCGGGTAACACTGAGTGTTGGTATACATGACACCACGGTTGAGGCCAGTATTGGCTGGGTTGAAAGGTTTCGAACCTTTGGTTATTTTACCCAATCAGGGCATGGGCCCTTGGTGTGGTGGTGTGTCAGCCATCCACGTGTCATTACACAGGTGTGTACACTGCATTTTATCTAGGTACGAATTAGGAATATTCTACTTAGTGTTACATATAGTTTATATTAGTTTAAATAATTACATATTAAATATATTCAGTTTACTTTCCACTCCTTAGTACAGACGCACGACCTCGACCGGTCGTGCGTGTAGTGAGTGCCGTAGCGTAAGGGGAGCCCTCCCCTTAGCTACACCCTTTGTAAGGGAGCCTTGACGTTAAGGCACTAGTACAGGCTAGAGTAAACTAACCCGGGAATCTTGGCCCCGAGTAGGAGAGCTCTCTCCCACTAAGCCCTTAATAAGGGCGTATCGCTAAGTAGTGGCGAACGCCGCTTTAAGGAAAGCCTTCCTCTGTGCGCTAGCCGCACCGTGCGTATACGCACCGGCTACAGCATGGGCGAAAGGATGGTGGTTGAGAACATAGTCAAATTCCCTGCGCCCCGCCTGAAAGTTGCAATCATGTCCAGGTACAATCCTATGCGAGAGGATTACCTGTGCCATGCGCAAGAATTAATATCATGGGCGCAGGAACTGGATGAAGATACGCAGAAAATCAGGCCGCCTGCTCGTATGCATGCAAATTCGGTAACGGAGACCGGTTTTGTAAGAAGATGCTACGGCTGCGGAAAGCCTGGGCACATAAAGAGGGAGTGACCGCATAGAGGCAAATAGGCGCCAAGGAATGCAAACTCCAAGTATCAAGGTGGGTCCAGCGGTCAATGGAACCGAAAAGTCGCGTTGTAGACCATTGAAATTAAAAACGAAGTTGATTTGACTGGAATGGCTGTCGGAGATGACATGCATGCAACGACGTTGATCGTCGATAGCGGTGCCAGTAGGCACCTAGTGGCTGACGAAAATTTGCTTTTCGATGCAGTCGCGTGTGGGCCCGAAGATGGTCTTTTGTTGCCCGACGGTGGAAAATTGGCGGTGACCAAGGTTGGGAAAATCAAGCTGGTTACGCCTGATGCCGATCCAATTTCGATCGAGCTCAGTGAAGTATATTTTGCACCTAAACTTGCCAAGAATTTGATTTCACGTACTCAAAGCGCAGGACCAAGAAGAATGGATTGTGAATTTGAAGACCTACCTACGCGGTGAATTGTCTAAGTTGACGAATGGTCAAGCGAAAGAATGTGCCAAGATCGCAGACAGTTACGAAGTGGATGAGGATGGTTTACTATATTACTGCCGCGATGCCGACCCAGACAGTGCAGACCGGGACCGATTGGCGAAATTGGTAATACCTGAGTTGCTGCAGCCGGATGTCCTCCATCACTACCATGTGAGTCTAGAAGGGGGACATCAGGGCATAGGCAGAACGTATCACAAGATGAGGTCCCACTTTCACTGGAGAGGTCTTTTCCGAAGTGTACAGAAATATGTGGGTTGTTGTACGTATTGCGAGACCGGAAAGGGTAGACCGGTAATCAAGGGGCGATCTCCCGGAAATATCGAAGCTACCTACCCTTTCCAGGTCATAGCGATGGACCATATACCGTCGCTGCCTAAATCGACATATGGCACTACTGAGTTGTTGATCAGTGTCGACCTGTTCACCGGTCTAGTTATTGCGAAGGCAAGTGCGTCCCGGTCTGCCGATCAGATCGCCAAAAGTTACGAAGAATGCGTGTTCCGAAGGTTCGGCGCCAGCGAGGTCATCAGACACGACCGAGAACCCGGTTTCAAGGCCGATGTGTTCCGGTCATTTAACAATATGCTGGGCCAGAAACAGAGCGCGACGATGGCATATCGTCCGCAAGCGAATGGATCGGCAGAACGTATGGTACAAACTATTACAAGAGCAATCAAGATGTACGTTGCCGATCCAGACCAGCGCGATTGGGACGAATACGCAGAAAGGCTGGTGTTTGCACTCAACTCGTCGACCGATCGGGTCCGAGGAGAAACGCCTTTTTATCTTGCGTATGGATGGGACCCTCGGTCGACACTGGAAGCTGCGATACCTATTGGTTGCACCCCGACCCGCGATCGCGATGATCGACGCTGGATCATGCAGGTCCAGAAACACTACCAGCATTCAAAAGAAGTCGTCAACGAAAAGCTGAGTATCAGTCCACACAAGACCGGGCAGACCGGACCAATGAACAGGTTCGACCCCACGGTATAGAACCAGGGGCGAGGGTATGGTTGTACCTAAACCGAGTGAAGGAGGGCTATGCGAAGAAGCTGGATCACATGAGGCACGGTCCTTTCCGTGTTGCCGAGCTGGTTGGTGAACACGCTGCCCGTCTAGTAACAACCGGCACGGACTACAAGGTCTTCCCGATCGTACATGTGTCCAAGTTAAAACTGGTCCGAGAATTTCCTGATCGTCCCAAAATGCCCTGTCTAGTAGACGAAGCAGAACGGTTTGATTTCGATGAAGCATTACTGCCGGAGGACAGTTGGGAACGACCGCTGGAGAAGGAATAATTTGAAGTGGAAAAGGTCTTAGATGTCCGATCGGTCAAGAAGACCAGGTTCGGCCGGACCCACCGAGAATATTTGGTCCGATGGAAGGACCATGATGAAACAACTTGGATCGATGAGTCCGACCTGAACTGTGGAGCACTACTACGAGAATTCGAACGGGACCGAGTCAGTCGGAACCGTTTCGCAGTGATGCAGACCCATGAAGACCAAGACCAAGTCATGCAGTAGCATCGGTCTTCCCGACCGACGTGAAGAGGTGGAAGGTATTGTGCCTCGTGTACTGTGTATTGTGAATATGTGACGAATTGGAATAGTGGAGTGACGAACGTGGATTGTTTTCTCGCGATGTAAGTGGAACGGTTGGAGATAACGTGTCTAGTGCAACTCTGGAGAAAGTGGTAGAATTAGCTCAAGTGATTTGATGACCGAACATGTGAAAAAGAACGATGATATATATTAAGTGTTATCTGGTCGACTACTTACGACCTCACTCGCCATCACCCCACAGACGGCCGACGGTCAACGACGGATGCTTTCCAACTTGGTCCTGGTATTGGTTACGCCAAGGTTCTTGTTGGTCTAGTTGGACCAAAGCATCCTTGAGGTCCAAGACCGGTGTAATGCACCCAATACCGGGGTACCATGTGCCACCGTCAGCCAGCAGCCGGGTCCTCTCGACGCGACGCCGAGGCATATGAAGTACAACCGGATATAAGAACACATCGACGTCGCACTCGTGGGCCAGCATCCCGTCCAAAACATATTGGCACAAGGACTGCCAGGCCTCACCCGCTCTGATCCGACGCCGCTTGCGCATGTTCTGGATGGTCGCCAAGCCAGGGTCTTGCCGAACTCGTTCAGGGGGAAGCACCAGATAGTGGGATGCCTCCCAGATGGCTTGAGCGTGAGTCTTGTTAAAATATTTCACCCGACCCATGAAAGAATTGGCCCACGGAGTCGAGTGGAAGATGAACCCCAGCTTGGGATGCTCGAAAATCTTCCACGGCTCGTCAGCGTACAAGCATGAGATCTGTGCCGACGTGATCAAGTTCGGCCGCCATTCCGACGCTGCAGGAACTTTCTTCGCCGGCGGGAAAAGACAATGGTCTGGACGGGAGAAAGACAGGGCCGGGAGCTGCTTGGTCAGGGTGGACCGGCGTAAACTACCAATCTGCCCTGGCGACCACGACAAAGTATCCTCACGCGTTCGTGGCGGAAGGGAAGAACTTTCTATTGCCACGTTGGCCAACAAAGCATCTTTGTGGAGCTTGGACGTCCCAGGAAAGACAGCAGGTGTTGACTTTGTCAACGCATGAGTTGGTGGAACGCCACCATACGGGCCGGTCTTCTCGGTCTGCTCCGAAGTAGATGCAACTTGAACAAAACTTTCATGTGGACTTGTTCGCGACTTGGTTAGGATGGGGACAGAAAACTCCGAATCACCGGAGTCTTCGCCGGAGTCATCCCAGGACGAGACCTCTGAATACTTGGCATGGTCAGCACCGGCGGTCGAGGGCGCTTGATTTTTAGAGATGTTACTGTCGTCACCCTCGTCCAAGCTTCGGCCCACGAGGGGCGCCTGTATCTTGGCTCGCTTACGAGGCACCACACGCTTCCCTTCGAGTTCAGGGTCGCGCGCTGTACCCCGCGCCCTCGAGGAACTCGGCGCGTCCGCGCCCTTCTTAGACTTTTGATGAATTTTGGGCTGGAGAATTTCGGCCAATGAACGGCCTTGGTCTTGGTCCCGGTGTAGGTCCACCAAGGCGGCCGACGCAGACCGGTCTACGCTGGAGGCAGCAACCGGATGCCGACGAGGACGAAACAGGCCAACCAAGCGCTGATGACATTCTTTTAATACCGCCCGATGACTGTTCGCTGCCTTCGTCCAATCGTTCGACTTGCGTTCACAAGACCGGACCTCCTCGGTCTGGTCTTGAATCGAAACTCGGAGTACGGTGAGATGCCTCTCGAGGTTGTCGCTTTGAATTCTCAACGTGGTCTGGTCAAGCAGGTCTTCCGCTTGCTGCTGTTGGACCAGCCCAAGCTGCTCCCGAAGATGAAGCTGATGAGCTTCCAAGCAGGTCAACCTGTTGCGCGCATTTATGAGTCCAGTCAAAACCTGACGCAGCTGAAGGTCATGCGTGTTTGACTGCCGATCGGCGGCAAGCAGGGCAATGATCGCCTTGCTGAGCCCAGGAGTTATACGGGCTGGAGGTATACGGGCTGAAGACACACGAAGGTTAGAACAGGTCCAAGGTGAAGACCGGACATGCATGCTTACGTTGTGTCGCCTGTTGAGCAATGTGCTACTGGAGACGTGCGATCTCTTCAAGTGCGTCTTGCAACTGCGCGTCGGTTCCGGTCTGATGCCCTGCCGATGTCTGAGGTGCAGTAGAACGATAGGGGATGCCAGACCGGACGGACCGGACGGGCGAAGTGACATGCGATGAAGTGGTATGCAAGGTGCCTACAAGAACGGTCGTTAAGGAAATACAAGAAGGTCAAGTCCAGCAGTGCAAGTACCTGGAACGGATGAAGAAGATGGTTGCTCCATGTCGGAAAAGTCTGAATGACCAAGGTTCAACTGAATTTGATAGACTAGGTCAGACCGTTGTCGTTGTGCGACACGGTCTGACTCGGGGGCGGCTGTGGAGAAGCGTGCCCAAAATTTGGCACACTTCTGGTCAAGTTTTGTCAAGGCATTTGGTCTAATTTCGGATTGGTTTAAACAAGGGGGGATTTTCAGCCTATCAGACTCAAGAAGTGTCAAGAACGCAAGTTTTGGTGAGTCACCCGACTTTGGGTATTTTACATATTTTTGTGGGGGTACATTTAGGGACTATAGGGTAGTAGTATTTTAGTTGTGGTTTTACCTTTTAGGACAGAGGTTATACCTTTAAGTAAGGACATCTTTTAGCTTTCGGGTAAGTGGCTGAAACCTCTTCTGGTCTTGGTTCACACCACATCTAGGGGTCGCCGTTCTTCCCTTTTCGTACACTAGTCGCCTCCGCCCGCCGCGGAGTGTTTGGGGGCAGAGGGTCGAATTATCCCATCTCGCCCATTATACCCGGTCTGGACGCGCCGCACGCGCACTTTGGCCCACCGGAAGTTCCTCGACGGGAGTACGATTTGGCGATCTCAACACCTCAACTCAAGTACGTTTGGAACGTGCTATTCACTGGATTGGGCTTGGCGTGGAGATATCGTTTGTGGAGTTTCACGACCATATTGGGTCTTTACGCGGGCATATTGGCTTGTTTTGATATTGGTTGGAAACTAGACCGGTTTTGGGCTTATTTCGTATTGGTCAGGGGCTAGACCGGAACGGTCGGTCTACCCTCTATTATTTCGTATTGGTCAGGTCTTGATCGTTTGGACGATCGACCTATTGGAAGTTATCTCTTGGAAGTGTTTTTGGTCTGTTTGTGTCTGGGGTGAAGAGTTCCGCCCCAGAGATACCTACCCAGATCGGTATTCTATATTCAAGACCGCTTCGATCCAATCTGCGATCCCGATCCACCGAGTGTGTAACTAGCCCATTCCATCGGGTACACAAGGTGAGATGGACACTAAACAATCGGACCAAGTGGGTTCTAATGACGACCGGTCGTCTGCTTGCAGCGGAAGATCGGACCAGATCTCGAGTGGTGGTCCGCGGAGTTCCCCCTCCGAAAGTTGAAGGCTGGGCGCGATGGTGGTAGTCAGGTTATCGATGCTAATGTTTTCGATTTCGAACTTGACTCCACCACAGACCCACATTCCCAAGGTTCCCAAGCAGAGGCTCGGAATGCCACCCGATTAAGACGACTTGGAAGAAAAGTCGCAGGTCGGGGATGGGGTTATCAAGGAAGAAGACCTGACCAGGATGTGTACATCCACGAGTTAAAGCGATTTATTCATGAATACCAGGTCATACAGATCTTAAACCCCCAGATCCCCGATCGCCTTCACGGTCCCACCACCGAGCCGATCCAAAGCGATCGGCCGTTGCTATTGGATAAGAACCTGCTGGCGATGTTGGCTGAGGTCGGCATAAAAGTGCAAAACCTCGCCAACGTGCAGAAACTGTTCGATCTGGAAACTTGGATGCTGGAGATGTCATGTCGACCCTCCATGATCATTTGGTGCCCTTGGTGGGGGCGGTTCCCCGCCCAACTCCCACCATGGCATTGAAGGCCTCTGAGGCCACGGCAGCACACGATGATGTGCGTTCCAATGATAAATCGCTGTATCAGTCTCCACCTTCCTCTAATAGCTCATCGGATTTGGAGGTCAGTGTTAAGCGGATGACCATGGGGGTTGATCATAACCCCATTGGAGCATAAAAAGGACGTGCGGCAGCATGGAGCTGCATGCCTGTCGGGGCCGCAGGAGCCTCCACAGGTTTCAGTACCTCCAAATGAGGATACCAAAACGTTGCACATGACCCAAGCTAACGTCCAAGCCATGTTTGAGGAAATGATGGAGCGTTTCATGGAAGACCGATGCCGATCGTGTAACGGGGTTACATTTGAGTTACATTTAGTGTTGGTGTACATGAGTACACTACGGTTGATGTCAGTATTGACCGGTTTGGAAGGTTTCGAACCATTGGTTATTTTAACCAATGAGGGCATGAGCCCTTGGGTGGCGGTGTGTCAGCCATCCACGTGTCGGTATACAGGTGTGTACATTACATTTTAGCTAGGTACGAATTGGGTATATTCTACTTAGTATTACATATAGTTTACATTAGTTTAAATTAATTTAGGATAATTACATATTAAATATATTCAGTTTACATTTCACTCTAAAGTGCAGACGCGCGACCTCGACCCATCGCGCGTGCAGTGAGTGTCGTAGCTAAGAGGGAGTCCTCCCTTTACTTACACCCCGTAAAGGGAACACAGCCGTTAAGGCTATGTAGTAAACCAACCCGGGAATCTTGGCCCCGAGTAGGAGAGATCTGCTACTAAGCCCTTTATAAGAGCGTATCGGCTAAGTAGCGGTAGCTACCGCTTTAAGGAAGATTCTTCCTCTGTGCGCTAGCTGCACCGTGCGTATACGCACCGGCTACATCTGGTAGCACTTGTAGTCAATCCAAGACCTGTGTTGGTAGACTAAGGCATCCTCTACAAAGGATGAATCAGGACGATTAGGATAAGTTGACCCTCGTCCAGCAGGAAGCCTTTAAAAGGCCGTTACCCTTAATGGGTGACGAAGGCATAAAGCTCCTAGTGGAGCAGGGCCTTGAGGCCGTAAAGTCAAGGGTAAATACCCTCATCGCTCATGAGGCGAGTTGTAGTGGAGGTCGTTCCACGGGGGTGCGCCTCCATTATCATTCAAAATAAAGGAGTTCACCGGAGAGAAGGGTGACAACCTTTACGTGTGGTTGCGAGAGGTCAAAACGGCCTTCTCCACAGCGAATGTGATCGCTGATCACCTGCAAGTAGGACTTGCATTGATCCATCTTACGGGCAAAGCCCGTACATGGGCGTTTACGTGTTCGGAGTCAGTCACGGACGTGTTTCCGACCTTGGCGGTCCTTAAGAAGAAGCTTATAGACTTGTACGCAACGCCTGATATGGTTTTCCAGAATCAACTGGCGTTTCTGAGGTGCCTTCAGGGCACCAGGGACTTGGAGACATATGTCCAAGGACTGAAGGCCCTGTTGGCAGGGATGTACGCGAAGCGTATTCGGACGATGTGTCCATCCCCGTCTTCATGGGAGGCCTGAAAGAAGGGCCAGCACGTTCGGAACTGTTCCGATGCCGACCCCAATCCCTGGGGGAGGCGTTCAAGATGGCGTTCAACGCCGAGAGGAACTTCCGTTCCTCTAAGGTGGGTCCCGAACCCATGGACCTTAGTCAGGTCGAAGCGGAGGAGAAACCTCCCGCTAAGAGTCACACTGACTATTTTTCGCAGAGCTTCGAGGCGGATCTCTTAGCTATGCTGTGGCGACATGGGCCGATGAGATGCTTCCTGTGTGGGAGCACGGATCATCTGAGGAACAGATGTCCGAAAAATCCCCAGCGAGACACTCGCTACAAGGGACCAAGGGTGGGGAAAAAGCCCTTGTACAAGCCGTCGGGAAACGACGGCTCTCAGTAGGTGCGGGGAGCCCTACTGGGAGACCCCTCAGTGCCGTTAAGCCCCAGGGTAGGGGACGACAGCACAAAGCCCCGAGGGAAGCGGTGCTTTCTAGCACCGAGTTGGTGTACCAGCCGGGTTTGATGGTAGTCCTTGCGGACGTGAAAGGCTTTGATAAGCCTTGGAGAGTCTTGATAGACTCTGGAGCGTCTGACAATTATGTCAGACGGGCTTCTGTTATGAAGAGTCATCTGTATGCCGAGGCCCTAGAGGCACGTTCTCGTGACGTTGTCACGGTCCGTCTTGCGACGGGCGTACAGGTTTCTGTACCCAAGGTCTCGATTGACCTTAAGCTGAAGTTGCAGACTTTGACAGCTTAGAACGTTGCCTAGTCCTGGAGTTGGACTCGAGGTATGACCTCATTCTGGGCATGAAGTGGCTGGACGCCACGAGTCATTGATAGACTGGACGTCTAAGTCCATTGGCTCAACGCACCCGCGGTCGGGTGAAGCATTGGCGAGTCATGAACCCACCTTTGCTCGATCGCAAAAGCGATTCTGGCGTGAGATGCCAGAGATTGGGATGTCTGAAATGATCATTCCGAATGGCGTTAAGGAAGAGTTCCTTAACGAGGGGGATTCGGCGGTTAATCCCCACGCCGATATAGGCGAGACTGGTGAGTTGCCAGTGGCAGAGGTGGATTCCTCTGAGGTAACTCCAGTGGTAGGGGAAGAGACCCCTGTGGTTAAGCGCGAGGCGCTTCCAAGCAAAGAGACCCGACGTTCGTCTCTTTCTCACGTCGGAAATGATTCCGACTACGCCGTTATAGGCGAGACTGGCAAGTCGCCATTGACAGACGTGGATTCATCTGAGACGATTCCAGTGGTAGGGGTAGAGACCCCTGTGGTTAAGCGCGAGGCGCTTCCAAGCGAAGAGAACCGTAGTTCGTCTCTTTCGCACGTCGGAAATGATTCCGACTACGCCGTTGTAGGTGAGACCGGCGAGTCAACGGTGGTAGAGGTAAAGACTTCTGTGGATAGGCGCGATGCGCTTCCAATAGATGGGGCAATTGACTCCCCCCATCCGGGTCCCGGGATGGGTCCCGAGGCCAGTAGTCAGCAGTCCTATAGGATGCTGAATATTGTGACAGGTATTGTCACAGAAGGCGTAAGCCTGGAACGGTTGCCTGGGGTAGGCGAACTGTTGTCGCTGGAGGAGATGTACTTCAGCGAGTTTGAGACTGCTTTGAAA
Source organism: Peronosclerospora sorghi (assembly GCA_026184515.1). NCBI lineage: Eukaryota > Oomycota > Peronosporomycetes > Peronosporales > Peronosporaceae > Peronosclerospora > Peronosclerospora sorghi. The sequence goes on along the minus strand of CM047587.1, from coordinate 15,867,729 downwards.
GCAGATGAAATCGACGAGGTCGTCGTGTTGCGTCCGGAAGAGGAGTTGAACTCCTCATCCACGATGGACGAGTCAGTTTTGGTGAAAACCAAACAGGCATTAAATCCCCGAAGCTTCCTCAAGATCCTCGCGGATACTGAGGACCCTTACCATTCCTTACTAAAGGTATTTGGAGATGTCATTAGTGACAACCCGCCGATGGGGTTACCACCGGATCGGGGAGTCCGACATGAAATTGATTTGGTTCCGGAACCAAATACTGCGTCACTAGGTAGTGGCCTCTCCCCAAGGAACAATGCGACGTCATCGACGCATTCTTCAAGGGGAAAGAAGAGGCAGGGATGGTACGGGAGAGTAAGTCTCCCCACTCATCTCCCACCTTTTGTGTTCGTAAACAGAACGGAAAGTGGCGCATTGTGCATGCGTATAACAAGCTGAATTCAGCTACTGTACCCATGCAGACTCCGATTCCTCGGAAGGATGTCCTCCAGAACAATATGGCGGGCTGTACTGTGTACAGTGCCTTAGATCTGGTGGACGGGTATTATCAAATACTCATGCGAGCGTCCGATATTCCGCTGACAGCGGTTAGCACGCCTAGCGGCATGCTGTGGGAGTGGATTGTTATTGCAAAAGAGCTTTCAAATGCACCAGCGACTCTCAATCGCTTGGTGACACAACTCTCCCGCCCTCATAGGAAGTACGCTCAGATGTACTTCGACGATATATTCGTTCATAGTCGTGCGGAAGGTGACTCGTCTGATGTTCAGACGCACCTTATACACCTTCTAGCTGTTCTCGAATGTATGCGAGAGTATAAGTTATATGCGAACGCATCCAAATGTATATTTGATGCTGAGGAAATTCCTTTCCTCGGATGCTTCATCGGTAATGATGGAGTGCGGGCGGATCCCGCGAAAGTGAAAGCCATTGTGGAGTGGCCTTCGCCTGCAAATCTTAGAGATTTACGGAAGTGGCTTGGATTAGCCAACTATCTCCACAAGTACAGCGAGAACTACGCTGAAATGGCGAAGCCATTGACCGACCTTCTTAAGAAGGATGTTGATTGGTGTTGGGAAACTGAACGCCAAAACGCTTTTGAAGCGGTTAAGGGGGGCTTGTTTAAAGCTCCCGTTCTTGCTCTCCCAGATTCTGGGAAACCATTAAGGGTCGTCTGCGACGCCTCCGATTTCGCAATCGGATGTGCTTTGTTACAAGCAGACGATGCAGGAAGGGAACGCGTAATTGTGTTTGAGTCGAGGCAGCTTAAAGCTGCAGAACGGAATTATCCCGTTCATGACAAGGCGATACTTGCAATGAAGTATGCTCTTGTCAAATTTAGGGTTCACCTACTCTGCTCAAAGCCGTTCATGGCTTATACTGACCACGCGTCCTTACGGACAGCGACAAAGTCGCCTCATCTCTCGCAACGGATGGCCCGTTGGCTCTCCTTCTTTGCGGAGTACAACTTTGAGGTTAAGTATAAACCTGGCAAGCAGAACGTGCTTGCAGACGTGTTGTCGCGTCGACCCGATTATGAGCTCGCTCACGCGACATTCGTCACCACATCTGTGGTGGATCTCATACGCCAGGCGTATGAGAAAGACCCACAGTGTACGGCGCTAATCAGCGCGTTAGGTGAAAAGGGACTTGGATCATCTGAGCCAACCTTTCAAGTCGAGCTAAAGCTCGATTACCTCGTTACAGGTACTGTGACGGTCTGCTATTTTATAGCACGATCGCGGAGGACTGTCCGCGGGTGGTAGTTCGTCATGATGAGGAACCGAAGTATAGAGTCCTCTTTGAGGCGCATAACCCCCCTACCGGGGGTCATTTAGGTCGGGATAAGACCTACAGCGCTTTAAGCCATTTGTATTGGTGGCCCAACATGTATAAGTGGGTCGGTGCGTATATACGCACCTGTGAGACGTGTCAGAGGGTTAAACTCTCTGCAAGTTCAGCTGCGCTTTTGGCGAGGTTATCGGTTCCAAAGCAGTGTTGGAAATCCATTAGCATGGATTTTACCTTCGGTTTTCCGAAGGATAAGGCCGGGAACACCGGCATATTGGTCTTTGTAGACCGATTGAGCAAGATGGCTCACCTGGCGGCGGTGCCAGATTCCATAGATGGACAAGGAACAGCGAAAGTGTTCCTAGACCGTGTCTTTCGACAGCATGGTCTACCAGAATCCGTTGTGTCGGATCGGGATCTCCGTTTTACGGGACAGTTTTGGGTAGCGTTGTTTAAGGTGCTAGGCACCAAGCTCCTCATGTCCACTGCGGTTCATCCGCAGACGGACGGTCAAACAGAACGCGTTAATCGCGTTGTTGAGGATATTCTCCGGAGTTTATGTCCGCATTATCCAAAGAGTTGGAGTGAGATGCTTCCGAAGGCCGAATTTGCTATCAACAATTCGGTCCATGCATCTACGGGGTTTACCCCGTTTTACGTGAACGGATTAGTAAATCCGATGGTTCCGTTGACGCCACGTGTGTGTGGCCCAGGGCTTGAAGGGGGAGGATCCCCTGATGTCAGCCCTGTATCTGTGCGAAAGCACATCGATAAGTTCTTATCGACGCGCCTTAGTGTCTTACGACACGTCTGCGATGCCATGGCGGAAAGCCAAAACAAGCAGAAGGAGCAAGCTGACCGCAAGGGACGGCGTAACGAAAAAATATACAAAGTAGGGGAAAGTGTTTTATTAAACGCTAGAAATCTTCCTACGCATTCAGTTTCTAATGTGTTGAGAAACAAACTGCTCCCCAGGTTTGTGGGGATTTTCAAGGTGCTAGACTGAAAGGGTCTGGCGTATACATTGGTCATCCCGAAGGTGATGCGTACGCATCCAACCTTCTATGTCGGTATGCTCAAGCCATACCAGAACCCGGAGATGGGTCCCCTCTTGGAGGAGGTTGGGAAGCCGGATTGGCGAGAGGCACAACAGGTCGGAACATCGCCGACAGGGTCAAAATACGACCATGAAACTCCGCAACAAGAGACTCGAGAGAGGCAATCCGCCTCTCGATGTGGTTAATCGCACTCCCCTCGTCGCGGAGTCCCTCCTGGGCGTCCTGGATGCGACGGCTGTGTCGATCACAGCGCTCGTGGAACTCTCGTCGCAATTGCGCGACATCCTCCTCCAATGCTCGATGAGTACTCCACACTTTCATGTTGAGAGGCTGATGGCGCGACACGCCATCATCAGTGTCAAACCCAGTATCTGGTGAAGTGGAAGGGTTATCCACACTCACAGAGTTCGTGGGAGTTCGAGACTCCCCTACGGCAGGATTGCCGCGACGTCGTTGACGCTTTAGAGCGGGAGAATCCCGCTGTAGGTCAACGACCAGAGGGTCATGAGAAGGCCCTTCACTCCCAGTAAGTGGGAGTTCGACGGAGGCAGATGTGGCGCTCACACTTTACTCTGGCACCATGGTGGAGACAGGGACGCTGGCGTAGCGCGTGCGATATGGAACACGTAATAGCTCCATCGCTTTGGCTATGGCAAATTCCAGGCGCAACGCTCTCTCCACCCCAATGTCTCGACGGGAATAGCTGTCGTGCAGCTCATTGAAGCTGGGGAGAAGCTTCCCCCCTTCCGCCCAAGCGCGGAACTTCTTCTCTGCATCACCAGCACTTTTTCCCGGAGAAAGAACGAAAGGAACCTCGCGGAGGTTCTCAACAGGGGCACCCTGTTCCTGCCTGTCTAAGCGCTCTCGGTATGAGACGCTAGTGAACTGCTTTTGTGTAACCAGTTGTTACCGGAGTTTCTCACGGCGTTCGCGTTGATACGGCTGTTCAGCCGCGGGGCCAGGGATATAGGACGCTAAACCAGTCCTTACCAAATTCCTGGCCCACCTTGGAAGGTCACGAGGATTATCAAAATTATAAGCCGCCCTTGGCAGGCGTTTGGGGTCGCGTAAGGCAGCCCTTAGTGCCTGTGCGGCAAGTTGGATGTCTTGAGCTGCGTCCAGCTCATTAGTGACGATCGCCTTTGGCGATTCGGATGTATCATCCGATATGGGCAGGGGTGGAGCACTGGCTAGTGCATTTTCCCCACGTGTGGGGAACGGATTAGGCTGCCGACAACGCCGTTCGGCGCTGTCGGAGCGGTTAACCGTTGGCGAGGTATCCTCAAGGGAATCCACCTCCGAGTTCTCGGAGTAGTCTACCTCTTCTAGAGGAGACGCCATAGCACCACTGAAGGTGTACATATGGAGGGTAAAAGGAACTGGCGTTGGAGTTCTCCAACAAAATTTTGTTTATCGCGTAAGCAATAGTCTTGATGGGGGAGGATGTAACGGGGTTACATGTGAGTTACATTTAGTGTTGATGTACATGAGTACACTACGGTTGATGTCAGTATTGACCGGTTTGGAAGGTTTCGAACCATTGGTTATTTTAACCAATGAGGGCATGAGCCCTTGGGTGGCGGTGTGTCAGCCATCCACGTGTCGGTACACAGGTGTGTACATTACATTTTTGCTAGGTACGAATTGGGTATATTCTACTTAGTATTACATATAGTTTACATTAGTTTAAATTAATTTAGGATAATTACATATTAAATATATTCAGTTTATTTCACTCTAAAGTGCAGACGCGCGACCTCGACCCATCGCGCGTGCAGTGAGTGTCGTAGGTAAGAGGGAGTCCTCCCTTTACTTACACCCCGTAAAGGGAACACAGCCGTTAAGGCTATGTAGTAAACCAACCCGGGAATCTTGGCCCCGAGTAGGAGAGCTCTCCTACTATGCCCTTTATAAGGGCGTATCGGCTAAGTAGCGGTAGCTACCGCTTTAAGGAAGAGTCTTCCTCTGTGCGCTAGCCGCACCATGCGTATACGCACCGGCTACAGATAGCCTCCGCTCCCGCATTCCAGGACCGATCTGCCTGGGAAAATGTCAATACTTGCCGGGATTTTGATATGGAGTCAGTGGCATCAACGGATAAGGCTACCCGAGGTGGCAGAGCAGTACGCAGAGGAAGACGCAAGCCGCAGCCAGCCCGACCGCGCCGATCAAGCAAAAACAGCGATTTCGACATGGAGTCGATCGGCGATCCGGATGTTCACTATGGGTCAGACGGTGCAGGTGCGGGCAGAACGCGCAGGTCTAACCTAGCCTCTACGACCGCCCTTGATTTCGGATCTACTGCGATCCCACGCATTCGCATGGCTGAGACCACGGATATCAAGGATTTCACTGGCAAAGACGCCGACGATGAGCAATCCAGATCGTGGTTTGGTCGGGTCAAGTCTGCTGTCTTGGGATCAGACACCAAAAAGGAACGGTGTTTGATCTTCCGAGATCTGCTGAAAGAACAGACTGCGAACTGGATCCAGCAGTTGAGTCGGGATGTCCGATCTGACTGGGATCTGCTATGCTCAGAATTTGAGGTGCAGTACTGCAACTCCGGATTCCCTACCGCCCGCAAATACCATCATATGCAGAAGCGGGGCGACGAGACGCCGATTGAGTACTTTCAACGTTTGAACGTGGCTGCAATTCGCGCCGGGATAGTGATCAAGGAAGGCAACCCGCCGACCGGTGCCGCTATAAAGCACGTGGTTCACTATATCAGTACCCTGGATGACCAAGAGCTGGCAGATCAGCTCACTCTGATGCGCCTCAAAGATGTGGGGGAAGCGGAGCAGACGTTGCGGACGTTGCAACACTCACGCACCATGAGGGCGAAGGTCGCGGTTGGATCGGGTCGCTACAGATCGAATACCCAGACCGATCCGGTGAAGAGGCCCCTGACCAGATCGGCCCGTGCTGTTAAGGCGATCGCGACTGAAGACAGCACTGGATCGGAAGAAGAAAGTAGCGGTCAGCCATTCGGGAGTCAGACGAGGACCAATATCGTCACATCTTCGTCACGGAACCTGCCCCAAGAACCAGATCGACGCCTGACCAGGCAGATCGGAAAAGCAGGAGTGGAAAAGAGTCCGATATGGACCGACCTCACAAGAAGTGTTCTCACTGCGGGTGTCAAGCAAGCACGATGATCGGGGCTGCTGGAAGAAGCTGATATGCAAAAAGTGTAAAAAGACGCGGCCACCCCACCGATCATTGCCTCTTCTTGTGCAAGTCATGCGGAGAGATCCACGAGGCTGGCCAGTGCAAGTTGGAAGAATTTTTCAATCTAATGCGCAAATGGTATGTGCCGAACAAGAACGCGGGGATGCTTCCACCGGACGTTGAGAGGATGTTAAACTAGAGCGCTCGCCAGGTTGGAATCTGGATCGAGCCGAGCGATCTACGTTTGGCATCTATGCATATGTCGGCAAGGGGAATAAAACCGACAATACATGTTCTATTCTCAATTACGTCGATCGGGATCATCCGGTCTACAATCTCACGACCGATGAATATTCCCGATCCAAGGTGGTCATGCAGTTGGATCTGCTGCCTGGGGAATCTCGCGGATACTGGAAATCATGCGCCCGACAAATGGTTTAAGCAGGCGAAAGACTGTGGTAAGATAAACAACCAGAAGGCAACGATGTTGTTCGACTCTGGTGCCGAAGTCTCAATTATCGACTCCGCCTTTTCTCTTAAGGTCGGATGTCGTATAGACGACACCCAGTTACAAGAATGCGTCGGAATCGGTGAAAACGATTACATGACCGAAGGAAGGACGCGTGTGAAGATCACCCCATCGGGCTCGTTCGTCTACACCTTCAGCGCTTGGGTTGGCAATCTGGCCGGTCAGGATGCCCTGTTAGGCATGGATTTTATGTTGCCGGCAGGTATTCGCCTTGATCTGTCTCATGGAGTGCTTACACTCCCGGATGAGGTCCAGATCCAGTTAGCTGGTCGGCGGCCCCTATACGGATCGTACACCGATCTGGTCAGGTGGGATCAAGATGTCACCATTCCAGTCGGCCAATCCGCTGATACCCCGGACGACAAAGTTTTTCGATCAATGAAGTTATGGGTTACCAGGGGCGATCGGTGGGTGTCGACCTTTGTAAAGAGCGCCGGCCGAAATGATTATGTTCGAGTCACTAATATCGGTGACAAGCCGCTTACGCCCGACAACAATGCTGTTGTTGGCATGTGGATAGCGGAAGGGAAGGTGCCAAGAAAGGCGGGGTTCGTCTCGATCGGATCGAGACGGTATGTTGAGTGGCAGAACTTGGCATACCAAGCGACCACCGATCTGATCAGCGATGATGGACCGGTGAAGAAGATACCTCACCTATGGTGGAACGACCCGTCTATGTAACCCCAAAGAAGATGTTAGTTCGAAAAAAGTCACCGCAGTCGCCGGACACGGTGGACCATCAAGCAGATAAGCCAAGGTTCTTCAACATGGTGGCGACACAAGAACAGGCGACAGCGGATCCGGTAATAGAAAAAAAGGAACATGGGATTGCTGGGGCGGACCGCGATGGCGCGTCTAAGCAGATTGATGTCGTTGAAGAGCATCCCGCCGATCGGGAACAGCAGTGTGCAACCGATCAGGACGGTTTGGGTGATATCGCCCCGGAAGACGATCAAGTTTGTATCCATGAGCGCGGGGATCAATATATTCAGGAGCTGGAAAGCCAGATGGCAGTCCTCTCTGAAGTGTCTGCCGATTCGCTCGAAGTCACCTTGGACGATCTGCAGTGGGTGATCGGGATGTCAACAGTCCCGACCAGATCGATCAGCTAAAGAAGATCCTATGGAAGAAGAAACATCTGCTGATCGGGAAAGGCAACGCCTTACCCCCTGATGCTCGCGGAGCAATCTGTGACATCTACGTGGGTGATGCCAAGCCGATAGTACAACGATGCCGACGTGTGGCGCCGCAGTACCGTGAAAAAAATGTCTGACCTTATTAAAGGACTGTTAGCCACCAAGATCATTAAGCCGTCGACCTCGCAGTGGGCCTCGCCGATCGTGATTGTGATCAAGAAGAACGGCGTCGACATCAGGTTGTGTATCGATTATCGGTTGGTAAATCGGTTGACATAGCTTATGGTGTACCCGATGCCGCTGATCAGCGATCTTCTAGAAGATCTCGACAGATCCCTATGGTATTGCTCACTGGTTATGGAAAGTGTATTTTGGGTGGTTTCGATGACCGATCGGGCTTGCGAAATCTCCGCATTTGTTACGCCGTTCGGTCTGTTCGAGTGGAACCGTATGCCGTTCGGTTTGAAGAACGCTCCCCAGATCTACCAGAGGCTGATCGACAACGCATTGTATGGACACTTCAAGATCAGTACCAATCGGGACTCCACCAAAAACCATGATGTATTTACAGAGGGTGAACCCGATTGGGAAAGGAGACCGTCCGTTCTGGGTAGGCGAAAGTATATCGATGACATTCTGATCCTTTCTTCGTCATGGAGCGATCTGTGCGAGAAGTTCGAACGGTTGTTGGAGACATGCGATCGCTGGAACCTGTCGATCAGTGCTGTGAATAGTTTTTGGGGCTTGTCCAATGTCGCCTATTTAGGTCATATGGTGTCAATCAGTAGGCTGTAGGCTAATCCTAAGGATCTGGAGTCACTGAGCAACCTCCCGTTTCCCAGATCACTGAGGGCAATGCAGTCCTTCCTAGGGAGCCTGAATTACTACAGCCGTTTCATTGAAGACTTCGCGATATACGCGGCCGTGCTGTACGAGCTCTGGGAAGTCGACTACCATATGTTGCCCGAAGGAGATCGGGAAACTTTACGAGAGGGCTGCAACTCCGATCTGACTGCATATTGTCCGCAGGTGGAGGCAGATGAACACACGAAGCGTGCACAGGTTGATTTCGGTATGCTGAAGGCCAAGATGGCGACGGCACCGATTCTCAGGCACTTCGATCCGGAAAATATGCCGATCGGCATTGTGTACGCTAGTAAGTGGGCCATTTCTGCCACTCCAATGCAATATCATGATGGAGTGTACCACCCGGTCACTTTTACGAGCCGGACGTTGAAGCCGAACGAAGTTAACTTTGGGATCGTCGTAAAGGAAGTTCTGGCTTAGTACTGATTTTGGATGTGTGCTAAAACCTACTGGTCGGCCGATCTGTAAAGGTTCTTTCGAGAAAGTCGACATTGTCCTGGCTATTATCGGCCAATGGGATGGACGGTCGGCTCGGCAGGTGGTCAGCGATCTTGTCACAGTGGTCCCTCGAGGTCGTCAAGTGCACCAAGGGAGAGGAAGAGATATTGGACACATTGGCTGCCAGTATCACCCCTCGGTCTGAAGTGGATGAGGCTCTGATGGCGATTGCCCCAAGGAAGCAACCTCGACAGTCAATATCGTTGCCGCCACCAATCGTCGATCGGGATGAGGAACTCCTGGTCTTGAGTTTCGACGGATCGGCTAGCGTGAAGAAGAAGGTCGTCGCCTATAGTGCCATACTGTTGAAGTTACCACAGTGGTATATAGTAGTAGCCTCTGCTGATTTCACGCCTGACATAACGGTCAACGAGGCGGAATTCCGGGGGATCCTTCTATGTCTTGATCTGCTGTCATCACAAAGGAAAGGGAAGATCATCATATGTGGTCCAACCTAGTGATAAGGCAGATCACCGGGGAGATCGACTGTAAGGCGCCACATCTGAAGTTGCTGAATGATCGGGTGATGAAGGCACTGAAAGACTATCCCAACCACGAGCTATTGCACGTGAAACGGGATTGGAACTGAAGCGCCTCACCTCGCGACCCAAGCTATTCGGGAACAGATCGGGGCGACGATCACCGAGGAGGCCGTTCTACATGAACTTATGAACATAAACAGGCTCCCGGAGTTGATCAAGCCAAGGAAAGCCCTGATCAGGTGCATGTGATGGCGGCGACTAGATCGCGAGCTCGGAAGTCTCACCGATCGTTCCCAAAGGAAAGGCTGAGTGAGCGTGTAGTGCAACAGCTAAGGGCGGAACGGATCCTCAAGGCGCAGGATGAAGAAGAGTGGATCTTCAACTTGTAGGACTAATTGCGCGGTGAACTGTCCAAATTAACAAATGATCAGGCGAAAGAGTGTACAGAGATCGCGGACAGTTACGATGTGGACGACAATGGATGGCTATATTACTGCCGTGACATTGATCAAGACAGTGCCGATCGAGATTGACTAGCGAAACTGGTGATCCCTGAGTTGATACAGACGGATGTCCTTCATCACTACCATGTGAGCTTAGAAGGGGGACATCAGGGCGTAGGCAGGACATACCACAAGATCAGGGCCCAATTTCACTGGAGAGGACTTTTTCGGAGAGTGCAGAAATATGTGGGCTGTTGCACAGCTTGCGAGACCGGAAAGGGCAAACCGATAATCAGAGCCGAACGCCCGGAAATATCGAAGCTACTAATCCTTTCCAGGTGATAGCAATGTATCACATACCGTCTCTGCCCAGATCGACACGCGGAAACACTGAGCTGCTGATCTGGATCGACCTATTCACTGGTCTGGTGATTGCGAAGGCTAGTGCATCCCGATCTGCGGAGACGATCGCCCAGAGTTATGAGGAATGCGTGTTCAGATGGTTCGGAGCCAGTGAGGTTATCATACACGATCGGGAACCCGGTTTTATGGCTGAGGTGTTCCGATCGTTCAATAACATGCTAGGCCAGAAGCAGGGCGGGACGATGGCATATCGTCCGCAAGCGAACGGATCGGCTGAACGCATGTTGCAGACAATAACAAGGGCGACTAAGAATGGTGCAGACAATAACAAGGGCGACTAAGATGTATGTGGCCGATCCAGACCAACGTGACTGGGATGAGTATGCAGAGAGACTGGTATCCGCACTCAATTCTTCGACCGATCGGGTCCGAGGAGAAACGCCTTTCTACCTGGCGTATGGATGGGACCCTCGATCGACACTTGAAGCGGCGATACCGATCACTGCACTCGGACCCGCGATCGCGATGCCCGTCGTTGGCGCATGCAGGTCCAGAAGCACTATCAACATGCGAAGGAAGTCGTCAATGAAAAGTTGCGTCAGGCCACGCAAGATCGAGCAGATTGGAATAACGATCAGGTCCGCCTCATGGTATTGAACCAGGGACGAGGGTATGTTTATACATCGATCGGGTCAAGGAAGGATATGCAAAGAAGTTGGATCATATGTGGCACGGTCCTTTCCCTGTGGCAGAGCTGATCGGTGAGCATGCTGACCGTTGATCACGATCGGCGCGGATTATAAAGTTTTTCCAATCGTGCATGTGTCCAAACTTAAGCAGGTCAGAAAGTTCCCTGATCGGCCTAAAACACCCTGTCTGGTGGAGGAAGCGGAGAGATTCGATTTTGACGAAGCTCTGCTGCCGGAGGACATTTGGGAAAGGCCATTAGAAGAGGAAGAATTCAAGGTGGAAAAGATTCTAGATGTCCGATCGGTCAAGAAGACGCGATCGGTCACACCCACCGAGAATATCTGGTCCGCTGGAAGGATCATGACGAAGCAACTTGGATCGACGAACTCGATCTAAATTGTGGAGCACTGCTACGAGAGTTCGAGCGAGAACGAGTCAGTCGGAATCGCTTGCAGTGATGCAGACTCATGAAGATGAAGATCAAGACACGAAGTAGCACCGATCAGTATATCGATCGGTGTGAATATGTGTAAGGTCTGAATTATTGTGAATTAGTGTGATGAACTGTGATGAACTGGAGTAGTGGAGTGACGAACGTGGTGATAATTTTCGCGATGTGGATGGAACTGTGTGTTATAACGTATTTGTACAAGTTTGGAGAAAGTGACGAGATTTGGTTAAGGGATCAGGTGATCAGGAATTTTCGGAAAATGATGACATGTATTATGGATTATATGGTCAGCTAACTACCGCATCAAGAATCGCAATCACCCCACAGACGACCGATAGTCAATTCCGGATGGTCTTCGATCTGGTCCTGATGATGATTCCGCCAGGGATCTTTCCGATCGATCTGGATCAAGGCGTCTTTCAGGTCTGCGATCGGCTCGTTACAATGAAGACCGGGATACCAGACGCCGTCGTCAGCTAATACCCCGTCTTTCTCAACCCGACACTTGGCCATATGAAGAACTACAGGATATAGAAAGATGTCGATGTCGCACTCGCGGGCCAGGATACCTCCCAGAACGAACTGGCATAGGGTCTGCCAGGCCTCGCCCGCCGACTCCGGCGCTGTTTCCGGCGCTTCTGAAACAGGATCAGGTCTTGGTCACTTAACTTCCGACACTCGGGAAGGATGAGATAATGGGTAGACTCCCAGATCGCTTGGCTGTAGGCTTCATTTAAGGCCTTCACTCGACACAAGAACGAGTCGATCCACGCAGTCGACGCAAACACGGACCCCAGTTTGAGGCGGATGAACACTTTCCATGGATGATCTGCATACAGACGGTCGATTTGTGGTGCTGTGACCAGGTCCGCCCGCCATGCAGAAGCGGCAGGAGCCTTTGAAGCTGGAGGAAAAATCCAGGAGTCTGGACGCTATAGAGACCGGTATAGTATCTGCTTGGTCAGTGCTGATCGGTGCAAGCAACCGATCTGCCTCGGTGACCATGGCAAAGTGGCATCTGAAGTCAACGTCGGAAGTAGTCGATCTCCGATCAACACCCCTTTTAATCGGGCGTGATAGCGCAGCCTAGATGTGTCGGGATGGAAGGAAGGCGCCGATCTGGTCAACACACGCGTTCGTGCAACACCATCGCCTTGGGAGCTGATCACCTGATCATCCCCCGATGCAGACTTCGCTGGAACAGGACCTCGGCGTCGATCGGATTGGGACTTGGACAAAGTGGTGGGCATTAACTCAGAATCTCCAGATCCGTTTCCCGATTCCTCTCCGGAGAAGATCTCTATATGCTTGGTGGGAGCGGCGCGGGGGCGTAAGGGCTCATGGGATTTGGCGGTGTTCGACGTATTATCTGAGTACGATCTTTGGCTCCAAAGAAGAGCCTGCGTCTTAGCTTTCTTTTGGGGCGCCGCTTGCTTCTCCTCGAGTTCGGAGTCGCGCGCTACGCCCCGCGCCCTTGACCCCTTCGACGCGTCCTTACGCATCTTGGAATTTTTTGGAATCTTGGAGTGTTTACTTTTAGCCAATAAGTGGCGTCGTTTCCGATCTTGGTGCAGATCGATCAGAGCGGCCGATGCAGATCGGTCAACGCTGAGCCTGCAGCCGGTAGCCGGTACAACAAGTCGGTCAACTGTTGGTGGCACGTGGCACCGATATACGGCCGCCCAACGACGGTTTGACTCCTGGGTCCAGGCTTCCGATCAGCTCTGGAAGGACTTGACCTTCTCGATCTGGTCCTTGACCACGACCTGCAACTCGCCGATCTGCCTCTCCAGGTCACCATGTTGGGTGCGGAGTAAAATCCGATCGGACTGATCCTCCAACCTCTGATGGTTGACCAGCGCGAGCTGTTCCCGGAGGTGTGACCTGTAGGTTTCCAAACGAGACAGATCATGCCGTGCGCCGATCATCCCGTCCAAGATCGGTCGGAGATGATCGCAGTGGTTATGCGACTGCCGATCAGACACGAATAAAGCATCGAACGTTTTGGCGATGTCGGTGGACAACCGATCTGCACGCAAAAGAAGGTTAGACCAGACCCAAGACGGAAAGCAGACCGATCAGCTTACCTCGCGTTGTTTGTTGGGCGATATGGGCCCGGGGATGTGTGTTTTCGGCGACCACCTCCTGCAACTTCGTGGATATAGGAATCAAAGTGTCCAACTCCTTCCGAAGTTGCAGGAGCGATGAATCCTTGATGGCCAACTGCGACTGGAGCTCCCTGACTGTTTTCTGGAGCTGATCGACCTCGATCTGATGCCCATCCGGTGTGTCGGACTCTGGAGTGTTGTAAGGATATCAGATCGGGCCGATCCGGTAGGCGAATCGATATTGGTCGATGAGAAACGCAGGGAACCTGCATCAACGAACGTCAAGAATGTTCACAAGACGATCAGGTGTACAAGGCAAGTACCTGGTGAAGGTGGACTCGAAGATCTGTCCATAGGTGAAGTCCGATTCTGCGAAGATCTAGGATCTGGTGAGATCGAGTCGCTACCGTTGCGCTGCTACTTCCAGACTCAGGGTCGGCTGTGGTGAAGCGGACTCAAACATTTTGGTAGCCTTGTGTCACCAGCACGCCAATCGGCTTATCGGTGATCGGATTGGTGAAAATCAAGGAGGCTTTTAAGCCTATCGTGTGCGAGAGGTATCAAGAACACGGATTTGGGTAAGTCACATGATATTGCGTGTACTTACATATTTTATGTTTGTACATATTGGGGACCATAGGGAGATAGTTTTGGTTTTGCCGTGTCGTTAATTTTTGGCCTTTAACACTTTACAAGAAGTCGTTAGCATCTTCGCACCGTACATCAGCTGAATCTGCACGCGACAGAGTGTTTGGAAGTAGAGGGTCGAGTAATCCCCTCTAGCTTGTTA
>CM047587.1:15808975-15848352 GCA_026184515.1 Peronosclerospora sorghi | reverse complement strand
TAACAAGCTAGAGGGGATTACTCGACCCTCTACTTCCAAACACTCTGCCGCGTGCAGAGGCGACTGATGTACGTTGCGAAGATGCTAACGACTTCTTGTAGAGTGTTAAAGGCCAAAAATTAACGACACGGCAAAACCAAAACTATCTCCCTATGGTCCCCAATATGTACAAACATAAAATATGTAAGTACACGCAATATCATGTGACTTACCAAAATCCGTGTTCTTGACACCTCTCGCACACGATTGACCCAAAAGCCTCGTTGATTTTCACCAATCCGATCGCCGATAAGTCGATCGGCGTGCTGCTGACACAAGGCGACCAAAATTCTTGAGTCCGCTTCACCACAAATTCCTGCATGGACACAGTTATAGTTGAGCCATTCAACTTTGTCTAAAAGCAAATCCATTAAGAAACGTTTGCGCAAGTAATCATCTGGACTTCTATTTTATTTCTCAGCAAAAGTTCTACGGACGTTTATCATCATTACTTCGATCAAATTGATGGTTAAGGTGGCCTTTTTGGTGAAGTGTACAGTAGATTTTGGGTACAACTGTGGGTACAATAGTGATTACAACTGTGGGTACAACTGTGGGTACAACTGTGGTGAACATGGACGGGTCATCGGATTAGAAGCGGCACTAGGTACGAATACTTAACGGTAAGCGACGGACGAATGAGAAATCAGGTTGACTGGTCGATGGAGCACATTGGGATGGGTAGTTCTGATTGGTTGATATTAGGTAATTGGAAGATTTTAGGATATAAGCAGTAATAAAGTTCTCCTTTTGCGTCCGATCGAAAATATCACCTACAGGACGGCACCTAGCGCCTCTCTCTTTATTATACGCACCTCTAAGTCCCGGGCGGGAGTACCTAGTGCATTTTTTGGCCCACAGGCAGAAGTGGAGTTCTTGGGAACTCGTCTTCAACTCCTCCCGCTGCGCCAGCGGTAGTTTTCGCAAAGGTTTTTTCCTTGGAAAAGTGATCGAGCAGTGCGCTCTCACCTCTATCCCATTGGCTCTATCTGGCCCCTAGTAGTTCGGCTCCTCTAAGCGCCCCACGGGAACTCTGGGTGGATTTTCGTGAAATCCGTCGATCTCAACGTGCAACGTGCTGATCGACCCCGTCCTCTTAAGTCTAGGCTAGGAATACATAGTAAATTTGGTGTTCGGTTAGCGGACTAGGCTTAAGAGGCTCGGCGATAAAGTGGCGAAGTCTTCCGCCACTTGATCAAGTACCCCCTTCGCTATCATTCCTGATCATCGATCTGCAACCTGCGACCTGCCATCATCAACCCGCAATCGCGCCAATTCATGCCGGATCAACTAGTTCGATCAGTGGTCTGCGATTATCGATCCTTGGCCTTGATCACCCCAGATCATCAGTTATCGACATTGATCACCTCTAATCATCGATCACCGACCTTGATTATCACCTGATCAACGATCAGCGGTCTTGATCATCTACGTTTTGCCCCTGATCAAGCCTGATGAAGCTTGATCACGCCTGATCGCACCTGATCAACACATCG
The DNA here is from genome assembly GCA_026184515.1 of Peronosclerospora sorghi. Classification (NCBI taxonomy): domain Eukaryota; phylum Oomycota; class Peronosporomycetes; order Peronosporales; family Peronosporaceae; genus Peronosclerospora; species Peronosclerospora sorghi. The sequence continues at coordinate 15,846,817 of CM047587.1, read as the reverse complement.
GTTGATTCGCTACGAATTTTTCTCAATCTTGCATCGGAACCTCGCAGATTTACGTCCCAGCCACCTGAAGAGCGACCCACGCCTAAGCCGTCGGGTACACAAGGTGAGAAGAAACACAGGCAGTCACAGAAGACAACCGGAGGACCCCCTTCGCTAGTCGGCAGTCCGGGCGCCGTGGTAACGCCTGATCAAGCTTCAAAAACTTTGATCAGCCGCTCCACCACAAATACTAACCCCTTTTTAACAGGAGACTTTACACCTGTTCTAACGAAAGAGCGATAAACTTCAGTAAAAACTAAAATAAACTTAGAACTTGTTGTTGCCCTCGTATTTCGTGGACTCACAACCTGAAGAAAAAATGTAGAAAAAAAACTTAGAGTTCTTATCCACTATGCCAGATCTTAAAATACCTGGTCTGACTACTTTTGACCAGTTAGAGTCTGTAGCAGAGGCAAGCAAGCAAGCGACGATCGTCGACCGTAGAAGTATCAGCTATGGTGTGCTGGACACGTGTAAAATTGAAAAGTGTATTATGTAAAGTTACTGAAGTGTTCAGTCCGACTGATATGCAACTTAAGAGTCTTCGGATATGCAACTTAACAGTTGCGAGATGGCCGTCTCGCGAGATGACCTTCGCTCTTGCATCTGATTGGTCGAAAAAACAATATATACATCTTTATCAGCCAATGGTCTTTTACCAACTTGTAAGGGAGCAAAACACAAAATGGGTACACGAACTTCCAACACTCCTCCTGAAAGACCGGAGGCTGTATACCCTTCATTTACATCCCAGACCTGCACGCAGCTCTTGAATCTTTGGCGTACTGAGGCCCTTGGTCAACAGTTCAGCCAACATTTCCAAACTTGGTACACGACTTGCCAAAATAATGCCTTTACGTGAAAAAACCATTAAGAATTTAAACTTGACATAGACGTGTTTCGCGCTGGCAGCACTTATCTCGTCCTCCAACTGCTTTATCGCCGCCTGGTAATACCATGTTAAAAATTAGGGGCGTCTTCGCATTCAAACCAGTTTCACAAACCAATTCCCGTAGGCCCAGAGCTTATTTTCCGGCCATAGACGCATTACAAATTCTGCTTCAGCAGTCGATAACGCCACTGCCGTCTGCTTCTTGCAAGCCCAGTTCACGAAAACTCCATTTACAAAAAAAAACCATGGCCGAAATGCTTTGCGATCTGCTTTTTTTATCGGCAGCGAAATCTGCATCGCTAAACACCTAAATGCGCTGTGGTTGCGGCAAATCTTCATCATGCTTCTAAGTCAATTTCAATTCACTCGTTCCCTTAAGGTTGAGGACTCGCTTCGCAATCTTGTAGTCACCAATAGTGGGTGCGTGGGTCTTGCGCGTAGCACGGTGTACAGCAAACGAAATGTCAAGACGAGTGCACCGTGACACCCACAACAGACTGCCTACTAGTAACTAAAAATCTTTGACACACGACAGGTTCCTCCTCGGTTGGACCGGCTAAATTCGCGAAAGTTATTGTCTTCATCCAGCACCAGCACCGGTGTTCGAGCTGGGTTCATATTCTCCAATTTATGCGTGTTCAAAATTTCCTGAATTGTAGCTTGCTTATCCAGATTGTACCCGTTCTTTTGATCGCCTTCAATCCTAATGCCAAGAAATTTCGTAACGTTTCGCAAGTCTTTCAATTCCAGCACCTGCATGTCCACAAAAAAATCATCCACGATTTTATTACAGGGGCCCGTTACCAGCAGGTCGTCTACATACGCACCAACCACATTGGTTTCACCATTCGGGTGTTTAATAAAATGCAGGTGTCCGTGACACACTGCACGAAACCAAATCTCATCAAATTTTCACATAGGCATTGGTGCCACAGACATCCAGCCTGCTTCAGACCGTAGAGATTTTGTTTCAAGTTGAGTGCCAGCTCTTTCTATGACTGCACCCCGAAATCATACCAGCATATCTTGTTTGATTTCCATTCCTTATGACACCTGTAGGTAAATGTCGACATCTCTTTCGGCCTTCGCCTTGGGGTAGGCACTAGGCACGTCTCCGTGGCGCGCTGCCACCCCCCCCCACACTTGCGCTAACATCAGTAACAGCTCCACATGGTTTAACTCCATAACCGTTAAAAACGTGATAAAATAGTCATCACCAAAAACTTGTTTATCGCCCCTGGCAACCAACCTTGCCTTGTACCTCTCCACCGACCCATTTGGGTTTACCGTTGTTTTATATACCCACTTGGTCGGGAGAGGCACTTTATCCACGGGGCGACGCACGACATCCCACGTGTTCAGGTGTTGGAGAAACTTCAGCTCCTCCATTTCCGCGCGACTCCACATAATAGCATGGGAACCACCATGCGCATCTCTAAAATTTCTTGGGTCCAGCTGGAACTGCAAAGTGGTTTCCACTTCAGCACCCTGTTCGCATACGGCGAATACACATAGGGCGCTCTCCGTACTCTGTCCATTGTCATCAACTTTTTTCGAAAATTCGTCACTTGAAACAGCCCTTTTGTCTCTTGAAGCTTCGTACTGCTTTCCTTTCATGGTCTTCTTCGAATTTCTGCGCGTCTTGCGCGCACCTTGATCAACCGTTTTCGTGCGTTTTGAAGCAGGTTCAGGCTTCGCTTCCTCATCATTTCCGCGCTCGAACTGCGCTGCACTTGTTTCTGTTTCACGCGAGCGTGATTCAGCCATTTCTTGCATCTCTCTTTCGCTTTCAGCCTTCAGCACCTTTGATATCTTGCTTGTATCGGTGCTAAGTTTTTTGATAGCGGTGACATCCTTGCCACCACGACAACTCGGTCCTTCATCAATACCGCCTTATATCCTTTTTTTCATCGCTCTTGCCGATGATGAGCGTGCGTTCAGCATGCTGCGCGAGTGCCTTCTTCTTTTGGGTCCCTCCAAATCATACACGGGGATCCGAAAACACTATATCAGTCATCGCCGGCTTCTCTCCTGTCAAAACTTCGAGCGGCGACATCCAACCTTAATTCGATCTTGTCGGAGTCCGGTTGAGTATATACGCTGCATACTCAGCCGACTCCGACCAATACACGAGTGGCACACCCGAGCCAAAGATCATGCACAGGACCATGTAGAAAATGGTCCGGCTCACCGTTGCCATTTGATGCTGGTGTTTCGGCTTCAGTGATTTGGCGGTGAATACCTGTCTGTTTACAGAACAGATCTACATTTTGGTACTCGCCGTCCCGTCCGTGCGAAGTGGATGCACACGGCAAGAGAACCCATTCTCAAACCACGCCAGGAAATGTCCAAACATCTTAGCGGCCTTGGATTTAGTGTGCGCGGCCAACACGCCAACGTAGCTTGAAAAGTGACCAATAAAGACAACCAAGTATCGGTTACCACGCCGATCTCGTGGCGTGATGGGACCCTTCAGTCACTGCATATCAATCCACCGATACTGTAAATCGGCGATTTTTTTCCGAATCCACGTTCTGTTAATCCTTTCGCGTGGCTTTGCCCTCGGAACAGGTCAGGTAATTTGGCCTGCTAGTGTCGGTGAGGGCGATGCCTGACCTCGGGTCCCTGGACAGCCTTTCGACAGTGTCGTAGGCTAGGTGGACCAAGCGCACGTGAAAGTGGTGAAGGATACGAGTGTGTACGGGAAGCCGACGTCCTCCAACACACTGCCTAGCACCATGCTCTCGAAATCACTTGAAATTACATCGGGTTTTTCAACCGCCAAATTCGCAACGAACACTGACCCATAAGTCATCACATCGAACAATTTTTCACTCTTCATCATCACTCGTAATCCATCACCATTATCGGCGATGTTACAGCCTTTCTCGCGTAGCTTGCCGAGCGAAATTAGATTTTTTCGCCAATTTTGGCGCGAGATATACTTCGGTCAATACAATGACCGTTGAACTTACGTCACGCGTGCGCAGCGGGACCTTGCCTACTTTTGTTTCCTTCAACGTGCCACCATCTGGGAGTACAAACGTATCGCTTGGACCGCACTCCCTGGCATCCTCAAGCAACTCAGCGCTCTACACCAAGTGTCTACTTGCTCCACTGTCGACAATCCAGGTATTTTTATCGAAATTTCCACTACCGCATGCACTCAAATATGCATTCAACGCGGTGTCCACTTTCGACAGCACAAAACTTTTTTTTGACTGCTTGTCACTTGCGCCTTGACCTGTCACTTGACCTTGGCTTCCGCCACCCTTCCGACGCTTTTCGGGGCAATACTTCTGTATGTGCCCCTCGTCACCGCATGTATAACAAGCTCGCCGGCTCCTTCCTGGAGTAACCGCATACGCTTGCAACTTAACAGCTGGTTTGATCTTGAGCGCATCATTCTCGAGCTCCTGAGCACATGCTACCAGCTCTTGAGCATGACAGAGGTAGTCCATCTTGCCCGGATCATACTTCGCCATAAGCATCACTTTCAGCCTTGGAGACGCAAATTGCACGATGTTGTCTACCATCAACTTTTCTCTCGACCCACTTTCTCGGGCCACAGCTACTAGGTATAGATAGTGTTGTGTCCATGGGTGTAACGGGGTTACATTTAGTTACGTTGGTGTACGTAAATACACAACGGTTGAGGTCAGGTATTGACCGGTCCGAAAGGTTCGGACCTATTGGTTTTTTTAACCAATCAGGGCGAGATCCCTGGGTGAAGGCGTGGCAGCCTGCCACGTGTTGTTCCACAGGTGGTGCACATTACATTTCGGCTAGGTACAGATTCAGTAATTTCTACCTAGTATTACATATAGTTTACATTAGTTTATTAAGATAGACTAATTACATATTAAATATAAATCAGTTTCCATTTTACACAAAATCCAGCTAGACGTTCGACCGTGAAAGGTCGAGCGTGCTGTGAGTGTCGTAGCCGGGGAGTACATCCCCTAGCTACTCCCTACTAAGGGAAGCGTAAGGCTAAAGCGTTAGCGTACGCTAAAGGAAACTGGGGAAATCTTGGCCCCGAGAGAGAGAGTGATCTCACGCTAAGCCCTTTCATTAGGGCGTATCGGCTAAGTAGCGGCGTATCGACGCTTAAGGAAAGTCTTCCTCTTTGCGCTAGCCGCACCGTGCGTTTACGCACATGCTACATCTGGTAGCACTCGTAGTCAATCCAACACCTGTGTTGGTAGACGGCATTCTCTGCAAAGGATGAACCAGGACGTTTGGGGTACTCTAATCCCCGTCCAAGAAGAAGCTCTTAAGAGGCTGTTACCCATATTGGGTGAGTGAGTATGGCATGCGCCTCCTAGTGGAACAGGGTCTTGATACCGTGCGTGAGAAGGTGAACGCTCTCATCGCCCATGAGGAGAATTTTCACGGAAGTTATCCTGCGTCTACGGGGGTGCGCCCTATGCTATCCTTTAAGAAAAAAGTATTCACCGGTGGAAAAGGTGATAACCTTTATGTGTGGCTTCGAGAGGTCGAAACGGCCTTCGCCACAGCGAATGTGATCGAGGATCACTTGCAAGTGGGACTTGCATTAACCCACCTTACGGGCAGAGCCCGTACATGGGTGGTTCACGTGTCCGGATTCGGTCACGGACGTGTTTCCGACCTGGGAGGTCCTTAAGCGATTGTTTATGGACATGTACGCTACGCCTGATCTGGTTTTCCAGAATCAGCTTGCGTTTCTGAGGTGCCTTCAGGGCACTAGGGACTCGGAGACATACGTCCAAGAACTGAAGACCCTGTTGGAAGGGATGTACGCGAATGCGTATTCGGACGGGGTGTCCATTCCCGTGTTCATGGGAGGCCTGAAAGAAGAGCCAGCACGATCGGAGCTCTTCCGAGCCGACCCCAATCCATGGGGGAGGCGTTCAAGATGGCGTTTAACGCCGAAAGGAACTTTTGTTCCTCAAAGGTGGGTCCTGAACCCATGGACCTTAGTCAGGTCGAAGCGGAGGAGAAATCTCCCGCTAGGAGTCACTCTGACTCTTACTCGCAGAGCTTTGAAGCGGAGCTCCAGGCAATGCTGCAGCGGCAGGGGCCGCTGAGATGCTTCCTGTGTGGAATTGCGGATCATCTATGGAACAGATGTCCGCGAAACCCCCAGCGAGACACTCGCTATAAGGGGCCGAGGGCGGGTAAAAGGCTCTCGCCCAAGACGTCGGGAATGGACGGTTCCCAGTAGGTGAAGGTCTCCCTACTGGGGGATCCCTCAGTGCTGTTAATCCCCAGGGTAGGGGAGGACAGCACAAAGCCCCGAGGGAAACGGTGCTTTTTAGCACCGAGTTGGTGTACCAACCAGGCTTGCTGTTCGTCCTTGCGGACGTGAAAGGCTTTGATAAGCCTCGGAGAGTCTTGATAGACTCTGGTGCGTCTGACAATTATGTCAGACGGGCTTCTGTTGAGAAGAGTCGGCTGTATGCCGATGCCCTTGAGGCACGTTCTCGTGACTTTGGCACGGTCCGTCTTGCGACGGGCGTACAGGTTTCTGTACCCAAGGTCTCGATTGACCTTAAGCTGAAGTTTGCAGACTTCGACAGCTTAGAAAGTTGCCTAGTCCTGGAGTTGGAATCGAGGTATAACCTCATTCTGGGCATGAAGTGGCCGGAACGCCACGATCCATGGATAGACTGGAATTCTAAGTCCATTGGCGCAACGCACCCGCGATCGGGTGAAGCATTGGCGACTCATGAACCCACCTTTGCTCGATCGCAAAAGCGATTCTGGCGCTAGATACCAGAGATTGGGATGTCTGAGATGATCTGTCCCAATGAGGTAAATGAAGTGTTCCTTGACAAGGGGGATTAGGCGGTTAATCCCCACGGCGATATAGGCGAGACTGGTGAGTCGCCAGTGGTGGATGTGGATTTCTCTGAGGTTAAGTGCGAGGCGCTTCCAAGCAAAGAGACCCGTAGTTCGTCTCTTCTGAAGGTCGGGGTTCCCGACCACTCCATGTTAGTCGAGAATTTCGCGACTCCATTGGTAGGGGTAGAGACCCATGTGGTTAAGCGCGAGACGCTTCCAAGCGGAGAAACCCGTAGTTCCACTCTTCCGCACGTCGGAATTGATTCCTCCCACGCCGCATTAGGTGAGACCTGCGAGTCACTGGTGGTAGAGGTAAAGACCTCGGTGGATAGGCGCGATGCGCTTCCAATAGATGGGGCAATTGACTCCCCCCATCTGGGTCTCGGGATGAGTCCCGAGGCCAGTAGTCAGCAGTCCTATAGGATGCTGAATATTGTGACAGGTATTGTCACAGAAGGCGTAAGCCTGGAACGGTTGCCTGGGGTAGGCGAACTGTTGTCGCTGGAGGAGATGTCCTTCAGCGAGTTTGAAACTGTTTTGAAAGCATATGAAATCGACGAGGTTGTCGTATTACGTCCAGAAGAGGAGTTGAACTCCTCATCCACGATGGACGAGTCAGTTTTGGTGAAAACCAAACAGGCATTGAACGCCCGAAGCAGTCACAAGATTTTTGCGGATCATGAGGACCCTTACCATTCCTTGTTAAAGGTATTCGGAGATGTCATTAGTGACAACCCGCCTATGGGGTTACCACCGGATCGGGGAGTCCTACATGAAATTGATTTGGTTCCTGGAACCAAATACTGCGTCACTAGGCAGTGGCCTCTCACCAAGGAACAATGTGACGTCATCGACGCATTCTTCAAGGGGAAAGAAGAGGCAGGGATGGTACGGGAGAGCAAGTCTCTCTATTTATCTCCCACTTTTGTGTTCGTAAACCGAACGGAAAGTGGAGCATTGTGCATGCGTACAACAAGCTGAATGCAGCTACTGTACCAATGCAAACTCCGATTCCTCGGAAGGATTTCCTCCAGAACAATATGGCAGGCTGTACTGTGTAGAGTGTCATAGATCTGGTGGACGGGTATTATCAGGTGCTCATGCGAGCGTCCGATATTCCGCTTACAGCGGTCAGCACGCCTAGCGGCATGCTGTGGGAGTGGATTGTTATGCCACAAGGGCTTTCAAATGCACCAGCGACTTTCAATCGCTTGGTGACACAACTCTTCCACCCTCACAGGAAGTACGCTCAGATGTACTTCGACGATATATTCGTTCATCGTCGCGCGGAAGGCGACTAGTCTGATGTTCAAAAGAACCTAATACATCTTCGAGCGGTGCTCGAATGTATGCGAGAACAAGATTTATATGAAAACGCATCCAAATGTATCTTTGGTGCTGAGGAAATTCCTTTCCTCGGATGCTTCATCGGTAATGATGGAGTGCGGGCGGATCCCGCGAAGGTGAAAGCCATTGTGGAGTGGCCTTCGCCTGTAAATCTTAGAGATTTACGGAAGTGGCTTGGATTAGCCAATTATCTCCAAAAATACAGCAAGAACTTTACTGGGATGGCGAAGCCACTAACTGACCTTCTTAAGAAGGACGTAGATTGGTGTTGGGAAACCAAACACCGAACCTCTTTCGAAGAGGTTAAGTGGAGCTTGTTGAAAGACCCCGTTCTTGCTCTCCCAGATTCTGGGAAACCATTTAGTGTCGTCTGCGACGCCTCCGATTTCGCAATCGGATGTGCTTTGTTACAAGCAGACGATGCAGGAAGGTAACGCGTAGTTGCGTTTGAGTCGAGGCAGCTTAAAGCTGCGGAACGGAATTATCCCGTTCATGACAAGGAGCTACTTGCAATGAAGTATGCTCTTGTAAAATTTAGGGCTCATCTACTCGGCTCAAAGCCGTTCGTGGTTTATACTGACCACGCGTCCTTACGGACAGCGACAAAGTCGCCTCATCTCTCGCAACGGATGGCCCGTTGGCTCTCCTTCTTTGCGGAGTACAACTTTGAAGTTAAGTATAAACCTGGCAAACAGAACGTGCTTGCAGACGCGTTGTCGCGTCGTACCGATTATGAGCTCGCTCACGCGACATTAGTCACCACATCTGTGGTGGATCTCATACGCCAGGCGTATGAGAAATACCCACAGCGTACGGCGCTAATCAGCGCTTTGGGTGACAAGGGACTTGGCTCGTCTGAGCCAACCCTGTCAAGTCGATCTAAGGCTCGTTTACACCGTTACAGGTACTGTGACGGTTTGCTATATTATATAACGAGCGCGGAGGACACTCCACGGGTGGTAGTTCCTAATGATGAGGAACTAAAGTATAGAGTCCTCTTTGAGGCACATGACTCCCCTACCCGGGGTCATTTAGGTCGGGATAAGACCTACATCTCTTTAAGCGCTTTGTATTGGTGGTCCAAGATGTATAAGTGGGTCGGTGCGTATATTCGCACCTGTTAGACGTGTCAGAGTGTCAAACCCTCTGCAGATTCAGAAGCGCATTTGGCGAGCTTATTCGTTCCTACGGAGTGTTGGAAACCCATTAGTATGGATTTTATCTTCGGTTTTCCGAAGGATAAGGTCGGTAACACCGGCATTTTGGTCTTGGTAGACCGTTTGAGCAAGATGGCTTACCCGGCGGCGGTTCCAGAGTTCATTGATGGACAAGGAACAGCGATAGTGTTCCTAGACCGTGTCTTTCAAAAGCATGGTCTACCTGATTCCCTTATATCGGATAGGGATCCCCGTTTTACGGCACATTTTTGGGGGGAGCTGTTTAAGGTGTTGGGCACCAAGCTCCTCATGCCTACTGCGGATCATCCGCAGACGTACGGGAAAACGGAACGCGTCAATCGCGTAGTAGAAGACATTCTCCGGATTCTGTGTCCGGATTCTCTAAATAGTTGGAGTGAGATGCTTCCTATGGCCTAATTTGCTATAACAATTCGGTTTATGCATCTACGGGGCTTACCCCGTTTTACGTGAACGGATTAGTGAGTCCAAGGGTTCCGTTGACGCCACGTGTGTGTGGCCCAGGGCTTGAAGGGGGAGGATTCCCCGATGTCAGCCCTGTATCTGTGCGAAAGAACATCGATAAGTGGTTATCGACGCGCCTTAGTGTCTTACGAAACGTCTGCGATTCCATGGCGGAAAGCCAAGACAATCAAAAGGAACAGGTTGACCGCAAGGGCCTGCGTAACAAAAGGGCGTACAAAATAGGAGCAAGTGTTTTATTAAACGCTAAAAATCTTCCTACACATGCAGTTTCTAACGTGTTACGGAACAAACTGCACCCCAGGTTTGTGGGGCCTTTCAAGGTGCTAGCCCGAAAGGGCTTGGCATACACCTTGGATATTCCGAAGGCGATGCGTACGCATCCAACCTTCTATGTCGGTATGCTTAAGTCATACCAGGACCCGGAAGCGGGCCCCCTCCTGGAGGGGGGTGGAAAGGCGGATAGCCGTAAGAGCTGTAAGGCACGTCAGGGCGAAGAAAGCCCGAAAGGGCTAAAATGCGACTATGAAGCTCCGCAACGGTCGTCTCAGGAGAGGCAAGCCGCCTCTCGAAGCTATCAGTGACATCCCACTCATCGCGGAGCATCTCGTGAAGATCATGGATGCGATGGCTGTGTCGATCACAGCGCTCGCGAATCTCACGTCGCAATTGCGCGACCTCCTCCTCGAATGCTCGATGCGGAGAGTACTCCTCACTTTCATGTGGAGCGGCTGATGGCGCGACGCCATCATCGGGGTCACACCCAGTATCTGGTGAAGTGGAAGGGTTATCCACACTCACATAGTTTGTGGGAGTTCGAGACTCCCCTACGGCAGGATTGCCGCGACGTCGTTGACGCTTTCGAGCGGGAGAATCCCGCTGCGAGTCGACGACCAAAGGGGCGGGAGAAGCCCCTCCACTCCCAGTAGTTGGGAGTTCTCCGGAGGTAGATACGGAGCTTGCACTGCGCTCTGGCAACACATTGAGGGCACAGGCGCTAGCATAGCGCGTGCAATAATGGGCAGATAATTGCCCCATCGCTTTGCTTTAGAAAACGCCATGCGCAATGCCCTCTCCACCCGAACTTCACGTCCGGAATAGCTGTTGTACAGCTTGATATAGTCAGGTAGATGTTTCTCCCCTTCCTCCCAAGCGCGTAACTTCTGCTCTGCCTCATCGGCATCCTCTCCTTGTAGGAGAACGAAGGGAACCTCGCGGATGTTCTAAACAAAGGAACCATGTGCCTGTTTCCCGAGAGGCTCTCAGTATGAGGCGGCAGTGAACTGCTTATGCGTGAGCAATTTTTCCCGGAGGTGTTTCCGGCATGAGATTTGACGCGGCTGTTCAGCCGCAGGGCCAGGGGTATAGAAGGCTAAACCCCTCTTTACCTCATTCTTAGCCCACTTTTGGGAGTCACGAGGACCAGCAAAATGATATGCCGCCAGTGAAAGGTGTTTGGGGGCGCGTAATGCAGCCTCTAGTGCTTGTATGGAAAGATAAGGCTACTAAGCCGAGTCCAATTCATTGGTGATGGTCGCCTTCGGCGACCCGGATTTGCCATCCGAGGTTGTCAATGGTGGCGCGCGAGTTAGCGCATTTTCCCCACGTGTGGGGAAAGGATTAGGCTGCCGACATCGCCGTTCGGCGTCGTCAGCGCGGTCATCCTTAGGGGAGTTATCCCCAAGGGACCCCTCCTCCGAAATACCGGAATCAGAGTAGCTGATATCATCCCCTTCTCGGGGAGAATCATCACCACTATAGGTGCTCATTTGAGGCCAGAGTTCTGGCAGTTGGGGTCTCCAAGTATAATCGATTATTGCGTGGCAATAGTCTTGATGAGGGAGGATGTAACGGGGTTACATGTAGTTACGTTGGTGTGCGTAAATACACAACGGTTTGGGTCAGATATTGACCGTTCCGAAAGGTTCCGACCTATTGGTTGTTTAACCAATCAGGGCGAGAGCCCTGGTGAAGGCGTGGCAGCCTGCCACGTGTTGGTACACAGGTGGTGTACATTACATTTTGGCTAGGTACAGATTCAGTAAGTTCTACCTAGCATTACATATAGTTTACATTAGTTTATTAATTTAGGCTAATTTCATATAAAATATAAATCAGTTTCCATTTCACACTAGCCAGCTACACGCTCGACCGTGCAAGATCGAGCGTGCTGTGAGTGTTGTAGCAGGGTAGTGCCCCCCTAGCTACTCCCTACTAAGGGGATCGTAAGGCTAAAGCGTTTGTGGTAAAGTGTGCTAAAAATGGGCATAATTAAGGGCCTAATTAAGGGCCTAATTGGGGGTCTGACTGTGGACACAGATTGGGTACGTAATCGTGTACGATTGTGTGTACCACGGTGTATACAGTGGCGTGTACGACCGTGGTGAACATAGACAGGACATAGACGGGGCATTGGAGATAGGGCGGTTACATACAGGAACTCAACGAACAGCAACGAACATCAAAGAACGACGGATATATCATGTCGACTGGTCGACGAAGGACGCTGGAATGGGTAGTTCTGATTGGTGGATATTAGGTAGTTCTTAGGATTTAAGCAATAATAAAGTTCTCCTTTTGCGTGCGATCTAGCAGATCGTTTTAGGGACAGCACCTTTGCGCCTCCCTCAGTAGTAAATACCTCTACGTCCCGGGCGGGAGCACTGAGTGCGTTTTTGGCCCATCGGTAGGCGTAGAGTGTGAGAACTCCCCGCAACTCCGCCCGCTGTGTCAGCGGCTCTTCTTTTAAAGGCTTTTTGGTCTCAGGAACGTGATTGAGCAGTGCTCTCACCTCTTCCACGTTTGGTTCACGTTTGGCCCCTAGAGTTCGGCTGCTGTAAGCGCCCCACGGGAACTCTAGGTGGATTTAGTGAAATTTACCCCCCCTCTCGTAGGTCTAGGCTAGGAATACATATATTTGGGTGTTCCTTTATGTTTAAGACTCCAGATGCTCCGCGATCAGGCAGTGAAGACTTCCGCTTCCTGATCAAGTACTCCCTTCGCCGATCAACACCTGATCAACACTCTGCAACTTGCGACCCGCGTTCATCTGCTCGCAACTCGCGCCAACTAGTGCCTGATCGACTAAATCGATCAGACCGATCAGACCGATCAGGCCGATCATACCGATCATACCGATCAGACCGATCAGGACGATCAGGTCGATCACGATCTGAATTTTGACTATTGGCTCTGATCACCCCTGATCACCCCCTGACCAACGGCCAGAGGCCCTGATCATCGACTATTTGCGCCTGATCAAGCCTGATCAAGTTTGATCACGCCTGATCCCATCAGTCGCTTCATCACAAGTCAACTCAATCTTGCCACAAGGAATTGCAGCGTGCCATCTCCGCCACCTGAAGAGCGACCCACGCCTAAGCCGTCGGGTATGTGGTGAAGCGGACTCAAGAATTTCAGTCATTTTATGTCAGCGGCACACCGATCGGCTTATCGGCGATCGGATTGGTGAAAATCAAGGAGGCTTTTAAAGCCTATCGTGTGCGAGAGGTGTCAAGAACACGGATTTGGGTAAGTCCACATGATATTGCGTGTCCTTACATATTTTCATGTTTGTACATATTGGGGACCATAGGGAGATAATTTTGGTTAGTCGTTTTTTTGGCCTTTAACACTCAACAAGAAGTCGTTAGCATCGTCGCACCGTACATCAGCCGCCTCTGCACGCCGCAGAGTGTTTGGAAGCAGAGGGTCGAGTAATCCCTCTAGCTTGTTATACCCGACCGGGACGCGTCACAGACGCACTTGGCAAGCCGGAAGTCCCTCAACGGGAGTACGCATTGGTCGGCTTCTCAAGCCCAAGTCACACACGTTCGGCTTCTCAAGCCCAAGTCACACACGTTTGGAACTTGTAATCAAGTTTTTGGATTGTTACGTGGAGATATCGTTCGTGGGGTTTGTCACGTTCTAGTTAGATATCTATATTGGAGTATTGGACTTTTATTCTCGTATTGGTTGGGCTCTACGATCGGTTGAGCGGACTGCCCTTTGAAGTATATTTACTCGGAGTGTAATTGGTCTGCCCGTAACCAGGGTGAAGGGTTCCGCCCGGGGTACACCACCCAGCACGGTCTCACGTTTTTAGACCCACATCAATTCCCAGCGACGATCCACCGAGTGTTTAACCAGCCCATTCCATCGGGTACACAAGGTGAGATGACGAAATAATCGGACCAGGCGTCCTGTGTTGATGATCGGTCGTCTGCTAGCAGCGGACGATCAGACCGGATCGTAGGCGAAGGTTCGCGGGGAACCCCCCCCCCTTGTCAGTTGGAAGGCTGGGCACGATGGTGGTCATGTTCTCGACACTACTGTGTTCGATTTTGAACTCGACTCCACCACAGGTACACAAGGTGAGCATGAGCACAAGCAGTCACGAGACAACCGGAGGACCCCCTTCGTTAGTCGGCAGTCCGGGCGCCGTGGTAACGCCTGATCAAGTGTCAAAAACTTTGATCAGCCGCTCCACCACAATTGTCGCTTGCTTGCTTGCCTCTGCTACATACTCTAACTGGTCAAAAGTGGTAAGACCATGTAGTTTAAGATCTGGCATAGTGGATAAGAACTCTAAGGGTTTTTTCTACAGGTTATGAGCACAAAGCTAGCATAAGCATTGTTGTGGATTTTTCTTGGCGTTACGAGTGTGGTTTCGTGGATTATTTCGTGGTTACGTCACGTGGAACTAGTGGAAACTCCCCGTTACGAGGGATAGTGGTGTGACGTGGGATATCGAGGGTTTTCGATCTAATTAATGTGTAGTGATTCCGAGGAAAATGATGTGCCATCTCCGAGTGATTGGAGGGCCGTCATGCAAGGATTGAAGGATTAACGACGCGTCTGGCTGCCGTGGAAGATGGACAGACCAAGCGGCCAGTTGCTATTGTCTCGTCCGGGTCGAGGAAGGGCTCACCGGTACGCTTGAAGGACACTGAGGTTCGTGAAAGCCTTCTAAAATACCGTCCGTTCGGTCATCAAATGACTTTAAATAATATGGACGGGTTGAAGTTGGCGTGGGGAAACGCCCGAACGTTAATGCAGCACCCCGTATGGCACCAGCTGGATTGCCGGGTGTGGGTGGTATTAATATGCCTCCCGGCCAAGTGCATGCGCCGGTTTTTAGTCATGCCGGACACAAGATACCCAAGTTGTCCTTGGAAAAGTTCTCGGGCAAAGAGCTGTACCCTGGTTTGGGTGCAGGTTATAAAATATGGGCCTACCTGTTTATGGAGGCAGTGGAAACCGCGGAGATGACCTCCAGATTTACATGGACCGAGAGATTTAAGGTTAAAATCTTGGCGAACACCTTGAGGGCACTGCCGCGGAATTTTTCCGTTCGAACATTGGTTCGTGGTGGCAGGTGTGCCATCAATTGCATTACGTCTTGGAGCAGATGTGGTTGGGGTTCAAAGTGAACATATCCCACCACCAAGCTTCCATGTGGTTGGCGGCTGAAAAAGACTCACGTCACACATTGTAGCCGGTGCGTAAATGGACGGTGCGGCTAGCGCACAGAGGAAGAATTTCCTTAAGCGGCAATACACCGCTACTTAGCCGATATGTGGTGGAGCAGCTGATCAAAGATTGTGAAGCTTGATCAGGAGGTACCACGGCGCCCGGACTGCCGACTAACGAAGGGGGTCCTCCGGTTGTCTCTTGACTGCTTGTGTTCCTGCTCACCTTGTGTAACCGACGGCTTGGGCGTGGGTCTCTCTCATGGTGGCGGAGATGGCACGCTGCAATTCCTTGTGGCAAGATTGAGTTGACTTGTGATGAAGCGACTGATGCGATCAGGCGTGATCAAACTTGATCAGGCTTGATCAGGCGCAAATAGTCGATGATCAGGGCCTCTGGCCGTTGGTCAGGGGGTGATCAGCGGTGATCAGAGCCAATAGTCAAAAGTCAGATCGTGATCGACCTGATCGCCCTGATCGGTCTGATCGGTCTGATCGGTATGATCGGCCTGATCGGTCTGATCGATTTAGTCGATCAGGCACTAGTTAGCGCGAGTTGCGAGCAGATGAACGCGAGTCGCAAGTTGCAGAGTGTTGATCAGGTGTTGATCGGCGAAGGGAGTACTTGATCAGGAAGCGGAAGTCTTCACTGCCTGATCGCGGAGCATCTGGAGTCTTAAGCAGCTAAAGGAACACCCAAATATATGTATTCCTAGCCTAGACTTTACGAGGGAAGGGAATTTCACTAAATCCACCTAGAGTTCCCGTGGGGCGCTCACAGCAGCCGAAATCTGGGGGCCAAACTTGAACCAAACGGGGAAGAGGTGAGAGCACTGCTCAATCACGTTCCTGAGACCAAAAATCCTTTAAAAGAAGAACCTCTGACACAGCGGGCGGAGTTGCGGGGAGTTCTCACACTCTACGCCTACCGATGGGCCAAAAACGCACTCAGTGCTCCCGCCCGGGACGTAGAGGTATTTACTACTGAGGGAGGCGCAAAGGTGCTGTCCCTAAAACGATCTGCTAGATCGCACGCAAAAGGAGAACTTTATTACACACAATCGTACACGATTACGTACCCAATTTGTGTCCGCAGTCAGACCCCTAATTAGGCCCATAATTAGGCCGAATTTTATAGCGCACTTTACCACAGCCGTCCCTGAGCCTCGTCCCAGCCGTACAGCGGTTGGGACGAGGGTCGATCATGCCGTTGTATACCGTAGACCATGCCACCGTTGGTCGTGTTGTCCACACCCATCAATCATGACATTATTGATTAGGCGATCAGCACCCATCGATCTGCCCTTTCTCCCCCCGATCAGGTCCCAATAGATCACGCCGTTACCGTTAGTGGTATGCCCCTCGCGATCAAACGTTCATCCTCCACCAACCGTGGCATCTGCGAACAGGCTCTCTCGATCAGGCATTTCTGCATGTCCATCATGCAAGCGATAACGGACATCACCCCAGCGAACACCACCAATGCTCCTGCCCTGCATCGGGCCGCGGCTGATCAGGCGATCGCTGTGCTATCCCACTCGCTCACGATGAGCGAAGACACTATCGTGATGCTTCGGCAGCAGCTCTCTCACGCCAACCGTAACACGGCGGATCGTGATGTCGAGATCGAGCGGGCCGCCATGAAACAGCTTGTGTCACTACGTGATTTTGTTGGCGCTGCAGTCAACTATCTCAAGTCCAAGCTAAAAACCGCCAAGAAGACCATAGCTGATCAAGAAAAAACCATGGCCGATCAACGCGCCCAGATCCGCGATGTGGAAAGCGGTCGTGATAGCGATCGTTATCTGCGATCGGTGCATGAAGATACTATTGCTGACCAGGCGCAAGAGATGGATCAACTTCAGCAGCGCATGGACAAGTTAGAAGAAGAGTAAAATCAGGCTGCTTCCAAGAATCAGCGCTTGGTTGAGCAGGCGGTCAACCTCAGCGCCGAGATTTACAGACGCAAAGAACTATGCAAATCGCCTCCGGAAGAAGAATAAAACCAATCGTATGCAGATGGACGACTATACCGCCATCATAGCCCAAACGCAGGAGATATGTGAGCGGGTCGAGGGAGTGTCAGAGCTCAAGGCTGAGCTGGATGATCTACACGCCGCATATGCTCAACTGGAGGAGGAGCATACCGCCACGCAGTGCCGCTTCGATCAAGTTTCAGCAGACCGCGACACGCTGCGCTATCAGTTGTAACAGGCTAAAGATGCAGTTGCGCAGTTCCGTTCTCTCCACTCGACCCCTCAAGCCCAGTTGGCCGGCATGTCTCTTCAGATGCAGATCGCCCCGGTCGTCAGCACCCCTCTTGCGGGTTTTGATCAGGCTGCATCGCCTGCTGGATTTCCCACTGATTCTCCCGACAGCTCGATCGGCCGGGTCGCTCCTCCGTCTAAAAGAAGCATTCGAAGTTCACGATCTTCAT
Source organism: Peronosclerospora sorghi (assembly GCA_026184515.1). Classification (NCBI taxonomy): domain Eukaryota; phylum Oomycota; class Peronosporomycetes; order Peronosporales; family Peronosporaceae; genus Peronosclerospora; species Peronosclerospora sorghi. The sequence goes on along the minus strand of CM047587.1, from coordinate 15,829,144 downwards.
CTCGTTCCAAGCGGCCACGCCTCCTTTCTCCCATTTCGGAGGCGAAGTCGGAGGACGATGATCCTCCAAGTCTTGATCAGAACGATTAAGGTGGATTCCCTGACCCAATCGCTTCCATTCCATCTACTCCAACAATTAGCGAATTCGGGAGCGAGGATTTGCCTGATCAAGGCTCTGCCGGATTCCTTTTTCCTCGTACGGGTGATTTCAGGTCATAGATCACGGTGCCTGATGATGCCACAAACGTCGACATCCTGCTGTGGACTCCGAGTCAACTCAGTGGGTTCGATCTTCGTAGCGTCACTCTCAAGTGGTCTTTGATTACTTGACTCGTCCCGAAGGATGGTTGTTCCCAGCCGCAACGCATGCCCCTCCGGCTGATCAGTGGTTTGGCCACTTGATCACCCAGCCGGAGGTGGAGCGGTTATATTCCCAGCGCCACTGGGACATTTTCACGACCATGCTGCCACCCATTTCTTTCCGCTCAGTTGGCTGGTTTGCCAACTTTGAAGTGAAGTACCGGTCGTTTCTCAACCATCACGCGCTGGAGATCTGGGAATCGACGTATTATCTCCCTATCGAGAAAGGCCTTCGCGAGACCGATGACTTCATCCGGGACTATTACAACGATCGACGTCAGCGCAGAAGTCGTGCCGGGGACACATGAAACAGAATTGTGGAGTTTATCCTGCAGGGGATGATCGACGGGAAGTGTGATCTCGACATTTTCCTGTCCCGTCGATCACCCATTGTGCTCGAAACCTTCCTTTGAAGTTTGCCCCGGCCGACGATGGGGCGAGGTACCCCGGGTTCCTATCGGACCCTCCATCTCGTTCCCTATCAGACGCGCTGAACGAAGTCGATGACTTTGAACCTTGGCGGGTTCAATATCGGCTTTCCCCCGAAGATCACCCTGGCCGTAAAATCCCTCGCATCCGTCGCAAGTTCTATGGGTCTGATTAGTCGGTTGATCACTTCCCTTTAATCCATAAATACTCTTGATCATGCCATTTCCAACCGTTACTTCGTCACCTTTTCATGCATAACATAGATCAGCCTTACATCGGCTCATATTCCACATTACTTTGCAATATCCATCGTAAATTCATCACTCCAAGTCACTTCATCATCCTTCATCAATCGTGAGTTTCATCAGTCATATTCCCATAGTCAGTCCGCCGATCACGCATTAGTTGGACTCTTAGTACACTTGCATTACGTCAAACCGATGTCTGTTGATCATCTTCCTTTCGAAGTCTTTAATCAGAGCATCACAGTTTAGATCTGCCTCGTCTACCCACGACGTCTCAGCATAACCTTTCCAGTAGACTTGATATTCGCGTAGCGTTCTTCCATACCTAGTCTTTCGACCAGATCGGACATCAGTGATACGATGAACTTCAAACTCATCTGGATTTAGCGTCCTTTCCCATCTGTCTTCGGGTAGCAAAGATTCATCGAAGTCGAAACTATCTTCTACCCCAGCCGCTAGCACAGTAGTTGGGCGATCTGGAAATTCCTTAACCAATTTCAACTTGGACAGATGCACTACTGGGAACATACGATAGTCGGTGCCAGCCGTAACCAGTATCGCCGCATGATTACCGATTATCTCACCGACTCTGAAGGGTCCATGTCACATGTACGCCAGTTTCTTCGCGAACCCTTATTTCACCCGATCAAGGTATAACCAGACCCTTGATCCAGCTTCGATCTTGTGTGGTGTCACTTGATCATTGTGTTTTTCAGCTCACTCAGCCATCGCTTGATGCAATCGAGCGCTCACTTGATCACGGGCGTAACGATAGTCCTTTTGCAGCTTATATCTCCACAGGCGAGCATCCCGGTCTTTACGCCGAATTCCGCCCAGTTGCAAGGTCGATTCCAACGATGATCGTGGGTCCCACCCATACGCCAAATAAAATGGTGTTTCACCACGAATACGATCGGGGGTTGAGTTCAGCGCGAATACCAGTCGCTCTGCATACAAGCTCCAATCGTTCTGGCCGGCATCTGCTACATACATCTTGATTGCTCGCGTGATCGTCTGCATCGTCCTTTCCGCCTTGCCATTCGCCTGTGGACGGTATGCCATAGTGGCACTCTGACGTTGTCCCACGATTTTATTGAACGCGCGAAATGCTTCCGACATAAAACCTGGTTCACGATCGTGCCTGATCACTTCGCTAGCCCCGAATCGTCGAAACACACATTCTTCATAATTTTCGGCAACTTTCTGCGCTGTGCGGGACGATCCAGCTTTCGCGATCACCATACCCGTGAACAGATCCGTCCAAATCAGAAGTTCAGTATGTCCATCCGTCGACCGGGGTAGTGACGGGATATGATCCATGGCTATCACTTGAAATGGGTACGCATCCTCGCCATTCCACGGCGACATGCCCTTGATCGTATATTTGCCTTTCCCCGTCTCGCAATCTACGCATTGGCCGACAAACCTTTGAACGCTTCGGAATATACCACGCCAATGGAAGTATCGTCTGATCCTCTTATATGTACGCCCTATGCCTTGGTGTCCTCCTTCCAAGCTCACATGTTAGTGGTGGAGGACATCTGCATGTAGGGTCTCGTGTAAGACCAGCTTAATCGAAATGTGCCGATCGTCTTGATCATCTCTGTTATCGTTGGCTTTTCTTTTAGCCATGTTTCCACAGTAGATCAGCAATCCTTATTCATCGACATCGTAGCTGTCAGCAATGTTCGCGCAGTCCTTAACCTGGTCTGCGTTTAATCGTGAGACGTCACCATACAGATAACTTCGCAAATAATGAATCCATTTCTCTTCGTCCTGTGCCTTTTTTACCCGTTCCGCCCTTATCCCGGCTATAGATATATCGGGCCATGTTGACGGTTGCGGCTGATGTAGGTTACGTGATCGTGTCGTCGCTAGCACTTGTGGGACAGTGGGATCTTCATTCCACGTGATCACTTCCGACAATCTGTTGAGATCGACCAATTCCTCCAGCTGTTTCTCGTCATCAATCTCACATCTTGTTCCACCCTACATGGTCATAGTGGTGATATGATCTGCACTCTTATTCCACTCTATTTTGACATGCAATAGATAATAAAACCCTCCAAAATCAAGTGTTGCACTTGCCTTGATCGGTCCATTCACGAAGGCGCTTAAACGCACGCCGTTGCAACACTGCAATCGCGTAGCTTTACACTCTATTTTCACAGCGCATTTGCCGGATTACTAAATTCGAATCTCCACACACGATCATCCTTCCTTTGGGATATCTCGACAGTAGGTCCAAACTTAAAACCAATCCATGTTATTCTGCTTCGTTCCCCGTGATATCAGGTGCATGATCGGCTACCGCGGTCATAATCTTCCACTCCGGTAATTTACATACGATAGCGCCTAAAGCACCTATACATCGTTTGTCACTTGCAGATCCATCGAAACTAATCACGTGGAGTTCTTCGCCTTTATCAACCGTGGGGGGTGGTACTTCAATCATCTGCCGCGGTTGCTTTTTCGGCGCGATCGCAATCAGTGCTTCATCGATTTCGGTGCGAGGGGTGATGCTTGCAGCTAACGCCCCTAGTACCTCCTCTTCTCCCTGAACACATTTCTTGATCTCGAGGTCCCATTGTGATAAGATCGCAGCCCAGCTGCCCAGTCGTCCGTCCAGACCGTTGGGTATTAGTAACCATTTCAACGTGGATAAAAAAAACGTGACAAGACAGTAATCGTCTTTCTGACCAGCATCGTGAAGTAAACATCCAAAACCCGTAGAAGTGCCAGAACTTCCTTTTCGACGGGGCTGTAATTCAGCTCACCGTTCTTCAATGTTCGGCTGGCGAATTCGACGGGACAATACACTTGATCATATTCTTGTACCAGCGCAGGGGATACCGCCCATTTGCTGGCGTAAACCACGATCACCGGCATTTTGGCTTGATCAAAATGGTGCAGGGTTGGGGCTGACGCAATCTTCGCTTTCAGCATACTGAATGCCACTTTTTCCCTGATAAATCGGTCGCCTTCATGATACGAATTCTCCTTGATGAGTGATCGGCTCTTCAGCGCTTGATAATCTATCTATCTTAATTCGTAGAGCACAGCGGCATAGATCGCGAAGTCTTCAATAAATCGACGGTAGTAGATCAAACTTCCAAAAACGATTGCATAGAACGTAGGGTACCAGGTAAAGGCAAATCAATCAGATCATTCAATTTTTTTGGATTTGTTTCCAAACCGCGGCTAGATACATGATGCCCTAAATATGGAACTTAACTTCGACCCCAATACGATTTAGCCGCGCTAATCGACAGGTTCCATTGGTCGCACTTTTCCAATAAACGCTGCACCTTGTCACACAGGGTAGTCCAGGTAGGTGCAGGGATCAAAATATCATCGATATATGACCGTCGCTGCAGCACAGAGGGACCCGGTGTCTAGTCAGGCTCTCCCACAGTAAATACATCAGCCAATTAGTCAGCACCGTCCTTAATCTTGATATACCCGTATAATGCATTATCGATCAGCCGCTGATAAATTTGCGGAGCATTCTTTAGGCCAAAGGGCATCCTTTTCCTTTCAAAAAATCCGAACGGAGTGACAAACGCCGAAATCTGACGTGCTCTATCGGTCATAGACACGACCCAAAAACCACTCGCCATATCCAAAGAGCAAAACCACAACGCTTTATCCAAATCTTCGAGTAGATCAGAGATCAGGGGCATTGGGTATACCATCAAACGCGTGAGTTGTTTCACCGCTCGATAGTCGATACATAAGCGAATATCAATCCCATTCTTCTCATGATGATCGCTATAGGTGATGCCCAGTGTGACGTAGACGGCTGGACGATCTTAGTAGCCCCTTGGTCAAAGCCGATAACTTCTCGAGAAATTGCGGAGCCACCTTTAGCCACTTTTGGGCAATCGGTCCCGCATTACCTACATCGATATCACAGACAACTCCACGTGCAGCAGGAGGTAGCGCGTTCCCTTTCCCGATCAACAGATGTTTCTTCGCCCAAATTATATCGCGAAGCTGATCAGTTTCTTCTGCCGTGTTGACCAAGGGATCTCCGACTTGAAAATCATCTTTAGTCACCTCTTCGGTACTTGCAGACACTTCAGGCAACGTAGCTAGCTGCTTCTACAATTCTTCCCCTTACAAATCTCCGCCTCGTGGTAGCAAACTTGATCATCGAAAGGGATTACACCAAATTTGCTATGATCGGCTGAGACGGTGTGATCACGCATATCTTGACCAGGCGTATCTCTTGTGACAGGTCGTTCAACTCCGTGATCCAAGGTCGGACCTTTCATCTCCGGCTCCTGATTGCACCGCGCTTGCACCTCTTGCACCTCTTGCGGCCCTCCGGTTACCAATGCCACAGATGTGGCGATCGGGTCCGTAGGGCGTACTAAAATACTTCGAGGAGTATGATACTCCCTCTTCTCGACTAGAGGACCTTGATATACACTTTATTGATCGTCATTCACGTAATCGGTAGACGATTGATACGCGAGATTTCGCCACTCCTTGTAACGATTAGACCCTATCGAAGCAAATCCAGGGCGACGGGGCACATCATCTTTGTTCATCCAGATACCTAAAATCGTATCATCTTGCACGACGATCGGATGATCAGCGACGTTCGTAACACGCATATATTGCAAATTGCCCACGCCCATAGTGATAGTGGGGACCCAATATTTTCCACGAGTAATCCACAACTTTCGAGATCGCTGGTCATAAATCCGAACCTCGGCAGATCGACCTACTGGGATCTGTTCGTACTGATTGAGTTTCATAAAATTACCACTCGATCCATACAGCTGTCGGCTCCCCTCCAATGGTATAATAACCTTATCAGACAAACTTAGCGCACCGTGGGAGATGTCTAATCAAACACCAACTGGTATCATAAAATCCACACCCAGTATAGCATCGTGACCGACAATTCTGCCCACCCACGCATGGAACTAATAAACCAACGAGCCTGCTAACGTATTCTTGATTTTAGCGCGCCCCTCCGTGAGATACGCACTTTCTACAATGCCGACACATTCTTGTGTTTGACTCGTGTCGATCTAACAACTCACCTTACGAGCAAAGGTTGAGTCGATAATCGACACTTCGGCACCAGAATCAAATAGCGTGGCACGTTCGTTATTAATTTTACCACTTGCCTTGGCTTGTTTAAACCTTTTCTTTGACGAGTGGTACTTCAAATATCCACGTGATTCGCCTGGAAGTAGATCAACCTCCATGATCACCGGGGACCGAGAAAACTCATCAATACGGAAATTAGCCAAACGTGGTAAATAAGGCTGATCACATTTATCATGATCTCTTTCTGCTGCTTGATCAGCCCTCTTTTTATCAACATATGCAAAAATACACAAACCAGAACGATCGTCTCGTACCAGATTCCAACCTGGCGAGCGTCCTAGTTTAACAAATCTTCAGCTTCCTTGGGCAGAATTCCAGCATGCTTGGTGGGATTGTACCACTGGCGCATGTGGTTGTAAAACTCTTCCATAAGCACTTGCCCGCATCGTGAACTTTGCCACAGGCTCGACAGACGTATAAACAATGATCGGTCGGATGTCCCTTCTTGCCACACTTGAGACAGGTCAGGCGCTTCCAGCAACGAAGATTATCGTGCCTGATCGACCCACAATGACTGCATTTCTTCACCGCCCCTTGATAGACTGCACTTGAATCACTTCGATTACCCGATCGGGACTCGCTAGGCTGATCGAGCGTCCCTGGTTGGTCGCGTATAGCAGCAATCATGTAACGGCGCTGATCTCCATCGCTTCCACTGTAGTCGGCACTTGATTATTCACTTCCAGACGACACCTTGATCGCGTACTGCTTTGGGCTTTCGCGCTGGGGCCGGTGCCCGATCATCGCCGAATTTCTGACGGAATCGGCTGGTACCTACGGCCGCCGTTGGCTGGTACCACCTATTACGTGCATACGCCCGCAATGTCTCTTCCAGGTCTGCCGCGGTGTCCAACCGCAAAAGCGCCAGTTGATCAGCGAGCTCGCGATTGGCCAATGTATCCAAGAAATGTTGTACATGTTCACGTAAAGTCGTGGGCGATCCATACCTGATCGGCAACTTGGCTCGCAATCCCGCCACATTCAACCGGTGCAAATATTCGATTGGGCTTTCATCCGACCGCTGCTTCATATAATAGTACTGGCCGATTGTCCACTTCCACAATATTGCACTTCAAACTCATCCACAAGATTTTTCCAACTTGATCGAGTGCTTCTACTCAGCTGGCGATGCCAATTGCGCGCTGGTCCTTTCAGTAAATCGCCTAGGATTAGACACTTTTCAGGATCAGAAGCTTGATCCCACATAAATTATTACTTGAGGCGACTAATCCAATTCCGCGCTTGGTCTTCATCTCCTTCTTTTCCCGAAAATTCTTTCACATCACTGATCGCATGCATTCTAATCCTGGGAATCGGCTGTTGATCAGACATCCCAGTATACGCGGACGCCACTGTGGCTCGTCGCGGCAGTGTGATCGGCTCATCTGGATCAATGTAATCACTCGGATATTGTTGATCATGGAATGAATACACGGATTCCATGTCAACGTCCTTGACCGTCGTCGATCTTCCTGGCTTCGACTGCTGATCACGAAGCGAATGCACGGACTCCATATCGATATCCTTGATCGACGCAGTTCTTCCTGGATTTAGATGGCGTTTTTTGTGTCAACGACTCTCGGTGTCAACTTGCTTCTTTCCTCAGCCAGAAACCGCTCCATAGCCTTATCAAAGAATGTCTGCAGCTGTGGGCCTTGCGATGCTTGATCATCTTCTACCTTGGTCGATTGAGGTTCCGTCTTGATAATTGAGAACTTGGATTCAACTTAATGGCAAACTGTCATCCTGGTGATCTTGGGCTCTATACTTTCTGCACTGCTCGACTCCAGTTCAGGTTCATCGCCTTCGGAAGTGGCAGACTGTTACAAGATGATCCCGTGTGTTCTGCCACGTTGTTCGACGGGCCTGCTTCAATTTTGGGCGGAGAACTAGGGGGGCGTCTCCATATTAGTTCGCCCCACGATAGGTCCAACCACCTCGTATAGTCGATGTGTAGCGGCCCTAATATCTCCTAGGTCCTGATCGAACATTTCTTCGTCATCGTAGGCGCCTGTCGACAGACCAGCTTGCTTGATCAGGCGTATTAGCCCTAACACCAATCGAAGCTTGTCATTCCAATTCGTCACTGGTCGATCGACCGGTCCTTTCAGCTATCCGCTGATCGTGACCCCTAGGAGCTTCATGATCGCGTTCGTCAATAAGAAATCTTCTAATTCTCCCTTGAAACCTTTCGGTAAAACGTTTTCACCAGATCCAATTCCGTTGGCGACGTACTTGATCGACTTTCGTCGCTCTCCGACCCAGGTGCCTTTAGCAACGCTTTCGGCTGGTCGGTCTTGTAATACTTCACCACCGGATCCCAACTCTGGATCCTTATACACACATATATTTGGCGGATCATAACTTGCGTTATAATCCGCATGGGTTCCCGAAGGAGCCTCGGGAGGGGGTTGAGGCTTCTCCTCCTTTATCTCATCAAGATACATCCCAGGTCCTGATGATCAGCATTTCCTTTTTTCTTCAGACATGACGACGGCGAACTGCCTTCCGTCGTCATAACCACCTCCTCCTTTTCCACCTTTATGTTCACTTCTGCTTCCGCTTCCGTTTTCACGTCCGCATCAGCGCCATCTTGCGTAGAATTGAGGTGATATCTCGCGTCGCCCAAAGATCCGGGCACGCGCACCATTGTGGTGGAGCGGCTGATCAAAGTTTTTGACGCTTGATCAGGCGTTACCACGGCGCCCGAACTGCCGACTAACAAAGGGGGTCCCCCTGTTGTCCTGTGTGACTGCCTGTGTTTCTGCTCACCTTGTGTACCCGACGGCTTAGGCGACTGACGCTTCCGATTGAGTGTGTTGTTAAATTTTTGAATTGGTGACGAAAATTTTTGGTAACATAAATGGTTCTTAAAAAATGGGTCTTAAAAATGGGTCTAAAAATAGACCTTTAAAAATGGGTCTTAAAAATGGCGTGGGTCGCTCTCCAGGTGCCGGAGATGGCACGGTGCAATTCCTTGTTGGAAGATTGAGTTGACTTGTGATGAAGCGACTGATGCGATCAGGCGTGATCAAACTTGATCAGGATTGATCAGGATTGATCAGGCGCAAATAGTCGATGATCAGGGCCTCTGGCCGTTGGTCAGGGGGTGATCAGGGGTGATCAGAGCCAATAGTCAAAAGTCAGATCGTGATCGACCTGATCGGCCTGATCGGTCTGATCGGTATTATCGGTATTATCGGCCTGATCGGTCTGATCGGTATGATCGGTATGATCGGCCTGATCGGTCTGATCGATTTAGTCGATCAGGCACTAGTTGGCGCGAGTTGCGAGCAGATGAACGCGGGTCGCAAGTTGCAGAGTATTGATCAGGTGTTGATCGTCGAAGGGAGTACTTGATCAGGCAGCGGAAGTCTTCACTGCCTGATCGCGGAGCATCTGGAGTCTTAAACATAAAGGAACACCCAAATATAAGTATTCCTAGCCTAGACCTACGAGAGAGGGGGGGTAAATTTCACTTAATCCACCTAGAGTTCCCGTGGGGCGCTTACAGCAGCCGAACTCTAGGGACCAAACGTGAACCAAACGTGGAAGAGGTGAGAGCACTGCTCAATCACGTTCCTGAGACCAAAAAGCCTTTAAAAGAAGAGCCGCTGACACAGCGGGCGGAGTTGCGGGGAGTTCTCACACTCTACGCCTACCGATGGGCCAAAAACGCACTCAGTGCTCCCGCCCGGGACGTAGAGGTATTTACTACTGAGGGAGGCGCAAAGGTGCTGTCCCTAAAACGATCTGCTAGATCGCACGCAAAAGGAGAACTTTATTATTGCTTAAATCCTAAGAACTACCTAATATCCACCAATCAGAACTACCCATTCCAGCGTCCTTCGTCGACCAGTCGACATGATATATCCGTCGTTCTTCGATGTTCGTTGCTGTTCGTTGAGTTCCTGTATGTAACCGCTCTATCTTCCAATGCCCCGTCTATGTCCTGTATATGTTCACCACGGTCGTATACGCCACTGTATACACCGTGGTACACACAATCGTACACGATTACGTACCCAATCTGTGTCCGCAGTCAGACCCCCAATTAGGCCCATAATTAGGCCCTTAATTATGCCCAATTTTATGGCTCACTTTATCACAACGATCGTCGACCGTAGAAGGTTCAGCTAAGGTGTGCTTGGCACGTGTAAAATTGAAAAGTGTATTATGTAAAGTTACTTAAGTGTTCAGTCCCACTTATATGCAACTTAAAAATCTCCTGATATGCAACTTAACAGTTGCGAGATGGCCGTCGCGCTCGCATCTGATTGGTTGAAAAAACAATATATACTCCTTTATCAGCCAATGGTCTTTCGCCAACTTGTAAGGGAGCAAGACACAAAATGGTACACGAACTTCCAACAAAATAATGTGCGCTTTATTCAAGTCCAAATTTGATTGTTAGTGCGAAGTCGTAGCAGTGTAGAGGGAGTGTAATGGGGTGCCATTACATAATTGATATTCAAGTTAGAATATAACAGTTTAATTTCAGACGCGTTGTCTGAAATTAATATAAGAGATTATAAGTTATTATAATCTACGAAGGAAAAGTCGATTCGGTATAAATACCGAATCTTGCATGTTAACTAATAGTACAGTTAGTTGAATAGTTGATATTAGTATATTAATTAGTTAGTTACTATACTATTAGCCTCTAAACCACCCATTAAATAAACACTCTTAATTTTGCGTTCTTAGACGTAAGTAAATATTTATATTTACTTCTAGTATAGGATTAGTTGTTATCAACTAATCCTGCCCTAATTGTATTGCGCGCTTCCTCGCAATTACAGTGTAAGCCTGTAACAGTATCATTCGTGTTACACCTGGTATCACTTTGGGGTCCGTCCTAACGACCACAGTTCCGTTCTGCTAGTTAACTAGCGGAGAGAAGATTAAGAGCCGCTCGGCATCATGTCGCGAGACATGACGCCTGCCGAGCGAGAGAGAACACTGGAAGTGGTGAATGAACACTTCCGTCACTTCCCGTCGCGTAGTAAAGACGCGACGGTGGAAATGTTTCGGTCCATGGGGACCGACATCATTACCTTCCTCCAGTATAAATCCCCGGAGGAAGTGATACGGGTGGTGAATCGCTTTAGGCAAAACCACCTAGAAAAGCCAGAACGGCCCGTGCCAGAGGCAGCGCGGACCGCAACTGCACCTGCAACGCATAGCGTTGAAGTGGTAAAGGCGCGAGTACCGCCCTTTACCGGTGAAGGGACGAGCCCCTTCGTAGATGGTTCGCAGAGGTGGAAGATGCCATCTCTGCGCAAAATATTGTTGACGAACGTCGACAGGCGTACTTCGCCACAACATGTCTAGGCGGCAGAGCCAGGGCATGCGCGATGAGTCGCAGAGCCACTGATGACTCTGCGTTCCTGACTTATCAGGAATTAAAATCTGAGCTAAATCTCAACCTTGAAGCTCCAGAAATGGAGCTTAGTAGTCGGCAGGAGTTCATGGAACTCCGGAAAGGTAAGCTTGACCTTCAAGCTTACGCTAAGAAGACGCAATATTTGCTGTCAAATATTGTGTATGAGCCGGTTACCCCTGATATGCAGGTCACTGGCTTCATGAAGGGACTCAATGATGGTCCCGTCAAACAGAGTCTCTACCGGAACCCTCCAGAGACTCTAAGGGATGCCATTGATATGAGCATCCGTGAGTAGTTCAGCATGCGATCAGCGTCATCGCATGCTGGGCACAGCCGAAGGTCTCAACAGCCCTTCGCTTTTGACATGCCGCAACGGCATGTCAACAATCAGCAGTCAGGCAGACGAAGCTCACACTTCGTCTCAAGAAACAGCTTCCCGCGCCAGTGCATGGGAGGTGGAGGTCCAGAGCCGATGAACCTATCGGTTGCGGTTGCTTCGAACACGAAGCAACCGAAATTTAAGAAGAATATTCGGTGCAATAGATGCGCGAAAATGGGGTATTTTGCCCATGAGTGTATGGCACCGCGTCCGGTGCCACGCAGTCAGCGGACGGAACCGTCCGCTGCACGGCGACACCAACAGGGACATCACCCTGTTGGTGCAAAAAACGTAGATCACCAGTAGGGGTGGGGCGCCCTACTGGGAATGTTATCCCACATGCCGACATAGGGCATGTGAGGGTAATAGCCCCAGACGGGACTTTTTCCTGTCAAAAGGTGCGGGGTGATGGTAAGCCTCTTATCACCCTGGAGGTTAAGCCGCACGGGAGCGATGTCCCCATGTGAGCTTTGTTTGACACTGGAGCGTCAAACAATTTCGTTAGAACTCAGAGTCTAACGCTGTTGAGGTTCGTGGAGGTAGAAACCCCACGAAGTATGTCGTCAGTCCGGTTAGCAACAGGTGCAACCGTGACTATTCTAAAGCGTGTGATTAAAACACGCTTCGAGTTGAATGAATTGTCATTCGAGGACAAATTCATCGTCCTCGATTTAGATGACAAGTTCGATGTGATACTTGGAATCCCATGGATGTCCAAGTTTAAACCTTCGATCGACTGGGTTAACCTATCGATCGACTGCGGCGTACGAACAGGATCTGATCACCCTGTGTGTAATCCGGCTGTATCAGAGGATACAACCGCAGCGTCAGACAGTCTGGTGGATAGAAATGGCACCACCAGGTCTGTTCTGACACGATCAGCGGAAGGTACCTCCGCTGGTGAGAGTCCAGAGGGACCACCACACGAAACACAAGAGTCGTTGCGTGTTGGAGAGAAACATTCCACGGGTAATAAAGACCACCGTGAGAATGAAGTAATATCCACGGTGGGAAACACCCACCGTGAGAATGAAGTGATATCCACGGTGGGAAACAACCACCGTGAGAATGAAATAGTATCCACAGTGGGAAACACCCACTATGCGACCGAAGGTTCCAACACGACGAAAGAATTCCGTGTTGATGAGAGTGAACTCACGATCAAGTGCAATCGTGAGCATAACTCCGTGGTGGCTAGTGCCCACCACGTTGCGTTAGCCATGCACACGGGTGATAAAGACCACCGTGTAGCAGAAAAGGTGGCCGATCAGACGAGCACATCTGATCGCCAAAATTCCATGGTAGGCAGTGGCCACCATGATGATGAGTATTCGCACACGGTGAATCGTAATCACCGTGTAGCAGTCAATCAGACGAGTGTGTCTGATTGCATGGGCAGTTCCGTCGAGACGATCAACGTCTTGACGCAAACGGAGACCGGATTAGCTACCCAGTCTCTGTTGATGGAACACCCTCCGAAAGAAGGTTCGGAGGTGATGGCTCTTCCTGCGCTAAGCTGGAAGAAGTGTATGAGAAATTTGCACGATGGTAGATCGAACAGATCTGTATTACCGTAGCAACAGATGATGTAGTGGATATTGGTGAACGAATATCCACATTACAAGTGGAAAACATTGGGAAAGAGGTTCCCAAGGGTCAAACAAGAGTTCAGCGCTTTGAAGCGCAGAGATGGGAGTCGCTTAAAGCGAACTCCCCATTTTATGAGGTACTTCGAGAATACGCTGACGTATTCCCAGAAGAAGTACCTAGAGAGCTCCCTAAGGATAAGGGAACTCGTCATGAGATTGACCTCGTGTCAGGCACGAAGTATTGTGTTACGCGGCAATGGCCGTTGCCGCGTGATGAGGTAAAAGCGATCGACGAGTTTTTCGAAGCTCGTCGTAAATCATGCCAAGTGCGGGAGTCTACCTCACCGCACTCTACCCCCACCTTTTGTGTGAAGAAGTCCACAGGTGGGTGGAGAATCGTTCACGCTTACAACAAGATGAACGCAGCGACGGTACCGGCACAGACGCCGATACCGCGAAAAGATGTCATCATAGATGGCATGTGCGGGAGCATCATCTTTAGTGCTCTCGATCTAAGAGATGGATTTTATCAAATCCTAATGCGTGAGAAGGATATCCCTCTCACGGCGGTAAGCACCCCAAGCGGCATGCTTTGGGAGTGGCTTGTTATGCCGCAGGGGCTTCGAAATGCCCCTGCTACGTTTAACAGATGCGTAACGCATCTATTACGCCCGGTGCGAGAATTCGCACCGAGTTATTTCGATGACGTGTTCATCCATAGTAAGGGTGAACACGATACAAGCGATGTAGATGTCCATAGGGAACATCTACGTCGAGTGTTATAGCTTATGCGTAAGCATAAGCTCTATGCGAATCTAAAGAAGTGCACCTTTGGTGCACCTGAGATACCCTGTTCTTGGATGTTTTGTGGGCAAGCACGGGGTGCGTCCTGATCCAGAAAAGATCAGGGTGATTGTTGAATAGCCTACGCAAACAACGTTAAGGAACTTCGAAAGTTCCTTGGGTTCGCATCATATTTGCACAAGTATTCTTGCAACTATGCTGGGTTAATACGACCTCTTTCTCAATTACTTAAGAAAGATGTCGAATGGTATTGGGATACCCAATGCCAAGATGCTTTTGATGCAGTCAAGCAAAGCTTGACTGAAGCGCCTGTCTTGGCTATAGACGATAACGAGCGTCCGTTCTACGTCGTTTGCGACGCGAGCGATTTCGCTATCGTCTGTTCTTTGATGCAGCGTGATCACGATTATCGTGATCGCGTAATCTTCTATCAATCGCGTCAGTTGCGCCCAGCCGAGCGCAACTATCCAGTGCATGACAAGGAACTCCTTGCCATGAAGTATGCACTGGCTAAGTTTCGGATCTATCTATTGGGAGATAGACCGTTTGTGGTTTACACGGACCATGCGTCACTACGCACGACCGTGAATTCACCACACATTTCTCAAAGAATGGCTCGATGGCTGTCATTCTTTGCTGAATACAACTTTACGGTTGAATACAAACCCGGAAAGTTGAACGTGATAGCGGATGCGCTACCACGAAGGCCCGATTACGAGACGAAACCGTCCGTAACCGAAGGTGTCAGTGCAAACGCGATCCGTTGCACAGCTTTGTCGTCGTCAATTATACGGCAAGTACGCGAGGCGTACAAAACAGACAAGGAGACACGTCTGTTGATTTATTACTTAAGTAATCAATCATGTGAGAAGCGCGACGAACTTCCAGAGTTCCTCCGCGCTTGCATGCATCGATATCGACTGCACGATGGTATGCTGCTTTACAGCACAGACCAAAAAGATGAAAGTCGCATCGTCGTTCCAAACGACGATGATCTCAAACATCAAATTATGTTTAAGTATCATGATGCACCGATTTCGGGGCATCAAGGTCGAGAGAAGACATACGCTTCTCTCGCACGTGACTTTTACTGGCGAAACCAGTACAAGTGGGTACGGAAATACGTACGCGCTTGCGAGATTTGCCAGCGCGTTAAGCCTGCGCAGTCTGCACAGGCTCCGCTGCAATCTCTGCCGGTTCCGACAGAGTGTTGGAAGTCCATTTCAATGGACTTCGTATTCGGTCTTCCACCCGACAATATTCGGAAGACTGGAACAGTGGTCTTTGTAGACCGTTTCAGTAAGATGGTACATCTTACTGCAGTATCAGCGAACGTAACCGCCTCTCAAACAGCGCGGATATTCGTTGATACGGTATTCAGTTTGAACGGAATGCCGGAAGACATTGTCTCGGATCGAGATCCGAGATTTACAGGACGTTTCTGGCAAGAAACGTCCTCATTGTTGGGAACCCAGTTGAAGATGTCAACTGCGGACCATCCGGAAACTAATGGGCAGACGGAACGGGTTAACCGCGTTATTGGAGACATGTTGCGATCATACGCACATGCCTTTTAACAGTGTAGTGACTACCTGTCACTCACTGAATTTGCGATTAACAATTCAGTGCATGCTTCAACTAAGCATACACCGTTCTACGTGAATGCTTTAAGGCATCCACGAACCCCAGCTTTACTTGGCGGTACGCCAAATCTAAGTGGGGGAGGGACCCGCTCAAATTTTTGAGCGAGTGAATGCGCAAGTTGCAACTGCAACTTTTGAACAAAACGATAGCCCTTCTACTGAAAGTACAGTATAAGCGGAAGCAGCTTCAAATGAAACTGAAGCTGCATATGATTAATATGTGTCTGCAGCAATGGCTGCAGACAATGAGGGGTAGCGTACCGAGTACTTAGTACGCTGGCTGGGCTACCCCCAAGGGTTCGACTCTTGGGAGCCGATTGAGGTTCTGAGGGCCGACAACCCAGACCTTTTAACTGAATTTGAGAAGGAGTCTCAAACTCATAATGCGAAGTAGCATCAACACTAGGTGTTGATGCATTTAGGGCATCGATTAAGACCTGAATTTTGGCGGGTACGGAAAAACCACCGTACCCCCGCAACTCCCCCTCTGACAGACGAGGAGCGCCCTGCGTACACCGCGGGCAAACGAGGTGAGAAGGGACACCACACTTTAACCCTTCTTTGATGCAAGCATAATGGATGTATTCCATTTTGCCTGTTCGTGAGTGCTTTAAAAAGCGCTCGCGCATTACGTGAACTTTATTCACGTAATCATCTGGGCTTTTGTTGTAGTTGTCAACAAAAGCATTCCAACTCTGAGTCAGGGCGTCTCTATCGTCTCTGTTCCTCCTTGACCCTTTCCGGCTCGAATAATATCGAACCTGGAAAAAGAGGTCAATAAAGTACAGACGTCTATCGTCTGTACTTTGATCGAATCGACGTGACTTGATGTATTCGCAGTCATCCAGCACGTTGATATCGAACAACGCATACTGGCAGTCCCGTTTACGGTGACCGTCACTGTTGGGGGCAATATCCCAGACAGGGGTCCAAAACCCCACTCTGTACGGAACATGTGGTTCCGTACGATGATACGCTTCAGAAGCGGCAGGCGCCGCTTCTGTTCGAGCTCTTTTAGCAGGCGGAGCACCGCCTGCTTCAACACCACGCGCCGGGGTTAAATCACCCCGACGTGGAGAAGTACTTGGTCCAGGTGGGGCTATGCGTTCCCGCAACCACCTGTGATAATCATTGCCGCTGTCATAGCAGACAGCGACACCAGAGTCGTCCTCGCTGTTAGGCGATGAGCACCTAGCGAGTTTTGACTCGCTAGATACTTTAGTGGGGACAGCTGTATCCCCATCACTTTGTTTGGAGTCAGAACTCCCGAACATGGCCCTCTTGGCAACACGCCATTCGGAAGTTGCCATCGTGCGAGATGTTGCATTAGCAACATCTCCCTGTTTCTTGCCAGATGCCGCCTTAGCAGCATCTGTGGTCGAAGACGGTACGTCTTCCGACCTTTGCGTAGTTGACGCTGCTAATGCAGCGTCACCGTTGTCACTCAACACCTCAGCACTAGGTGCTGAGGCGGAGGAAGAAGCTCCTTCATTGTTTTCAGCAGCGCTCTTTAGAGCGCCGCCGCGTGCCTTGACCATCGAGTCGATGGTCAATCAGTTGGTGAATGAGAAATTCCGACCAACAAGTGCCACCTATGATTGGCCAAAATAATAATTATTATTGGCCAACCACCTTAAGTGGGGAGTGATGTAATGGGGTGCCATTACATAATTGATATTCAAGTTAGAATATCAAAGTTTAATTTCAGGCGCGTTGTCTGAAATTTAAATAAGAGATTATAAGTCATTATATTCTACGAAGGAAAAGTCGATTCGGTATAAATACCGATCCTTGCAGGTTAACTAATAGTACAGTTAGTTGATACTTGATATTATTATATTAATTAGTTAGTTACTATACTATTAGCCTCTAAACCACCCATTAAATAAACACTCTTAATTTTGCGTTCTTAGACGTATGTAAATATTTATATTTACTTCTAGTATAGGATTAGTTGTTATCAACTAATCCTGCCCTAATTGTATTGCGCGCTTCCTCGCAATTACATTGTAAGCCTGTAACAGGATCAGTCCTGTTACAGGGAGGGCGCCCTGGTCGAAGTGCTGAGTAAAATATAAAAGAAAAGGGTTTTGCATAAAATAAGGCAATTGATATCCGTATCCCCCCAAATTACTACCCGTATCCCCCCCTCAATTATAGGCATATCCCCCTCAATTATAGGTGTACCCCCCCCCCCCAAAACTGGAATCGCGTACATTGCATATCTCCATTACGACCAATCATGTCGTCCGTGCGAACTCAGTCCCCAGCAATCCAAACAATATACTAACACTTAAATGAAACCGAATGTGACGTGAATGAATAGATTTACCAGAATAACCACGTGGGATCTCCCCGTCCTAAAATTCAAGCCCGCGTTCTTCAAGCGGGCGGTGCAACAATCGTGTGATCTTCAAGCGGTTGACGCTACTCACCTCAGGGTGCGGCTTCTGTAGTATCCACCGAACTTCGGCGTTACCGCACATCGCCAGCGTGACGCACGCTGTCTTGGAAAATGGCTCATTTTTATGTATAGGTAGGTGATATGTACATGTACTCGTACTAAAAGGTGGCGGTGACGAGGTCGCTTTTTAGTATTGCGGGTCGTGCCTTCTTCTAAAATGATGTTCCCGCCGGACACGAAGAACTCTAGTCTATCAGCATTGAGCACTGGACCTGGTCATCATAGCGTGGTGCTGCGTACCGTTGAAGTAGCACAGCCACACTTGCGCACCGGCTTGATCCAACCTCGATTGAGGGGATCTCTGGCCCTGGCACCTGGTGTATCGCATAGCACCTGGATTCTGCGCGGTAGTTGTTTTTCCAGAGAATTGTCAGACGTACAAAGGAGCAAACACGACCGAGTCGTTGTGCGGGATAAAAAGCCCAAGCTTGTAGGATTTGCCACAGGGCCGTGTTGCTCATTACAATCTGCTGTAACTTTTCAAGGAAGGTCGAGTTTTTAACCGAGTAGGTGACTGGAGGGACTGATGTATACTGCGGAAGTGTTTCAGTTGCGTGGAGAAGTGTGAGCCCTAATGATCTCCAATTATCTCGTGAACAGGTTCGCTCGGAAGTGCAGCAGCAGGCACTGCAGGAGTTGACGCAGAGTCTACAGGAAAAGTGCTTTGACAAGTGCATTGCTCGCCCCACCGGCAAGCTAGACGGCAAGCAACAGAATTGTCTGGCGCTTTGTATCATCAGATACATCGACACGATGAAGGTGGTTTCGGAAGCCATGACACAGCGTGGTCCTCATGTACGGGGAGTACATGTCTCTATCGTTTAAGCAGACTGACTAACGCTATGTTTTTTCTTTTAATGAAGGGTTAAAATAGGGCTTATTTCTTAGTGTTGACGGAGTCAGTGCAGTAGAAGGTGGTGCGAATCCTCATCTTAATACAAGCAGTTTTTATGCCTTACGTCACGAAGTTAGCTCTACGCGAGGAAAAGTGTTACAAAGTTCAGCTGTCGTGAAGGGGTTGAAAATTATTATAAATTCAATTAATTAACAACACAAAGAGATAATAAGCCAGTCCTCCTTGTTTTACTTCCCGGGTACTTAGTACTTCCGTCCGAACCAACAAATCGATCAATTACACTTGGGGTACACTTCAAAAGGTTGTTCCAGGCTGCCCCCAACACTAGCGCACTTCAAACGGCTGCTGCTCCACTTGCTAGGGCGTTCGCTCAACGACTTCCTTGTATTACACTTGGTTTTTGTATAAGATCAAAAAAGAATGTTTTTTACGGCCGCCAGAGATCTGCGCACTTCAAGGGAAATTTCGTTCTATTAAGTATTACTACCTCCTACATCAACGTCAATCACCTTTTTTACCCACTACTTTGTGGTTACTTCAGCGCTGACTTCAATACGTGATAGTTACCGCTGAGGCCCTCTGTAACCTGATTGATCATCCTTGAGAGCTACCACTGATTCCCTCTGTAACCTGATTGATCATCTTTGACAGTTACTTCAGAAACCCTCTGTAATCTGATTGAGCGAGTTGGCCGTCGCGAGGTGGCCATCGCATGTCACTCCTGATTGGTCAAAAATTCCACTTATTTTTCCACATTCATACTAATCACAAACAAATTAGTCGTGAGCGAGTTGGCCGTCGCATGTCACTCCTGATTGGACAAAAATTCCACTAAATTTTTCCACATTCATACCAATCACAAACAAATTAGCCGTGAGCGAGTTGGCC
>CM047587.1:15793708-15808965 GCA_026184515.1 Peronosclerospora sorghi | reverse complement strand
CCACATTCATACCAATCACAAACAAATTAGCCGTGAGCGAGTTGGCCTTCGCATGTCACTCCTGATTGGCCAAAATTCCACTTATTTTTCCACATTCATACCAATCACAAATAAATTAGCCGTGAGCGAGTTGGCCGTCGCGAGGCGGCCGTCGCATGTCACTCCTGATTGGTCAAAAATATTTTTTTCATAAATGGAATGAAACCACTTGAGAACAATTGAGAAGGCCAATTGATCAACTTGGGCGGCCGAGGGCGCATGACTTTCCGGGAGCTCCCACCACTACCAGACCCGCCGCTATGCTTATAAGGTGCGTCTGTGTCTTGAGTTTCTGTAGTAGTGCTGACAGTTTGTTTTCGTGATCTGGTTCACCTGTTATCCCATGTGCCCTAGCGTCCCTATCCACGGAGTATTAAATAAAGCTGAGGACGCATGACTTGTCGTTGGCTTTGCCACCATAAATGAACATGTTTTTATGCTTGTAAGTTGCGCCAATGTATTGACCTTCTTTGATGATACTAATGGTTTGTTTGCATAGTCTGGTGAACTTATTACTCCATGCGCCCGTAGAGCCCTAGCTTTCACTGCTGTGATGCTAAAACCAACACGACTGTAATGAGACACCGTGTGGATGCAATACACACTACTTAGAGACGTAAGCTGTAACGGGGTTACATTCGGGTTACATTGAGTGTTGGTGTACATGAGTACACCACGGTTGAGGTCAGTATTGGCCGGTTGGAAAGGTTTCGAACCTTTGGTTATTTTAACCAATCAGGGCAGGGGACCTTGGTGTGGTGGTGTGTCAGCCATCCACGTGTCAGTACACAAGTGTGTACACTACATTTTAGCTAGGTACAAATTAGGAATATTCTACTTAGTATTACATATAGTTTATATTAGTTTAAATTAATTTAGGCTAATTACATATTAAATATATTCAGTTTACATTTCACTCTAAACTGCAGGCGCGCGACCACGCCCGGTCGCGCGCGCAGTGAGTGCCGTAGGTAAGAGGGAGCCCTCCCTTTACCTACACCCTTTGTAAAGGAGCCTTTCCGTTAAGGCATTAGCGGAGCTCCTTGCCGTTAAGGAATTAGCGGAGCTCCTTGTCGTTAAGGCATTAGCGGAGCTAGGCGCAACACCACGCCCGGTCGCGCGCGCGGTGAGTATTGTAGCCCAAGTGAGTTCTCCTTACGCTACCTCCCTTTATAAGGGAAGCCTTGTTACAAGGGGTTAGCGAAAGCTATCTGTAAAACACCCCGGGAATCTTGGCCCCGAGTAGGAGAGCTCTCTCCTACTAAGCCCTTTATAAGGGCGTATCGACTAAGTAGCGGCGAACGCCGCTTAAACGAAAGTCTTCCTCTGTGCGCTAGCCGCACCGTGCGTGTACGCACCCGGCTACAGACGCATCGTTCGCATTGTTCATAGGATGAAGGCACAACACAATCTTTGTTGTTGATGTTCAATGTTTGCAGACGCCACATCAAGTCAAGGCAACATTGTGCTAGTATGTAGAGTTTTGGCATAGTAAAACTTATGCCGTGAATTGATAACTACCACAGATCATCTTCTATATGTTGTAAATAAAGATTCCATTTCACCACACAGCTTACTGCGCAGTATTATTAGAGACAATACATCAAGACAAGAAGTTTGTGTGTACGGGTAAATTGCTTCGTCTTGGAGATCGTTGTCCATATTAAATAGCGAGACTACAACCGACAAAATAAATGCGAACTTGACCCGAGATCAACCGACTACTAACAGTACCAGCAAGCACGCCCGAGTTCATCATCCTGAGTATATCGTGCTAACAGTAAACGCAAGCGTCTGAACTAGCAGGAACGTGTGGTGGAGTCAAGTTCAAAATCGAACACAGTTGTGTCGAGAACCTGACCACCATCGTGCCCAGCCTTCCAACATAGGGGGGGTTCCCCGCGGACCTTCGCTTGCGATCCGATCTGATCGTCCGCTGCTAGCAGACGACCGATCATCAACAGAAGACATCTGGTCCGATTGATCTTGCGTTGCCATCTCACCTTGTGTACCCGATGGAATGGGCTAGTTCAACACTCGGTGGATCGTGTCGCTGGTTGACTTGGGTCTGATAGTATGCAGACCGTACTGGGGGGTGTACCCTGGGCGGAACTCTTCACCCTGGGTACTTGTAGACCGGTTACACTTGAAATATGTATAGTCCAATGGGTCGACCGTCCAATCGATCTAGACCCAACCAATACGAGATAATAGAGGGTAGACCACTCAACTGGTCTAGCCCCTGACCAATATGAGAGAAGACCAAAGCCGGTCTAAACTCCAACCAATGTTATAGTAAGCCAATATGTCCACGTAAAGATTCAATATGCTCGTGGTCTCCACGTAAAGACCAATCCACTTGTTAGTACGTTCCAAACGTACGTGACTTAAACTTGTGAGAAGTCAGCCAATGGATACTCCTGTCGAAGGACTTCCAGCGGGCCAAATACGTCTGCGACGCGCCCCGACCGGGTATAATGAGCACGAGGGGATTACTCGACCCTCTGCCCACAAACACTCCGCGACGTGCGAAGGCGACTTAGAAAACCAAACTTTTAGAGAGTCTCTTAGGACCTCTTAGCCACTTTTCCAATCCAAGACCAATTTACTTCTTTTCCACTAACCTTACGGTCCCAATATGTACCAAACACTAAAATATGTAAAATACACGCAATGCCATGTGACTTACCAAAATCCGTGTGCTTGACACTCCTTGCACATGATAGGCTTAAAAGCCCCCTTGTTTCCACCAATCCGATCGCTGACCAGCTGATCGGCACGCCGTTGACAGAAGGTGACCAAAATTTTGCCTTCGCTTCGCCTGATCGACATCGCGTGACCACTTCGATCAGCTCCGCCCCATATTGGACGGGCTGATCGGCGCTCGGCATGATCTGTCTCGCCTAGAAGCGTACTGGTCACACCTCCGGGAACAGCTCGCGCTGGTCAACCGGCAGAAGTTGGAGGATCAGTCCGACCGGACCCTACTACGTATCTAACATGGTGACCTAGAGAAGCAGATTAGCGAGCTACAGGTCGTGGTCAAGGGTCAGGTCGATAAGGTCTGGTCTTTCCAGAGCCAATCGGACGTCTGGACCCAGGCGTCAGACCGCCGTTGGGCTGTCGTAGAGCAGTGCCATAAACAGCTGACCTACTTGCTGTACCGGCGTCCGGCTATTAGCTCCAGCGCGGACCAGTCTGCATCGGCCGTTCGGGTCGACCTACACCAAGGTCGGGAACAATGCCACTCATTGGCTAAAATTTGCCACTCCAAGATTTCGAAAACTTCCAAGCGTAACGCAAGGACGCGTCGAGTGGCTCAAGGGCGCGGGGCATAGCTCGTGACTACGAATTCGAGGAGAAGCGTGCGGTACCCCAAAAGAAAGCCAAGACGATGGCGCATCTCTCAATCCCAAGATCGGCCACAGCCGGCACTTCCAACATCACCAAATATCATGCGCCCTCGCGCCCCCGTGCTGTTCGTACCCAGCGCACAGAGGTCCCCTCCGGAGGGGACTCGGACAGCGGATCTGGAGATTCTGAGTTCACACTCAGCGCGTTATCTAAGTCCCGGTCCGATCGCGTCGAGGTCCGGCTCCGATGAAGTCTGCATCGGGGACTGATCAGGCGATCAGTTCCCAGAGTAACAAAACTGCACGGGCTCGTGAAACACCTGGATCAGTGCCTTCTTGCCTGCCTGGCACTTCTGGACTACGCCGTCACGCCCGATTGAAAGGAATATCGATTGGAGATCGACCTCTCCCATCGCGGACTTTCGACGCCGTTATGCCGTGGTCACCGGGGCAGATCGGTAGCTTGCAACGGCCAGCCCTGACCAAACAAGGTCTTGTCCGGTTTCTGTCCCGACCCGACTTTTGGCTCTTCCCTCCAGCTCCGAAGACTCCTGACCCATCTGCGTGGAGAGCAGATCTGGTTACAGGAGCGCAGATCTGACTGGTATATTCAGATAGGCCATGGGAGGTGTAGCTCAGCGCCAAGTTGGACTCGATATTTGCGTCAACTCCTTGGGTCGATTCGCTCTTGGATCGACTTCGGACTTTCAATGCAGCCCACTGCCAAGCGATATGGGAATCCACCCATTACCTCGTCCTTCCCGCGGGTCAGAAGTTGCGTGACGTAGACTTGATCCTGTATCGGAAGCTCCTGAAACAGCGCCGGAGTCATGCGGGCGAGTCCTGGCTGATCCTATGTCAGTTTGTACTGGAAGGGATGTTTGCCCGCGAGTGCGACCTCGACGTTTTCTTATAACCAGTGTTTCTTCACATGGCCAAGCGTTGCATCGAGAGCCCCGGGGTGTTATCTGAGGATGGCATCTGGTATCCCGGATTCTTTGTGACGAGCCAGTTGCAGACCTGAAGGACGCCTTGATCCAGATGGATCGGAAGGAGCCTTGGCGTAATCAGTTCCAGGACCAGATTGTAGATCTCCCGGCGCTGACTATCGCTCGCCTGTGGGGTGAGTGCGAATCTTGATACGGCAATAGATGACTAGGTAATTCGTAATATACGTCATCATTCTTTCAAACTTCTTGATCACCTGATCACGTGACCAAAATTCATTACTTTATCCAAACTTGCACCAACACGTTATCATATACAGTTCCATTCACATCGCGAAAATCATCATCACTTTCGTCACTCCACTACTCCAGTTCATCACATTTCATCACACTAATTCACAATAATTCAGACCTTACACATATTCACACCGATCGATATACTGATCGGTGCTACTGCGTGTCTTGATATTCATCTAATGAGTCTGCATCACTGTGAAGAGATTCCGACTGACTCGTTCTCGCTCGAACTCTCGTAGCAGTGCTCCACAATTTATATTAAGTTCATCGAACAAAGTTGCTTCATCATGATCTTTCAACCGGACCAGATATTCTTGGTGGGTACGACCGAAACGTGTCTTCTTGAACGATCGGACATCTAGCACCTTCTCCACCTCGAATTCGTCCTCCTCCAATGGCCTTTCCCAACTGTCCTCCGGCAGCAGAGCTTCATCAAAATCGAATATCTCCGCTTCATCCACCAGACAGGGTGTTTTGGGCCGATCGGGGAACTATCTGACCAGCTTCAATTTGGACACATGCACGATCGGAAAAACTTTATAATCCGTGCCGATCGTGATCAGACGGGTAGCATGCTCACCGATCAGCTCTGCTACAGGGAAAGGACCGTGCCACATATGAGCCAACTTCCTTGCATAACCTTCCTTGACCCGATCGAGGTATAACCAGACCCTCGCCCCTGGTTCAATACCGTGAGGTCGGACCTGATCGTTATTCCGATCTGCTAAATCTTATGTGGCCTGACGCAACTTTTCGTTGACGACTTCCTTCGCATGTTGATAGTGCTTCTGGACCTGCATACGCCAACGGCGGGCATTGCGATCACGGGTCCGAGTGCAGCCGATCGGTATAGCCGCTTCAAGTGTCGATCGGGGGTCCCATCCATACGCCAGATAGAAAGGCGTCTCTCCTCGTACCCGATCGGTTGAAGAGTTGAGTGCGAATACCAGTCTTTCTGCATACTCGTCCCAATCTCGCTGGTCTGGATCAGCAACGTACATCTTGGTCGCCCTCGTTATGGTCTGCACCATGCGTTCCGCCGATCCATTTGTTTGCGGACGATATGCCATCGTCGCACTCTGTTTCTGGTCTAGCATGTTACTGAACGACCGGAACACCTCGGCCATAAAACCGGGTTCCCGATCTTTTCTGATAACTTCGCTGGCGCCGAACCTTCTAAACACGCATTCTTCGTAACTCTGGGCGATCTGCTCCACAGATCGGGATGCACTAGCCTTTGCAATCACCAGACCGGTGAATAGGTCGACCCAGATCAGCAGCTCAGTGTTGCCGCGTGTCGATCTGGCCAGTGAAGGTATGTGGTCCATCGCTATCACCTGGAAAGGGTAGGTAGTCTCGATATTTCCGGGCGATCGGCCCTTCACCCGCAACTCCGCCCGCTGTTTCCGTGGTTCTTCTTGTAATTTTTTTTTGGTTTCGGGAACGTGACAGATCAGTGCTCTCACCTTTTCCCCGTTTGGTTCACGTTTGGCCCCGAGCGTTTGGCTGCTGTAAGCGCCCCACGGGAACTCTTGGTGGATTTAGTGAAATTCCCTTCTCTTGTAAGGTCTATGCTAGGAATACATTTATTTGGGTGTTCCTTTAGCTGTTTAAGACTCCAGAGGCTCCGCGATCAGGCAGTGAAGACTTCCGCTGCCTGATCAAGTACCCCCTTCGTCGATTAACACCTGATCAACACTCTGCAACTTGCAACCCGCACTCATTTGCTCGCAACTAGCGCCAACTAGCGTCTGATCAATTCTGATCAAGCCGTATCACTAATGATCAGCGTCTTTTAGTGCCCGATCAAGCCTTATCTTTGTTGATCAACGACTTTTAGCTCCTGATCAAGCCATATCAAGTCTGATCAACGAATTTTGGCGCTTGATCAAGCCTGATCAAGCCGGATCTCTGTTGATCAACGACTTTTAGCGCCTGATCTCTGCTGATCAGACCTGATCGCACCTGATTCAAGCTTGATTGTACTTGATCACGCCTGATCAGCACATAGGACGTTGCGTTACAAGTTTTCCTACTCTTGCATCAAGGAATTGTCGTGTTTACATCCCCGCCACCTGGAGAGCGACCTACGCCCAAGCCGTCGGGTACACCAGGTGAGAAGAAACACAAACAGTCAAGGACAACCGGAGGACCCCCTTCGTTAGTCGGCAGTCCGGGCGACGTGGTACCGCCTGATCTAGCCTCAAAAACTTTTATCAGCCGCTCCACCACAGTACTCATTTGCTACAAATGGCGATACTAATCAAGCATCTTGTCGAGAGCAAATTTTCAGGTCTTACCCAACAAAGGCTTCATGAATGGAAGCGAATGGCGATGTGCAGTCCGGTACTTTTCAGTCTCCATTTCAACATTTATGGTGGAGTCGAGTTCAAAATCGATCTCCAGTGTCCCGAACCCGATCACTATCGTGCCCAGCAGGCCAACTTACGGGGGGTACCCCGTGAACCTTCGCCTAACCACCGATAGGATGACCGATCAATGCTGCAGGACGCCTGTCCGATTTAGTTTGACGCTTCTATCCTTGTGTAGCCAATGGTTTGGGTTGCTACACACTCGGTGGACCGTCGCGCGATATGGACTTGTAGGGATCGGTACGGATCGATACACTTCTGGGGCAGGGTGTATCTAGGGCGGAAATCTTAACCCTAAACACGTCAATATCCACAATATAGTTAATCCAATATAAGTTCAGGGTGGATCGCGTATAGCCGATCGTAGAGCCCAGCCAAAACGAGAGATCGATAAACCAATTAGGAACAGCCAAAGTAACATAACCAACAGCTTGGGGATCCACCAATGAGATCTACACCCAACCTTTCCAATTAATAGTTACACGTTCTTAGCATGTGCGACTTGAGAGTGAGTGTTGCTGTGTAAACTACGCGTTCCCGTCGTGGTACTTCCGGCGGGCCAAGTGCATCTGTAACGCGTCCCGTCCGGGTAAGTTGATAAAGAGGAGACCTTCTTAACCCTCCGATACCAAATAATCCGTAGTAGGAAGGGGTGACTTATGCGTAAAACCAAAGAAAACGTACAGTGTATTTAATATCCATTAAAAAACTAATATGTAAACTACATGAAACCTCGTGTGACTCACATGAAATTGCGTAATTGACACTCCTGAGACACGATTGGCCCAAAATACTCTCCCCTTTCAACCAACCCGATCGCTACAAACCGACCAACGGTATACCGGTATGAACTGGTCACAAACTTTCATCTTCACTTCGCCACAGCCCCCCTAAGTCTGGTCGCAGCCGAACAACGGTAGCGGCCCGATCTCACCAACAGTCTCCATTATACCATGCATTAATCAGGATCTACTCCACCAGGTAATTGCACTCGATCTCCGATCGCCCCATTTCCTTCATTAACATTTGTCTTCGTAGGCGATCGGTGCTCTTATTCCCCACATATTGCCTTCCCTGTCCTATCGGACCGATCTGACGACTCCTGCGATACTCAAATTGTCGTTGAACTAGACGAGTATCGAGTCGAGGTCGATTGGCTTTGGAAGGTGAAAGATACACTCCAGCAAGAATCAAAGGTTGAACGTCAAAAGCGGACCACGGTCGACGCAACATATCAGCAGTTGAGTCAAGATGTAACTTCGATGTTCAAACAGATTGATGAAGTATAGGCCGATCGTACACTCTTTACAGCCGAGAATGAACGTCTCAAGACCTTGGTTTCACAACAAGTCAAACAAGCTATGTTGATCGTCCGTTAAATCCACCTTAATCTGTTCTCACTTTCTTCCATGTGAAGATCCACTGCTGATCGGTATCACCCAAGCAGTAAACGCGCTGCTCACCGACGATTGCCAGATGCATAAACATTTCGATCAGCTCCGACCGATATTGGAGAGGTTTATCAGTGCTCGTCAAGATTTCGATCGCTTCGAGGTCTGCAAGTCATATCTCCAAGAACAGCTCGCGCTGATCACCTGACAGAGGTAGGAAAATTAGTCCGACCGGTCTCTTCTCCACACTCAGCAGGGAGAATTGGAGCGTCAGATCACCGACTTCCAACTTTCGGCTCGAGGCTACGCTGACAGAGTTGACTCCCTCCAAGGCCGACTGGACGTTTGGACTCAGGAGTCGAATCGTCGCTGGGCCGCCATCCACCAGTACCGTCATGTGTTGACTGTCCTATTATCTCATACATCGATCGCTAGCTCCAATCCCTGCGGATCTGCTTCGGTTTTCCTCGCGAGTCTTCGATCGGATTCCACCGGTTACGCCCTTAAATCAAGCCCGACTGAATCTTCGCGCCATTCATTAGCTGAAATTCCAACCCACAAAATTCATAAACACAATCGGAAGCGTGAGTCCGCGGCGAGAGACGCCAGTGCGCGGGGTGTAGCATACGACCATGACTACGAGGAGAAACCGGCCGCGCCGCGAAAAAAAAGCCAGCACGCAGACAAAGCTTCCAAGCGCGACGGAGGGTCCAGTTAAGACGGTAGAAGCGACGAAAATCCATGCGCCCTCGATCCCACACACTATCCGATTCAAGCGCCCGCATATCTTGTCTGGGGAAGACTAAGAGGGTGGAAGATGGCTTCTGATGAGCTACTTCTTGCTCTATCTCAGTCTCGATCCACCCAACGTCGTCGTTCTTCTCTATATATCGAGAAGCCAGCGTCGGAAGCCGATCAAGTGACAAACATGAAGGACAACAGTGTTGAGGGAGCATCAGAACTGACCGGCGAGACGTCTGGACCATCTCTCCAACCTGGCACTTCTGGTTTGTACCGCCGTGCGTCATTAGGAGGGTTGGACGTCGGTGATCAGCCTATACCCACTAAAATCTGGATGTCGCCGCCCCTTGGTCGCCGGGACAGATCGATCTCCTGCGCCGGTCAGTTCTGACCAAGCAGCTGCTGGATCGGACTTTTTCACGTCCATATTTCTGGCTTTCCCTCCAGCAGTAAGTCATCCTGACCCGTCTGAGTGGCGTCCCGATCTTATCACGGGGCCACAGATCGCCCTTCTGTTCGAAGCCAAGCCATGGAAGGTCTTACTTCGTTCCGATTTGGGAACCATGTTTGCGTGGACGCCTTGGATCACTTCGCTTTTGGATCGTCTTGGGAAATTTCACGATGTCTATGGTCAAGCGATCTGGGAGTCTTCGGATTAACTTCCTGCTCCCCACCGGTCGAGTAAAACGGGACCAATAATTGGCTACCATCCAGAAGAAGCGCAAGCAACGTCGAAGACGGGCGGGTGAAGCCTGGCTGTCCATATGCCAGTTCGTACTGGAGGGCATGAAGACACGTGAGTGCGACATCGACATTTTCCTGTACCCAATCGTCCTCCATATGGCTAAGCGTCGCATGAAGAAAGCCGGGGAATTGAGTGAAGACGGCGCTTGGTATCCCGGCTATCACTGTGACAAGGTGATCGACAACTTGCAGGACGCCCTGTGTAGCCGGTGGTTACACGCACGGTGCGGCTAGCGCACAGAGGAAGACTTTCCTTAAGCGGCGATATGCCGCTACTTAGCCGATACGCCCTTATAAAAGGGATTAGTAAGAGAGTTCTCTCTTACTCGGGGCCAAGATTTCCCTTGGTTTACCAGTTAGAGTTAACTAACGCCTTGAAACAAGGCTTCCTTAGAAAGAGAGTAGGTAAAGGAGGTATTCCTTTTGGCTACAAACACTCACAGCACGCGCGACCGGCCGAGGTCGTGCGTCTAGCTGGATTTGCGTGTTTTGCAAACTGAATATATATTTAATATGTAATTAGCCTAAATTAATTTAAACTAACGTAAACTATATGTAATACTAAGTAGAACCTACTAAATTTGTACCTAGATAAAATATAGTGTACACCACTTGTGTACTAACAAGTGGCTGGCTGCCACGCCTCCACCAAGGGCTCCTGCCCTGATTGGTTAAAATAACCAATAGGTCCAAACCTTTTGGACCGGTCAATACTGACCCCAACCGTAGTGTACTTACGTACACAACATAACTAAATGTAACCAGAATGTAACCCTGTTACATCCTCCTCTATCAAGACTATTGCTTACGCAATAAATCAATTTTAGTTGGAGAAGTCCAACTGACAGAACTTCTGGCTTAACCATGAGCACCTTTAGTGGTGCTGAGGATTCACCCCGGGAAGAGGGTGGAAACTATTCCGATGACTCGGAATCGGGTGCCCTTAGGGATACCTCCCCAAAGCCTGACCGCTCCGACAACGCCGAACGGCGATGTCGGCAGTCCAACTCGTTCCCCACACGTGGGGAAAACGCACTAACTCGTGCGCCACCTCTTCCAACTGCGGATGATGTATCCGAGTCGCCGAAGGCGACCATCACCGATGAGCCAGACACGACTCAGGAAGCTCGACGTGCCGTACCGGCACGGAAGGGTCCTCGTGACCCTGAAAAGAAGGTCAAAAACGAGGCAAAGAGAGTTTTAGCCTCCCATATCACCGGCCCTTCGGCTGAACTGCCGCGTGAGCTCGCGCACCGGAAACAACTCCGGGCAAGACTGCTAACACCAAAGCAGTTCACGGTGAAATCATACCGAGCACGCCTCGTGAAACAGGCGCGGGGTGCCGTCGTTGAGCCCCTCCACGAAGTTCCCTACGTCCTCCTGCAAGGCGAGGATGTCGAGGAAGCAGAACGGGCCTTCCGCGCTTGGGCGGAAGGGGAGAAGCAACTCCCTAACTTTGACGAGTTGTACAGCAGCTATTCCGAACGAGATGTTCGGATATAGAGGGCGTTGCGCTTGGCGTATGCTCAGGCCAAAGCTCTGGGGCAATTACCTGCCATAGAATTCACGCGCCCTGGGTGCCGGTGTGCAATGCAAACTCTGCATCTGCTTCCGACAAACTCCCAACTACTGGGAGTAAAGGGGCTTCTTCCGCCCCTTTGGTCGTTGACTCGCAGCGGGATTCTCCCTCTCGAAAGCGTCAACGACGTCATGGCAATCCTGCCGCAGGGGAGTCTCGGACTCCCACAAACTATGTGAATGTGGATAACCTTTCCACTTCACCAGATATTGGGGTTCACCCCGATGACGGCGCCGCGCCATCAAACGCTCCTCATGATAATATGGAGTACCCTCCGTATCGAGGACTGGCGGAGGAGGTCGCACTTTTGCGACGTGAGTTCCACGAGCACTGTGATCGACACAGCCGTCGCATCCAGGATGTCCAGGAGGGACTCCACGACGAGGGGAGTGCGAATGAACGCATCTAGAAGCGGCTTGCCTCTCTAGAATCCGCCGTTGCGGAGTTTCATGTTCGCATTTCGACCCTTTCGGCGTTATTCCGACCTGTCGTGCCTTTCGGCTACCCAACTCCCCAACCGCCTCCAAGAGAGGACACGCCTCCGGGTTCTGGTATGGTTTGAGCATACCAACATAGAAGGTTGGATGCGTACGCATCGCTTTTGGGATATCCAAGGTATATGACAAGCCCTTTCGGGCTAGCACCTTGAAAGGACCCACATACCTGGGGTGCAGTTTGTTCCGTAACATGTTAGAAATTGCATGTGTAGGAAGGTTTTAGCGTTTAATAAAACACTTTCTCGTACTTTGTACGCCCTTTCGTTACGCCGACACTTGCGGTCGGCCTGTTCCTTTTTCTTGTCTTGGCTTTCCGCCTTGGCATCACAAACGTGTCGTAAGACACTAAGGCGCGTCGATAAAAACTTATCGATGTGCTTCCTCACAGATACAGGGTTGACATCAGGGAATTCTCCCCCCTTAAGCCCTTGACCACACACACGTGGTGTCAGCGGATCCCTCGGATTCACTAATCCGTTTACGTAAAACAGGGTAAACCCCGTAGATGCATGGACCGAATTGTTTATAGCGAATTCGGCCATATGAAGCATCTCACTCCTACTCTTTGGATAATCCGGACATAAACTGTGGATAATATCCTCTACAACGCGATTAACGCGTTCCGTTTGTCCGTCCGTCTGCGGATGATCCGCAGTGGACATAAGGAGCTTGGTGCCTAGACCCTTAAACAACACGCCCCAAAACTGTCCCGTAAAACGGGGATCCCTATCCAATACAACGGAATCTGTAACAGGGTTACATTCGAGTCACATTTAGTAGGTGGTGTACGTGAGTACACTACGGTTGGGGTCAGTATTGACCGGTTCGAAAGGTTTTGAACCATTGGTAATTTTAACCAATCAGGGCTGGAGCCCTTGGGAGTGGCGTGTCAGCCATTCACGTGTTGGTACACAGGTGGTGTACACTACATTTTAGCTAGGTACGAATTTGGTAAGTTCTACTTAGTATTAAATATAGTTTACATTAGTTTAAATTAATTTAGGCTAATTATATATTAAATATGCGTTTAGTTTACATTTTCACTCAACGACTACAGACGCACGACCTCGACCGGTCGCGCGTGTAGTGAGTGTAGTATCGTAAAAGGAGCCCTCCCTTTAGCTACACCCTTATTAAGGGAGCCTTACGTTAAGGCATTAGCGAAAGCTAATTGTAAACCAAAGTGGGAATCTTGTCCCCGAGTAGTTGAGCTCTCTCCTACTAAGCCTTTTATAAGGGCGTATCGGCTAAGTAGCGGCGAACGCCGCATAAAGGAAAGTCTTCCTCTGTGCGCTAGCCGCACCGTTCGTATACGCACCGGCTAAAGAATCGGGTAGACCATGCTGTCGAAAGACACGGTCTAGGAACACTTTCGCTGTCCTTGTCTATCTATGGACTCTGGCACCTCCGGCAGGTGAGCCATCTTGCTCAAACCGTCTACAAAGACAAAAAAGCCGGTGTTGCCGGCCTTATCCTTCGGAAAAACTGAAGATAAAATCCATACTAATGGATTTCTAACACTCCGTCGGAACGGATAAGCTCGCCAAAGGCGCAGCTAACTCTGCAGAGGGTTTAAACCTCTGACACGTCTCACAGGTGCGAATATACGCACCGACCCACTTATACATTTTGGGCCACCAATACAAAGCGCTTAAAGCGCTGTAGGTCTTATCCCGACCTAAATGACCCCCGGTAGGGGCGTCATGTGCCTCAAAGAGGACTCTATACTTCGGTTCCTCATCATGAGGAACTAACACCGGCGGAGTGTCCTCCGCGCTCGTGCTATAAAATAGCAAACCGTCACAGTACCTGTAACGGTGTAACCGAGCTTTAGCTTGACTTGACACGGTAGGCTCAGACGAGCCAAGTCTCTTTCCACCCAACGCTCTAATAAGCACCGTACATTGTGGGTCTTTCTCATACGCCTGGCGTATGAGATCCACCACAGACGAGGTGATGAATGTCGCGTAAGCGAGCTCGTAATGGGGACGACGAGACGGCGTATCTGCAAGCACGTTCTTCTTGCCAGGTTTATACTTAACCTCAAAGTTGTACTCCGCAAAGAAAGAGAGCCAACGGGCCATCCGTTGCGAGAGATGAGGCGACTTTGTCGCTGTCCGTAAGGATGCGTGGTCAGTATAAACCACGAACGGCTTTGAGCCGAATAGGTGAGCCCTAACTTTAACAAGAGCATACTTCATTGCAAGTAGCTCCTTGTCATGAACGGGATAATTCCGTCCCGCAGCTTTAAGCTGCCTCGACTCAAACGCAATTACGCGTTCCCTTCCTACATCGTCTGCTTGTAATAAAGCACATCCGCTTGCGAAATCGGAGGCGTCGAAGACGACACTAAATGGTTTCCCAGAGTCTGGGAGAGCAAGAACGGGATCTTTCAACAAGCTCCACTTAACCTCTTCGAAAGAGGTTCGGTGTTTGGTTTCCCAACACCAATCCACGTCCTTCTTAAGAATGTCAGTTAATGGCTTCGCCATTTCAGCGTAGTTCTCTCTATACTTGTGGAGATAAGTGGCTAATCCAAGCCACTTCCGTAAATCTCTAAGATTTACAGGCGAAGGCCACTCCACAATGGCTTTCACCCTCGCGGGATCCGCCTGCACTCCATCCTTACCGATGAAGCATCCGAGGAAAGGAATTTCTTCAGCACCAAAAATACATTTGGATGAGTTTGAATATAGTTTATGCTCTCGCATACATTCGAGAACCGCGCGAAGGTGTATTAGGTGCGTCTGAACATCAGACGAGTCGCCTTCCGCGCGACTATGAACGAATATATCGTCGAAGTACGTGTGATCGTACTTTCTATGAGGGCGGAAGAGTTGAGTCACCAAGCGATTAAAGTCGCTGGTGCATTCTAAAGCCCTTGTGGCATAACAAGCCACTCCCACAGCATGCCACTAGGCGTGCTGACCGCTGTAAGCGGAATATCGGATGCTCGCATGAGCACCTTATAATACCTGTCCACCAGATCTAATGCACTGTACACCGTAAATCCCGCCATATTGTTCTGGAGGACATCCTTCCGAGGAATCGGAGTCTGCATGGGTACAGTAGCTACATTCAGCTTTTTGTACGCATGCACAATGCGCCACTTTCCGTTCGGTTTACGAACACAAAAATTGGGAGATGAATAGGGAGACTTGCTCTCCCGTACCATCCCTGCCTCTTCTTTGCCCTTGAAGAATGCGTCGATGACGTCGCATTGCTCATTGGGGAGAGACCACTGCCTAGCGACGCAGTATTTGGTTCCAGGAACCAAATCAATTTCATGTCCGACTC
>CM047587.1:15778028-15793308 GCA_026184515.1 Peronosclerospora sorghi | reverse complement strand
TCCGACGTGCGGAAGAGTGGAACTACGGGTTTCTCCGCTTGGAAGCGCCTCGCGCTTAACCACAGGGGTCTCTACCCCTACCACTGGCGTCGCAACATCTTCGCCTAACAAGGCGTGGTCGGGAACCCCGACCTGTGGAAGAGACAAACCTCTGTCTCTTCTCTAGGAAGCGCCTCGCACTTAACCTCAGAGAAATCCACCTCTACCAATGGCGACTCACCAGTCTCGCCTATGTCGGCGTGGGGATTAACGGCCGAATCCCCCTTGTCAAGGAACACTTCCTTGACCTCATTGGGACTGATCATTTCAGACATCTTAATCTCTGGCATCTCACGCCAGAATCGCTTTTGTAATCGAGCAAAGGTGGGTTCATGACTCGCCAATGATTCACCTGATTGCGGGTGCGTTGAGCCAATGGATTTAGACTTCAAGTCTATCCATGGCTCGTGGCGTTCCAGCCACTTCATACCCAGAATGAGGTCATACCTCGAGTCCAAATCCAGGACTAGGCAACGTTCTACGCTTTAGAAGTCTGCAAACTTTAGCTTAAGGTCAATCGAGACCTTGGGTACAGAAACCTGTACGCCCATCGCTAGACGGACCGTGACAACGTCACGAGAACGTGCCTCTAGGGCCTCGGCATACAGCCGACTCTTCGCAACAGAAACTCGCCTGACATAATTGTCAGACGCTCCAGAGTCTATCAAGACTCTCCAAGGCTTCTCAAAGCCTTTCACGTCCGCAAGGAAAACCAGCAACCCTGGCTGGTACACCAACTCGGTACTAGAAAGCACCGTTTCCCTCGGGGCTTTGTACTGTCTTCCCCTACCCTGGGGATTAACAGAACTGAGGGATCTCCCAGTAGGGCGCCCCGCACCTACTTGAAACCGTCGTTTCTCGGTGGCTTGGGCGAGATCCTTTTACCCGCCCTCGGCCCCTTATAGCGAGTGTCTCGCTGAGGGTTTCGCGGACATCTGTTCCGCAGATGATCCGCACTTCCACACAGGAAGCATCTTAGCGGCCCACGCCGATGAAACATTGCACAAAGCTCCACTTCGAAGCTCTGCGAGAAGGATTAAGAGTGACTCTTAGCGGAAGGTTTCTACTCCTCTCCGACCTGACTAAGGTCCATGGGTTCAGGGCCCACCTTAGAGGAACGAAAGTTCCTCTCGGCGTTGAACGCCATCTTAACGCCTCCCCAAAGGATTGGGTTCGGCATCGGAAGAGCTCCGAACGTGCTGGACCTTCTTTCAGACATATCATGAACACGGGAATGGAAACATCGTCCAAGTACGCTTTCGCGTAAATCCCTGCCAATAGGGTCTTCAGTTCTTGGATGTACGTCTCCAAGTCCCTAGTGCCCTGGCGGAACCTAAGAAACGCTAGCTGATTCTTGAAAACCAGATCAGGAGTGGCATACATGTCCATAAGCTTTTGCTTAGAGACTTCCCAGGTTGGGAACACGTCCGTGACCAAATCCGAACACGTAAACGCCCATGTACGGGCTTTGCCCGTAAGATGGGTCAGTGGAAGTCCCGCTTGCAAGTGATCAACTATCACATTTGCTGTGGCAAAGGACGTTTTGACCTCTCGAAGCCACACATAAAGATTATCACCTTTTTCGCCGGTGAATTCCTTTACCTTAAAGGAAAACGGAGGGCGTACCCCCGTGTACGTGGAATGACTTCCACGATAACTTGCCTCATGGGCAATGAGGGCATTGACCCTCGCCTTTACGGCCTCTAGGCCCTGCTCCACTAGGAGCTGCATTCCTTCGTCACCCAGTATGGATAACAGCCTGTTAAAGGCTTCCTGCTGGACGAGGGTCAAACTATCCCAATCCTCCTGATTCATCCTTTGCAGAGGATGCCGTAGCCTACCAACCGAGGTGTTGGATTGACTACAAGTGCTACCAGATGTAGCCGGTGCGTACACGCAAGGTGCGGCTAGCGCACAGAGGAAGACTTTCCTTAAGCGGCGATGTGCCGCTACTTAGCCGATACGCCCTTATAAAAGGGCTTAGTAAGAGAGTTCTCTCTTACTCGGGGCCAAGATTTCCCTTGGTTTACCAGTTAGAGTTAACTAACGCCTTGAAACAAGGCTTCCCTTAGAAAAAGAGTAGCTAAAGGAGGTATTCCTTTTGGCTACAAACACTCACAGAACGCGCGACCGGTCGAGGTCGTGCGTCTAGATGGATTGGCGTGTTTTGTAAACTTAATGTATATTTAATACGTAATTAGCCTAAATTAATTTAAACTAATGTAAACTATATGTAATACTAAGTAGAATTTACTAAATTTGTACCTAGCCACAATGTAGTGTACACCACCTGTGTACTAATACGTGGCTGGCTGCCACACCTCCACCAAGGGCTCCTGCCCTGATTGGTTAAAATAACCAATAGGTCCAAACCTTTCGGACCGGTCAATACTGACCCCAACCGTAGTGTACTTACGTACACAACATAACTAAATGTAACCAGAATGTAACCCTAATACACCCTAAATCAACTCGACCAGGAGAAACCTTGGCGTAACTAGTTTCGTCGAAAGATTGCAGATCATCCGGCCATGTCAGTAGTCTATGGGGGGATCGTGAACTTTGACATCGCGAGCGCTGATCGGGTAATCACTCGTGCATTTCATTAATAATCATTTTCATTTTTAGATCAACCGATTGTCCCATCTGACTCTGTAATCATTTTTCCAAATTAGTCGCGATACACACTTAACACATCCAATCTACATCCGCACCGTGAGAATCATTACCATTGCAATGAAAAAATATTCACATATGTAGGTCACTTTACCGCCAACGATCTATCACTCCAGTTCATCGCAGATCGTTGAACACTCATAATCGTAACCATTATATAAACACCACACATATTCCACAACGACCGGTATTAATCCATGCCAGTCGATGTTACTGTGAGTCTTGATCTTCTACTTCGTGAGTCTGCATCATTCTGAAACGATTATGGATGACTCGATTTCGCTCGAACTCTCTCAGAAGCGAACCGCAATTCAGATCGAGTTCGTGATCCAAGTGGTTTCTTTGTGGCTTTTCCAGGGGATCAGATATTCCCGGCGAGTCCGACCAAAACGCGTTCCCTTGACCGATCTGACATTCCGTACTCTTTCACTTTGATTTTATCATCATTCGGTGGTATTTCCTCACTGTTTTCGGGCAATAAGAATTCGTTGAAGTTTAATCTGGACGATTCGTCTACCAGCTCAGCTTGGAAATTTGGGTGATCGGAAAAGCTTTGCGTAGCCATCCTTCTCCCGATACTTCGGCGCCAAATGTCGACATATTTGGGCGATCGGCTTGACATTACTCCTGCAGATATCACGAATAACCTTCCCGATCAGCAAATATCTTTTCTTCCAAATTATTTTCTTGAGCTGATCGATCTTCTCAGGTGTGTCGACATCTCGATCGCCTACTTTCGGATTGTCTAGGGTAACTTCAGACGGATTGGTTGACAGTTCGGGTAGAGCCGCAATCTGAATCTCTAATTTTTCAACGCACTCCTCTCCGCCCCCATGTATACAGACCTGGTAATCCTCTGGGGTAACTTTTCTCAATCCGCCCCTGTCGGAACGGGTAATGTTGTTCCCTATCGGTGGACTGTCCTTCTGCGATATCAACTTGGGTACAAGCGCCACTACACTCGTCTTCGACAACATTACTATCGACCCCATCTACCATCGGTTCCACTGTCACCTGATCTTGTAACGCAACTGTGCTGACGACCTTAAGCACATCTGCCTGTGAGTCCACTGGTATCAGGTAACTGTGTTGGCGACCTTCGGCATATCTTGTGTGTTACATAATCTAGCCTTTCCACTAAAGGTGAGGTGTCTTCTTCCACCGATTCATCATCGATGACCCGATCAGTAGTAGCTTCATATGCGATCCGATCGAAATAAACCCCGTCTTCCCTGGAACTTTTCCTTCGGTCAGCCACATACCAACGATGGCATTGTTGTCTAACATCAGTGGTTCGTCACTGATGTTAGTAATCTTCACGTAATCTTTTCGGCCTTCACTTTTCACAAAAGTCGATACCCAGCATTCGCCTCTGGTTATCCACAACTTCCTCGATCGGTAGCCCTTTTACACTGGAGTATCCGCCGATCGGTCCACAGGAATAGTAATATCCTGGTTCCATCTTACCAGATCAGAGTGTGATCCGTATAAGGAGCGTCGACCAGCTAGTTGGATCTGGACTTCATCCGGACGCGTGAGTACTCCATGGGACAAATCAAGACGTATACCTGCCGGTACCATAAAATCCATACCCAGGAGCGCATCCTGTCCGGTCAGATTACCGACCCAGGCGCTAAAGAAGTATACCAATTAATCTGATAGAGTAATCTTGACACGCGTCCTTCCTTAGGTCATATAGGAATTCCCTCCAAGTTCCGACGCATTCTTGCATCTGTGGGTCGTCTATTTGACATCCGACCTTACGAGCGAAGGTGGAGTCAATAATTGAGACTTCTTCTCCAGCGTCAAATAACATCGTTGTTTTTCATCTTTCCACAAGTTTACACTTGTTTAAACCTTTTTTCGGGAGCGTGATTCTTCCATATCCACGTGATTTGCCAGGCAAAAGGTCCAACTACATAACGACCTTCGATCAAGAAAAATAAAGCAGTCACAAGACTGTAAATTGAATGACTCCTGTCGGCTGTCCTTGTTGCCGTTGACTTGTCGTCCTTTGCAACATATGCATAGATGTTAAAAGTAGATCGCTCGGCTCGACCCAGATTCAAACATGGCGAGCGACCTAATATGAAATCTTTTCCACATCCGGCGGCAACATTCCTGCATGTTTGTCCGGCACATATTACTTGTTCATCTGGTTGAAAAACTCCTCCATCTTGCACTGTCCAGCTTCGTGAATTTCTCTACACGCCTTTCATACAAACAAACAGTGATCGGTAGGGTGGCCGCGTCTTTCACACTTCATGCAGGTAATTCATTTCTAGCAGCCTCGATCATCATTTTTGGTCGATCCGCAGTGTGTGCACCTCTTCCGTGTGGAATCTGTATCTAACTTGTTACCGCTTCTTCCCTTCCTCTCGGCACGACTTTACACCGGTCGGTTTCTCTGCGCAGACTGTGCGACGGAAATCT
Organism: Peronosclerospora sorghi; assembly: GCA_026184515.1. Taxonomy (NCBI): domain Eukaryota; phylum Oomycota; class Peronosporomycetes; order Peronosporales; family Peronosporaceae; genus Peronosclerospora; species Peronosclerospora sorghi. The sequence continues at coordinate 15,788,160 of CM047587.1, read as the reverse complement.
GACGGTACTGCTCCTCTTCTAACTCCAGGCTGGACCAAAAACCACTACTCTCCTCTTCCGATCCGGTGTTGGCATCGGCCACGATCGCTTTAATCGCTCGGGACGACCTGGCTGTGGGCCTTTTCACTGGATCGGCTTGAGTCTTCGATCGAAGTCGGCTTAATCCAACTGCAACCTTAGTTTTCATACTTCTGGAGTGGCGCAACATACGCAGTGTTTGCTCCATATCTCCTAAATCCTTGAGACGTAGCATGATTAGATGATTGGCCAGCTCTTGATCGTCAAGAATGCTGTGGTGGAGTCAAGTTCAAAATCGAATACATTTGTATCGACAACCTGACCACCACCATCGTGCCCAGCCTTCCAACTTACGGGGGGGTACCCCGCGGACCTTCATTCGAAATCTGGTCCGATCGTCCGCTACTGGCAGACGACCGGTCATCATCCAAAGACACTTGGTCCGATTCACTTAAGTTCATTTCACCTTGTGTACCCGATGGAATGGGCTAGTTACACACTCGGTGGATCGGGATCGATCTGATTCGGTCTTGAATATGAGACCATGCTGGCTAGGTGTACCTAGGGAGGAACTCTTCACCCCAGGTACGTACAGACCAGAAACACTTCCAAAAGATAAATTCCAATAGGTCGATCGTCCAAATGATCTAGACCTGACCAATACGAAATAATAGAGGGTAGACCAATCAACCGGTCTAGCCCCTGACCAATATGAGAGAAGATCAAAACCGGTCTAAACTCCAAACAATGTTACAATGAGCCAATATGTCCACGTAAAGACCCAATATGCCCGTGAAACTCCACAAACGATATCTCCAGGTAAAGACCAATCCAGTGAATAGCACGTTCCAAACGTACTTGAGTCAAAGTGTCGAGATCGCCAAATCGTACTCCCGTCGAGGGACTTCCGGTGGCCAAAATGCGCGTGCGGCGCGTCCAGACCGGGTATAATAGGCGAGAGGGGATAATTCAACCCTCTGCCCCCAAACACTCTGCGGCGGGCGGAGGCGACTAGTGTACGTGAAAAGAATAACGGCGACCCCTTGCTGCGGTGTAGACCAAGACCAGAAGAGGTTTTTGGCACTTATTCCTAGACCAAAAGACATTTACTTGGAAAATCCGCAACCAAAAGACTTCTACTTGGAAAATCGCAACCAAAAGACTCTTACTTGGAAAATCCTCAACCAAAAGACTCTTACTTGGAAAATCCGCATCCAAAAGACTTCTACTTGGAAAAATTGAAACTAACCAATAATACTACCTCCCTATGGTACCTAATGTACCCACATAAAATTATGTAAAATACCCAATGTCAGGTGACTCACCCAAGACCTGCGTTCTTGATACTCCTTGAATCTGATTAGGCTAAAAAGCCCCCTTGTTTAGACCAATCGGAAACTCGACCAACTGCCTTGACCAAAAGTGAACAAACTTGTGGTACACTTCACCACAGTGCTGATAAAGTGACCAACATGTTCCTTGGCGGCGCCGGTCGGCAAAACGGTCTCCTTGATCGGGATTCCTGCGCGCATCGCGGACACGTTGAGTCGATAAAGGTATTCAATCGGCGTTTCTTCGCCCCTTTTCCTCATGGGATGTTGTCTTGTGGCGGTAGAAAAGCCGGAGTGGTAATACTGTCCTTCAAATTCCAAACATAATAGGTACCAATCAGACCGGACATCCCGACTTAGTTGTTGAATCCAATTTGCAGCCTGCCCCTTCATCAAATCGGAAGATCAGGCACCGTTCTTTCTTCGGCGTCTGATCACGGAGAAAAGCGGACTTCGTTCGGCTGAACCACGATCGGGCTTGCTCTTCATCAGCATCTTTCCCCGTAAAATATTGCAATTCTGTGGTTGCAGCCATACGATTACTGTAGATCGCCGTGGAACTGAAATCAAAAGTCGTAGTCGAGGCTAAGTTTGCTTTGCGCGCCCTTTCTATGCCCGTACCACTATAGTCATCGTCAATTTCGCCAGTCGACTCCATGTCGAAATCGCTGCTGCTTGTTGATCGGCGAGGATGGGACGGCTGCGACTTGCACTTCGCCTTATAAACCACTCCTTTACCTTCAACCACCTTTTCCTATAATGCTACCGACTCCATACCAACTTCCGTGCAACGCTTTGGCAACCCGGTCGGCTTGGGCAAGAGGGCGCTGAGATGATCGGTGCTGATTTTCGATGAAACGTTCTATCATACCCTCAAACATGGCCTGCATGCTTCCTTGAGTTGCGGGAAAGGTGAGTGGGTCCTTTTGGGGGGGGGGTGTCGATACCTGTGGACGCCTCTGGGCCACCGACTTGCATGTCGCTCCACGCTGCCGCACGCCTTTTTTGTCCCGGACGACTGTTGTTGAAGCCCATAGTCATCCGATCCAAACCGACCTCCAACTCCGTCGAGTCTTTAGAGGAAGGTGGCGACCCGTAGAGTCAATTGATATCGGAAAGCAAAGATTCTCCACGTGATGCGGTGAGTTTAGGGGCTTCCAGTGCAATTGTGGTAGTTTGGAGGTCTACCGCCCCCACTAACGGTATTAAATGATCGTTATGGTCGGCATCGCTAAATTTAGCTTCCATATGTCAACTTCGAACAACTTGCTGACACCGTCGAGGTATTTCACTTTCATCCCGACCTCAGCCAACATCGCGAGGAAATTCTTCACCAGTTCCAGTGGTCGATCCGAGGCAATCGGTTCAGTAGTAGGTCAATTAAAACGATCGAGAATTAGGGGCTTGACGATATGTGTGGTGAAGTGCAAGTGAAAATATGTGACCAGTTTGTACCAGTGTACCAGGTTTCAAGGCAGATCGATCGGGTTGGCTAAAAGGACGGAATATTTTTGGGCCAATCGTATGCTTGGAGTGTTTTGTACGCGGGGTTGAGGTAAGGCACACGGTTTTACATATAGTTTACCATGTATTTTTATTGGATATTAAATATAGTGTTCGTATTACATCGGGTTGCATAGGTCGCAAGTGGATCCGATCTGAGTCATTGGGAGCAGGAGGCTGACAGAGTCCACTCACGCTTATTAATCCCGTCCGGGACAGAGAGCCCCACTACAGGGAGCACTCGTTACGTTCACTCACCACTCAAGTTCGGCCCTGCTCAACGGAGTCGGGTTATTTTTTGGCTGGGTTACTCATCGCGATCTTCTGCGATCAATTCCCCGGGATTGATGGTATTACTCATCTCAATCAGCGGTCAAGTGCCGGAAACATTTATTGGCTGGATTACTCATCGTGATCTGCGGTCAAGTGCCAGGGTTTACTATTGGCTGGATTACTCATTGCCTCGGGCGGTCAAGTGCCAGATTTACTCGCATTCGTAGTGAATATTTCCGCTTCGTTTGCAGATCGGCTATTTCGCATTATCCTTCGTTGGAATTTTGGATCAGTACCCCAGCAGTGGTACATCCATATCGATCTTCTCTAAAGTCTCCACCAAGCAACGGTCCACCGAATGTGTAGCCACCCATACCAATGGGTACACAAGGTGAGACGCGTGATGAATCGGACTCGGCGTCCTGCAGTGCCGATGCTCACCTGATCGGCACCCAGGCGAAGGTCCGCGGCGGAGTACCCCCTCCGTTAATTGGTCGGCTGGTCACGATGGTGGTTCAGTTCCGGACACTTCGCTGTTCGATTTTGAGCTCGACTCCACCACAAATGCGTTTCATATTTCTATCTCCTCTGCACAGGCGATGTAACTCTTCACGAGTCCCAAAATTTCAAAGCGATCCTGAAACGAGCACTACTTAAATCTTGTTGCGATTTCAGAAGCTGTTGGCGACAGTGAAAGACTGATTTTGGATAACGTGGTTCACTATGCTTCACCGGATTTGAAAACCATCATAATGGCTAAATTTGACTATACAAGTTCGGATTTTTTACGCCATACCAAAGAGCTATGTAAATTTGTTCAGGCAGTCGAGGGTGAAACACGAAGTGCAAAGGCTTTTAGTTCTGATGCAGTTATTTTCGTGGAAGCGAAGAAAAAATGGTGAAGTGCCATGGTTGTGGAAAAATTGGGCATATTCGTCCCAAATGTCCCGACAAGGGTGACAAAAAGGTTGATTTCGGACTGGCCATCGATGATAAACTGCCCAAAATGTGATGAAGCTCTTGGATTCTCAACAGCGGTGCTAGTATGCATCTGGTTAAAGACAGAAAAAAATATCTGCAATGGTCAGGTGGTTGCCGGTACATGATTCCAGGCAGATGGAAAGAATTGAAAGTTTCTATGAAAGGCTTGATAATGATCCAATCAAGCATATGGAAAGACGAACCAATTCGTGCTGAAAAAGTCTATTACGTGGAGAATTTATCGAAAAAAATCTTGTTGTATGGTCTTTTGGAAGCGAAAGAGTGTTAAATGGCATACTTCGATGGCAACCGAATTATGTTGCACAGGTCCACCCGATCTCCTATTTTAAATTCCAATCCTTTGAAAAACTTGTAATTTTCCCATATGCCTGCTAACAGGTGCCATCAACGCGTTCAACACCAAGCAGTTTTTTTTGTCACTGACAAGGTGCATACTGGTACCACTGTCCAAAATCCAAGTGCTTCATCCAATCCGGCCAGATTATCACTAATGGTTAGAAAGAAATAAACCTTTCTGTCGGCCTCATTGGAACATTTTGGACGAATGTGTCGAACTTTTCGCATCCATAGCATTTCATCACTTTTTTCTTTTCTTCAACCACGTTAATTGTGTCAGCAGCGAAAGCCTTTGTACTTCGTGCTTTACCCTCCACCGCCTGGGCAAATTGACATGATTCCTCGGCGTGACGCAAATAATCTGACTTTGTATGGTAGAATTTTGCCATTAACACGGTTTTCAAATCCGGCGATGCATAATGAATCACGTTATCTAAGACAAGTGTTTCACTGCCGCCGACGGCTTCTGAAATATCAACTTAGTATAGATAGTGCTCATTCCAGGATCACCTTGGACTCTTCCGGCTTGGGCTTGTAAAAAAATCATAGCTTTGTCAGATGTGATGGAAGTGTGAAATGCATTGAACATCTTTTTCATCACACATACACCATCGTAGGACACTCAGTCCACTACGTGTCAACTTGTCGATTATAATCTGGGATGTCAAGTCATTTTTTATTCAGTTATCATTAAGTCATCTTTTATTTTAAAGATAACCTGAGCGACTAGGGGCAAAGTATCTTTTATTCAATGTGACTCACATTCCCAAAATTTGGGTGATTTTTTAGATTTCATGTTGGATCGCAGTCTTTTTCGGCCCTAAATTGACTCAGCATGGGCAGAACTACTTCAAAATGACCAGCAACGTTGACAACACTCTAGACATGGATATGAGGGACCTTGAAATACTTTCTGAGACTGTTACCGAGACTGTTTATTGGTCTTCGACCTCGTCTACAGCAACCACGAGCACCACCAAGAAGATATCTGGTCGCCCAATTAATACTGTCTGGACCCACATCTCTAATGATAAAGATGCATTCCAAAAAATTATATCACCTGTAAAAATTGCAACACCATTGTTTCAGTTCAACAAAAGGAGGACTATGCCATCACTCATCTGAGAAAGTGCAAACCATTATTGGATGATCCCGTCATCAAAAACAACAAGCCGTAGTGGCTGTTAGACACTGTCCACTATAACAAGAAGAAGACGGATACTGTTTCTTCCACATAGGAAATGAAGGTGGACAAACAGACAACCCTTTATTCGTTTGTGGTTACGAAGCTAGCGACTGCCACAAAGGTCCAATTTAAAGAGACATTAGCGATGCATTATTACGTTACAGGTAATTCTTTTCAGAGAGTGGAAGAACCAAACCTGACGGCTGCTATTAAAGTTTTGAGGCTAGCGGACGATACTAAAGACCTTTCGCATACCCGCAAGCGACTAGCCGGTCCTTTGTTAGACTAACGCTACGACTTGTTGAAAGCCAAATGCGATAAGTTCTTAGGTATGACTTTGCAACCCGTTCACCTGGTCTCTGGTTCCTGATCTAACATCAAAAATGAATCCATTGTGAATTACACGGCAACAATCTCGCCCCACAAGCCATTATTTCTTGAGGTTATCGCAACATGAAAGCAGGGGCATACGGGCGAATAGATTGCTCAAGACATCAGCCGATTGATCCAAAAAATTGACATTGATTTTGTCGGCGCTGTTACTGATAACACGTCCGCCAACAACAAAGCATGGGGTCCTTTAGAAGCTGAGTATCCAACACGATTATTTTAAGGATGCACCTCTCATGGCTTGTCTTTACTTGTCGAAGCTATATTTTCTCCCTTCAAGACAAAAAAATCTGGCCAGTTGGTAGCAACATATCTTGTTGGATATCCATTTAAAGACACTTTGCTGATGAAGTGAAGAATTTTGCAAATTCTTCAACCATCACCGTTAAAGCCAAGCTTTGCGAAATTCAGGATCAAAAGGATGTCCGCAGGCTGGCTATGCCTACACCTATCATGTGGGGCTCTTTGTAAAATTGATTTGCCACGGTCCTTGCTCTGAAAATCTTTTATATGCCATCGTTTGCAAAAGAGAATTCCTTGATGCCACTACAACATTCCAGCTGAAAGAGCAGAACATGAGGATCAAGGACATCGTGACCCGTGAGGAATTTAAGGGTCACCTGGAAAAGTGCCTTGTCATTTTGGAGCCTATTGACAAGTAAATTGTCAATTATCAGTCGGATTCGTGTCCTTTCAGCAATTTTTTTTCCTGATTTCAGACTTCTCCTGGTGATTTCCAGAAGCCTTTCAACAAAGGCATGGTCACGGCTGTTGAACTCTCCTATCTCTGCGACTTGGTCACAGCCCAATTCAACTTCATGTATGGTAAGGCCCATGCTTTTTCTTGCCTCCTTGACCCTCTCTACTTGGGGAGCACGTTCCTCATACGCTGAAGAAGATTCTAGAAGACCGATTTTTCAAAATCCCTGAAGCCGATTCAACAGTTTCCGATGAAAAGCAAGAGGGAAAACTCCGTGAGGAATACACACAATTTTTCATCTCTACAAGAGAAACGATTCTATTTGGTTTAAACGGCTGGTTGAAGGTCAAAAACCGTACTCCAGTACTGGTATGCAGATGCAAGTGCTTGGCCCAACCTGCACAAAATTGTACTTCGATTATTTACGCTGGCGACATCTAGCGCTGCATCGGAAAGGAACGTTTCAACATTTGGATTTGTGCATTCAATAGTGCCCAATTCCTTGAGCAACAAAAATGTCGAGAAGCATGTCTACATAAAGACAAACTATGCAGCTCTAGAGGGTGTTCCCGTGTGTGAAAAATCGGAGTCAAACAGTGAAAATGACACCAATGCTGAAGAAGGCGGTGCACACGAGGTAAATATGTAACTGTAGATAGTTGATTATTTGTAGTTTGAAGTAGTTTACGCCTGTGTCTGCAACTGGAAATTTCTTTCTTTAATTCAATGATGTGCCTACTTGTACCACGCCCAGCCACCCAGTGCCCTATATCAGCTACTGCGCAAAATGAAGTGGTTTGGCCACCACCATAGACGTATAATCATCTTGAATTCATCTTTTAATAAAATATACTTTTGGATTTGAGGAAAAGGCATCTTTTACCAGCCCTAATTATAATATATTTCAGCCGTTTTTGTAACGGGGTTACATTTAGTTACGTTGGTGTACATAAATACACAACGGTTAAGGTCAAGTATTGACCGGTCCGAAAGGTTCGAACATATTGGTTGTTTTAGCCAATCAGGGCCGGAGCCCTTGGTGAAGGCGTGGCAGTCTGCCACGTGTTGGTACACAGGTGGTGTACATTACATTTTCGGCTAGGTACGGATTAAGTAAGTTCTACCTAGTATTGCATATAGTTTACATTAGTTTATTAAGTTAGGCTAATTACATATTAACTATAAATCAGTTAAAATCTACACTATATCCTGCTAGACGCCCGACCCGGAACGGTCGAGCGTGAAGTGAGTGTCGTAGCAGGGGGGCACCTCCCCTATCTACTCCCTACCAAGGGAAGCCTTAGATTATGGCGTTAGCGTACGCTAACAGTAAACTCAGGGAATCTTGGCCCCGAGTGAGAGAGCAATATCACACTAAGCCCTTAGATCAGGGCGTATCGGCTAAGTAGCGGAGTATCGCCGCTTAAAGAAAGTCTTCCTCTGTGCGCTAGCCGCACCGTGCGTTTAAGCACCGGCTACATCTGGTAGCACTTGTAGTCAAGACAACACCTGTGTTGGTAGACGGCATCCTCTGCAAAGGATGGACCAGGACGATTGGGGTGAGATAACCCCTGTCCAACAAGAAGCCTTTAAGAGGCTGGTACCCATATTGCGTCAGGATGGCATGTGCCTCCTAGTGGAGCAGGGTCTTAATACCGTGCGTGAGAGGTCGAAAGCCCTCATTTCCCATGAGGCGAGTTTTCGCGGAAGTTATCCCGCGTCTAAGGGGGTGCGTCCTCCGTTATCCTTTAAGAAAAAAGTATTCACCGGTGAAAAAGGCGATAACCTTTACGTGTGGCTTCGCGAGGTCGAAACGGCCTTCGCCACAGCGAAGTGATCGCTGATCACTTGCAAGTGGGACTTGCATTAACCCACCTTACGGGCAGAGCCCGTACATTGGTGGTTCACGTGTCCGGATTCGGTCACGGAGATGTTACCGAACTGGTATATCCTTAAGCGATAGCTTATGGACATGTACGCTACGCCTGATCTGGTTTTCCAGAATCATCTGGCGTTTCTGAGGTGCCTTCTGGGCACTAGGGACTCAGAGACATACGTACAAGAACTGAATACCCTATTGGCGGGGATGTACGCGAAAGCGTATTCGGATGATGTGTCCATTCCCGTGTTCATGTGAGGCCTAAAAAAAGGGCAAGCACGTTCGGAGCTCTTCCGATGCCGACCCCAATACCTGGATGAGGCGTTTAAGATGTCGTTTAACGCCGAAAGGAACTTTCGTTCCTTTAAGGTGGGTCCTGAACCCATGGACCCTAGTCAGTTCGAAGCGGAGGAGAAACCTTTCGCTAAGAGTCACTCTGAATCCTTCTCACAGAGCTTCGAAGTGGAGCTTTGTGCAATGTTTCATCGGCGTGGGCCGCTAAGATGCTTCCTGTGTGGAAGTGCGGATCATCTTCGGAACAGATGTACGCGAAACCCCCAGCGACACTCGCTATAAGGGGCCGAGGGCGGGTAAAAGGATCTCGCCCAAGCCTTCGAGAAACGACGGTTCCAAGTAGGTGCGGGTCGTCCTACTGGGAGATCCCTCAGTGCTGTTAATCCCCAGGGTAGGGGCCGACAGCACAAAGCCCCAAGGGAAACGGTGCTTTCTAGTACCGAGTTGGTGTACCAGCCAGGGTTGCTGGTCGTCCTTGCGGACGTGAAAGACTTTGATAAGCCTTGGAGAGTCTTGATAGACTCTGGAGCGTCTGACAATTATGTCGGGCGAGTTTCTGTTGCGAAGAGTCGGCTGTATGCCGAGGCCCTAGAGGCACGTTCTCGTGACGTTGTCACGGTCCGTCTAGCGATGGGCGTACAGGTTTCTGTACCCAAGGTCTCGATTGACCTTAAGCTGAAGTTTGCAGACTTCTAAAGCGTAGAACGTTGCCTAGTCCTGGATTTGGACTCGAGGTATGACCTCATTCTGGGCATGAAGTGGCTGGAACGCCACGAGCCATGGATAGACTTGAAGTCTAAATCCATTGGCTCAACGCACCCGCAATCAGGTGAATCATTGGCGAGTCATGAACCCACCTTTGCTCGATTGCAAAAGCGATTCTGGCGTGAGATGCCAGAGATTAAGATGTCTGAAATGATCAGTCCCAATGAGGTCAAGGAAGTGTTCCTTGACAAGGGGGATTCGGCCGTTAATCCCCACGCCGACATAGGCGAGACTGGTGAGTCGCCATTGGTAGAGGTGGATTTCTCTGAGGTTAAGTGCGAGGCGCTTCCTAGAGAAGAGACAGAGGTTTGTCTCTTCCGCAGGTCGGGGTTCCCGACCACGCCTTGTTAGGCGAAGATGTTGCGACGCCAGTGTTAGGGGTAGAGACCCCTGTGGTTAAGCGCGAGACGCTTCCAAGCGGAGAAACCCGTAGTTCCACTCTTCCGCACGTCGGA
>CM047587.1:15707818-15777628 GCA_026184515.1 Peronosclerospora sorghi | reverse complement strand
GAGTCGGACATGAAATTGATTTGGTTCCTGGAACCAAATACTGCGTCACTAGGCAGTGGTCTCTCCCCAATGAGCAATGCGACGTCATCGACGCATTCTTCAAGGGCAAAGAAGAGGCAGGGATGGTACGGGAGAGCAAGTCTCCCTATTCATCTCCCACTTTTTGTGTTCGTAAACCGAACGGAAAGTGGCGCATTGTGCATGCGTACAAAAAGCTGAATGTAGCTACTGTACCCATGCAGACTCCGATTCCTCGGAAGGATGTCCTCCAGAACAATATGGCGGGCTGTACTGTGTACAGTGACTTAGATCTGGTGGACGGGTATTATCAGGTGCTCATGCTAGCATCAGATATTCCGCTTACAGCGGTCAGCACGCCTAGTGGTATGCTGTGGGAGTGGCTTGTTATGCCACAAGGGCTTTCGATTGCGATTTTTCCAAGTAGAAGTCTTTTGGTTGCGAATTTTGCAAGTAAAAGTCTTTTGGTCTAGGAAAAAGTGCCAAAAACCTCTTCTGGTCTTGGTCTACACCGCAGCAAGGGGTCGCCGTTATTCTTTTCACGTACACTAGTCGCCTCCGCCCGCCGCAGAGTGTTTGGGGGCAGAGGGTTGAATTATCCCCTCTCGCCTATTATACCCGGTCTGGACGCGCCGCACGCGCATTTTGGCCACCGGAAGTCCCTCGACGGGAGTACGATTTGGCGATCTCGACACCTCAACTCAAGTACGTTTGGAACGTGCTATTCACTGGATTGGTCTTTACCTGGAGATATCGTTTGTGGAGTTTCACGGGCATATTGGGTCTTTACGTGGACATATTGGCTCATTGTAACATTGTTTGGAGTTTAGACCGGTTTTGATCTTCTCTCATATTGGTCAGGGGCTAGACCGGTTGATTGGTCTACCCTCTATTACTTCGTATTGGTCAGGTCTAGATCGTTTGGACGATCGACCTATTGGAATTTATCTTTTGGAAGTGTTTCTGGTCTGTACGTACATGGGGTGAAGAGTTCCGCCCTAGGTACTGTGGAGAAGCGTGTCCAAAATTTGGCACACTTCTGGTCAAGTTTCGTCAAGGCATTTGGTCTAATTTCGGATTGGCTTAAACAAGGGGGGCTTTTCAGCTTATCAGACTCAAGAAGTGTCAAGAACGCAAGTTTTGGTGAGTCACCCGACTTTGGATATTTTACATATTTTTGTGTGGGTACATTTAGGGACTATAGGGTAGTAGTATTTTAGTTGTGGTTTTACCTTTTAGGACAGAGGTTATACCTTTAAGTAATGAAATCTTTTAGCTTTCGGACAAGTGGATAAAACCTCTTTTGGTCTCGGTTCACGCCACAGCTAGGGGTCGCCGCTCTTCCCTTTTCGTACGCTAGTCGCCTCCCCCCGCCGCGGAGTGTTTGGGGGCAGAGGGTTGAATTATCCCCTCTCGCCTATTATACCCGGTCTGGACGCGCCGCACGCGCACTTTAGCCACCGGAAGTCCCTCGACGAGAGTACGATTTGGCGATCTCGACACCTCAACTCAAGTACGTTTGGAACGTACTATTCACTGGAATGGTCTCGGCGTGGAGATATCGTTTGTGGAGTTTCACTAGCATATTGGGTCTTTACGCGGACATATTGGCTTGTTTCAACATTGGTTGGAAACTAGACCGGTTTTGGTCTTATTTCGTATTGGTCAGGGGATAGACCGGAACGGTCGGTCTACCCTCTATTATTTCGTATTGGTCAGGTCTTGATCGTTTGGACGATCGACCTATTGGAAATTATCTCTTGGAAGTGTTTTTGGTCTGTTTGTGTCTGGGTGAAGAGTTCCGCCCCAGAGATACCTACCCAGATCGGTCTTCTATATTCAAGACCACTTCGATCCAATCTGCGATCCCGATCCAACGAGTGTGTAACTAGCCCATTCCATCGGGTACACAAGGTAATATGGACACTAAACAATCGGACCACGTGGGTTCTTATGACGACCGGTCGTCTGCTTGCAGCGGACGATCGGACCAGATCTCGAGTGGTGGTCCGCGGAGTACCCCCTCCGAAAGTTGGAAGGATGGGCGCGATGGTGGTAGTCAGGTTATCGATGCTAATGTTTTCGAATTCGAATTTGACTCCACCACAATGGTGCGCGTGCCCGGATCACTTGGTGATCGTGGACATCACCGTGCTGATAGTCCATCAAAAATTGGATTCGAAGATTTGAATGATTTGAATATGGAGTCGTTCTGGAGAGGACGTAAGGAGAGGCTATCGCCTTACTTTCTCGTTGTTGATAAAGATGGCGATTTCCGATCTGTCCTGGCGGAGGACCAGATCGGGATTAATAATTTTTTTCCTCCCCAAAAGGCTCCCACCGGAGCCGATCGGGACTATACCAGGTATTTCTATAGTTCCGGAAAGGATCAGGACCTTGGTCCTGATCCTATGCGTATGAATGAAAAAATTGATGGAAAACTAAAAGATGAAAATTACTTGGAGGCTGACTGGAACGATCCGGTCTACCTCCCTAAAGTCCCCAAGGTACCCAAGGTGCCCAGAAAAGGGGGCTGGGAATGCCACCCGACGAAGACGACTTCGAAGAAAAGTCGAAGGTCGGGGATAAAGCTATCACCGAACAAGACCTGGACAAGATGTATTATGTTTTTGAATTGAAGCGATTTGTTCGCCAATACCAGGTCTTTCGGGTGTTGGACCTCCATATCCCCGACCGTCTTCTCGGTCCCACTACCGAGCCGATCCAGAGTGATCGACGATTACTGCTCGTCAAGAATTTGGTGGCGATGTTGGCGGAGGTTGGCATTAAAATGCAGACCCCGCCGGTGTCAATAAATTGTTTAAATTTAATGCTTGGAGACTGGAGGCGTCGATGTCGGACCTCCACGACCGTTTGGTGCCACTGGTGGGGGAGGTTCGCCGCCCAACTCCCCCACGGCAATGAAGGTCGCCGAATCCTCTACAGAGCTTGTTGACATTGGTTCCGATGATGAATCGATCTACCAGTCTCCACCGGCTTCTAACAGCTCATCAGAGTTGGAGACCGGTGTCGAGCGGATGACCATGGGGGTGGACCATGCCGGTCTGAACAAAAAAGTGACATGCGGCAGCAAGGGGCTGTTTGCCAGTCGGGGCTCCAGCAAGCCCCACGGGCCTCAGTTCCGCAAAAGGAGGGAATCAACACGTTGCCCATGAAGCCAGCCAACGTCCAAGCCATGTTTGAGACGATGATGCAACGTTTCATGGAAGAACGGGTTAGACCACCTATGCGCCCACATGTCCAAGACTGGTCTACCTGTCAAGGTGTCAATGTTAGCAAAGATGTGGATATGGAATCGGTAACATCTATGGATAAGCCTATTAGAAGTGATAAACCAACCGGCAAGGGAAGGCGCAAGCCGCAACCGGCAAGACCGCGTAGACCAAGCAAGACAAGTGACTGTGATATGGAGTCGGTCGGCGGTCTTGACGACAATGGTGGGTCAGATGGTACAGGCGCAGGCAAGGTGCGCAAGGCTAACCTATCCTCCACTACTGCCTACGACTTTGGATCTGCTGCGATTCCGCGCATCCGTATGGCCGCGACGACCGACCTCAAGGACTTCACTGGCAAGGATACTGATGAAGACCAGGCCCGGTCTTGGTTCGGTCGGGTCAAGTCTGCGTTCCTGCGAGACCAGACCCCAAAAAGTGAAAGGTGTCTGATTCTCCGGGATTTGTTGAAAGGACCGGCTGCCAACTGGATCAAACAGTTAGGTCGGGATGTCCGGTCTGACTGGGACCAGCTATGTGCAGAGTTTGAAGGGCAATATTGTAACTCCGTATTTTCGAGTGCCCTCAAGTATCACCATATGCAGAAGCTGTGCGACGAGACACCGATCGAGTATTTGCATCGGTTGAACGTGTCTGCACTTCGTGCCGGCATAACAATAAAAAAGAATAACCCGCCGAACGGTGCTGCTCTGGAACATGTGGGTAACTACATTAGTACCCTAGACGATCAAGAACTGGCGGACCAGCTTACTCTTCTGCGTCTTAGGGACGCGGGTGAAGTTGAACAGACTCTACGGACGCTACAGCAGTCGCGTAGCATGAGGGCGAAGAGTGCTGGTGGATCAGGTAGCTACCGATCCAAGACCCAGACCCCGACCGATCCGGTCAAGAGGCCCTGGACCAGACCGACCCGAGCGGTCAAGGCGATAGTAGCCGAAGACAGCACGGGATCGGAAGGGGAAAGTGGAAGTCAATCCAGCCAGGAGTCGTTGGATGAAGACCAGTATCGTTACTTCTATGTTGCGGGATCTTCCCCGAAGACCACGTCGAAGTCCGACCAGGTATACCGGAAGGGAAGGAACGGAAGCAAGTCCGATCCAGACTGACCTCGTCAGAAGTTCTCCCACTGTGGGTCGAGCAAGCATGATGGTCCAAACTGCTGGAAGAAGATGGTGTGCACGAAGTGCGAGATACGCGGCCACCCGACTGACCACTGCCTCTTCGTATGCAAGTCATGTGGAGAGATCCACGAGGCCGTCCACTGCAAGATTGAAGAATTTTTTAACATGATACGCAAGTGGTACGTGCCGGACAAGCACGCGGGGATGCTGCCGCCGGACGCAGAAAAGATGTTAAACTAGAACGCTCGCCAGGTTGGAATCTGGATCGAGCCGAGCGTTCTACGGTTCACATCTATGCATATGTCGGCAAGGAGGATAAGACCGACAATACACGTTCTATTCCAAATTGCGTCGACCGAGACCATCCGGTCTACAGTCTGAAGACCGATGAGTACTCCCGGACTAAGGTGGTTATGCAGTTGGACTTGCTGCCTGGAGAATCCCGCGGATACTGGAAGTATCACGCGCCTGATAAATGGTTTAACCAGGCGAAAGCCTGTGGCAAGATTAATAACCAGAAAGCGACGATGTTGTTCGACTCTGGAGCTGAAGTCTCGATAATCGACTCCGCCTTTGATCGAAAGGTCGGATGTCGTATAGACGACACCCAGAGACAAGAATGCGTCGGGATCAGTGAAAACGCTTATATGACCGAAGGAAGAACGCGTGTGAAAATTACTTTGTCGGGATCACTGGTCTACTTTTTCAGCGCTTGGGTTGGCAAGTTGGCTGGACAGGACGCTTTATTAGGCATGGATTTCATGGTCCCAGCAGGTATTCGCCTAGACCTATCACATGGAGTGCTTACACTCCCGGATGAGGTCCAGGTCCAGTTGGCTGGTCGAAGACCTCTGTATGGTTCGTATACCGATCTGGTACGGTGGGACCAAGACCTCACTATCCCAGTCGGTCGGTCTGCCGATACCCTGGTTGAGAAAGGTTTTCGTTCGAGGAAGTTGTGGTTGACCAGGGGCGATCGGTGGGTCTCGACCTTCGTAAAGGGTGCTGGTCGACGTGATTTTGTCCGTGTTACCAATATCGGTGACAAGCCGCTGACACTGGACAATAACACTATTGTCGGCCTGTGGTTAGCAGAAGGGAAGGTACCAAGGAAGATGGGGTTCGTCTCGATTGGGTCGAGGCGGTATGTCGAGTGGAAAAACCTGGCGCACCAATCGACCACCGATCTTATCACCGATGATGGGTCGGTGGAAGAGGATACCTCACCTTTAGTGGAAAGACCAAGTTATGTCACCCCGAAAAAGATGTTGGTCCGAAGAAAGGCGCCGCAGTCACCAGGAACGGTGGACCATCAAGTAGACGATCAGAGGCTAGTCAACGTGGTGTCAGCACAAGACCAGGCGACAGCGGAGCAAGAAACGGAAGAAGGGGACATGAAGTTTCTAGGTCGGACCATGACGGTATTCCTAATCAGACCGATATCAGTGAAGGACAGCCCGTCGATCAAGACAAGGGGCGTTCAGCCGGTCCAGATGGTCTAGGTGATATCGCCCCAGAAGATGAACAAGTCTGTATATATGAAGGTGGAGAACAGTACATTTCAGGAGCTGGAAATCCAAAAAGCAGTCCTCCCTGAAGTGTCTGCCGACTCGCCCGAAGTTACAATGGATGATTTACAAGTGGGTGATCAAGACCTTAACAGTCCAGACCAGATCGAGCAGTTGAAAAATATCATATGGAAGAAAAGACATCTGCTGATCGGAAAGGGCAACGCCTTACCACCTGCAGCCCGTGGTGCGATTTGCGATATTGACGTTGGAGATGCCAAGCCGATTGCCCAGCGGTGTCGACGCGTGGCGCCACAGTACCGTGAAAATCTTTCTGATCTCATTAAAGGACTGTTGGGCACCAAGATTATTAGATCTTCCGTCTCGCCATGGACCTCGCCGATCGTAATTGTTATCAAGAAGAACGGCGTCGACATTAGGTTGTGCATCGACTATCGGTTGTTAAATCGGTTGACTAAACTTATGGTGTACCCGATGCCGCTGATCAATTATCTGTTGGAAGCCCTCGACAAGACCTTGTGGTATTGTTCGCTAGATATGGCAAGTGGATTTTGGATGGTCTCGATGACTGATCGAGCCCGTGAGATTTCCGCGTTTGTGACACCGTTTGATCTTTTCGAGTGGAAACGTATGCCGTTCGGTCTGAAGAACGCACCCCAGATATATCAAAGGTTGATAGACAACGCACTGTACGGACACTCCAAAGTCAAGACCGATCGGGACCCTGCCGAAAGTTATGATGTGTTTACAGAGGGTGAACCCGATCGGGAAAAAAGACCGTCCGTTCTAGGGAGACGGTCGTACATCGACGACATTCTGATACCTGCCTCGTCATGGAACGATCTGTGCGAGAAGGTTGAACGATTGTTGGAGACATGCGACCGCTGGAACCTATCTATCAGTGCCGTGAAAAGTTTTTGGGGTATGTCCAAGGTCGCCTATTTAGGCCATATGGTCTCGAACAATGGTCTAGAGGCTAATCCTAAGGACCTGGATTCGTTAAGCAACCTCCCGTTTCCCAAGTCTCTGAAGGCATTGCAGTCCTTCCTAGGAAGTTTAAACTACTACAGCCGCTTCATCGAAGGTTTTGCTATCTACGCGGCTGTGTTGTATGAGCTCCGGGAAGTGGACTACCGTATGTTGCGCGAAGAGGACCGGGCAACTTTACATGGGGGCGCCGACTCTGGTCTTGCTGCAGATTGTCCGCAAGTGGAGGCCGAAGACCATATGAAGCGTGCAAAGTTTGCTTCTGGTATGTTGAAGGTTAAGATGGCGACGGCACCGATTTTGAAGCATTTCGATCCCGAAAAGGTCCCGACCATTATTGTATATGCTAGTCAGTGGGCCATTTAGGCCACTCTAGTACAAGATCATGATGGTGTGTACCATCCGGTCACGTTCACGAGAAGAACGCTGAAGCCAAATGAAGTGAACTATGGAATTGCCGAGAAAGAAGTTCTGGCGTTGCTACGAATTCTGGATGTGTGTTACAACCTGCTGGTCGGCCGACCTATAAAAGGTCCTGTCAAGACAGTCTACTATGGCCTGGCTAGTATCAGCCAATGGGATGGACGGACGTCTAGGCAGATGGTCAGCGGTCTTGTCGCAGTGGAACCTCGAGGTCGTTAAGTGAACCAGTGGCGAGGAAGAGATATTGGGCACATTAGCTGCCAGTATCACCCCTCGGTCTGAAGTGGACGAGGAATTGATAGCGATTGCTCAGAGGAAGCAACCCCGGCAGTCAGTTTCGAGACCGCCACCGACCGTAGAACATGACGAAGAGCTCTTGGTCTTAAGTTTTGACGGATAGGCAAGCGTGAAGAAGAAGGTCGGCGCCTATAGTGCCATATTGTGGAAGTTGCCACAATGGTCTATAGTTGCAGCCGCTGCCGATTTCACGCCGGATATTACTGTTAACGAGGCGGAATACCGAGGTCTACTTCTATGTCTGGACCTGCTGTCGTCGCAAGAGAAGGGGCGAGTCATCATATGTGGTGACTCCAACCTAGTGATCAGGCAGATCACCGGAGAGATCGACTGCAAGGCTCCACGATTACGGACACTAAATGATCGAGTAATGAAGGCATTGAAGAACCACCCCAACCACGAGCTATTGCACGTGAAACGGGACTGGAACAGAAGCGCCGATTACCTCGCGACCAAGGCCATGCAAGACCAGACCGGGGCTACGATCACCGAGAAGGCCGTTCTGGATGAATTGATGAATATAAACAGGCTCCCCGAGGTGATCGGACCCAAGAACGCCCCAGTCCAGCTGCATGTGATGGTCGCGACTAGATCGAAATCTCAGAAGTCTCGCCGACCGTTCCCGAAGGAATGTTTGAACGAATACGCAGTGCAACAGTTAAGGATGGACCGGATCCTCAAGGCGCAGGACGAAGAAGAATGGATTATGAACCTGAAGATCTACCTGCGTGGTGAACTGTCCAAGTTGACGAATGATCAAGCGAAAGAGTGTATCAAGATCGCGGATAGCTACGAAGTGGATGATAATGGATTATTGTATTACTGCCGCGATACCGACCAAGACAGTGCAGACCTGGACCGAATGGCGAAATTAGTGATCCCCGAGTTGCTGCAGCCGGATGTCCTTCATCACTATCACGTGAGTCTAGAAGGGGGACATCAGAGCATAGGCAGGACCTATCACAAGATGAGGTCCCACTTCCACTGGAGAGGTCTTTTCCGCAGTGTGCAGAAATATGTGGGCTGTTGCACGGATTGCGAGACCGGAAAGGGTAGAACGGTAATCAAGGAGCGATCGCCCGGAGATATCGAAGCTACCTACCCTTTTCAGGTCATTGCGATGGACCATATACCGTCGCTGCCTAAATCGACGCGCGGCAACACTGAGCTGCTGATCTGGGTAGACCTGTTCACTGGTCTAGTTATTGCGAAGGCAAGTGCATCTCGGTCTGCGGATCAGATCGCCCAAAGCTACGAAGAATGTGTGTTCCGAAGGTTCGGCGCCTGCGAGGTCATCAGGCACGATCGGGAACCCGGTTTTATGGCCGAGGTGTTCCGGTCGTTCAATAACATGCTGGGCCAGAAACAGAGTGCGACGATGGCATATCGTCCGCAAGCAAATGGGTCGGCGGAACGCATGGTGCAGACCATAACGAGGGCGATCAAGATGTACGTTGCTGATCCAGACCAGCGAGATTGGGACGAGTATGCAGAAAGGATGGTGTTTGCACTCAACTCGTCGACCGATCGGGTACGAGTAGAAACGTCTTTTTATCCGGCATATGGATGGTACCCTCGGTCGACATTGGAAGCTGCGATACCTATTGGTTGCACTCGGACCCGTGATCGCGATGCTCGACGCTGGCGCATGCATGTCCAGAAACACTACCAGCGTGCAAAAGAAGTCGTCAACGAAAAGCTGCGTCAGGCCACACAAGACCGGGCAGACCGGACCAATGACCAGGTCCGACCCCACGGTATAGAACCAGGGGCGAGGATATGGCTATACCTAGACCTAGTGAAAGAGGGCTATGCGAAGAAGCTGGCTCACATGTGGCACGGCCCGTTCCGTGTTGCCGAGATGATAGGTGAGCACGATGCCTGTCTAGTAACAACTGGTACAGATTACAAGGTCTTCCCGATCGTGCATGTGTCCAAGTTGAAGCTGGTCCGAGAATTTCCTGATCGACCCAAAACTCCCTGTATGGAAGACGAAGAAAAAAGGTTTGATTTCGATGAAGCGTTACTGACGGAGGACAGTTGGGAACGACCATTAGAGGAAGGCGAGTTTGAAGTAAAGAAGGTCTTAGATGTTCGGTCGACCAAGAAAACCAGGTTCGGTCGGACTCACCGAGAGTATCTGGTCCTATGGAAGGACCATGATGAATCAACTTGGGTCGACGATCTCGACTTGAATTGTGGGGCTCTTCTACGAGAGTTTGAACGAGAACGAGTCAATCGTAATCGCTTAGCAGTGATGCAGACTCATGAAGACCAAGACCAAGACACGCAGTAGCATCGGTCGGTCTAGACCGGTGTGAAGATGTGGAAGGTCCGGAGTTGATGTGAAATTGTGACGAACTGTGACAGATTGGAATAGCGGAATGATTAATGTGATGACTATTTTTCGTGATTGGAGTGGAACTGTTTACGATAACGTGTTCGGTGCAACTATGGAGAGAGTGGTAAAATTAGTTCAAGTGATTTGATGATCGGACATATGAAAAAGAAATGATGACATGTATTGCGAGTTATCTGGTCGACTACCTGCGACTTCACTTGCTATCGCCCCACAGACGGCCGATGACCATCGACGGATGATTTTGCACTTGATCCTGAACTGGTTACGCTAGGGGTCCTTCCGGTCAAGCTGGACCAAAGCATCCTTGAGGTCCGCGGCCGGCTCAGCGCAGTCAAGACCGGGGTACCATGTGCCGTCGTCGGCCAGCAGTCTGGTATTCTCAACGAGACGCCTTGGAATGTGGAGGAACACCGGGTACAAGAACACGTCGACATTACACTCGCGAGCTCGCATCCCGTCTAAAATGTACTGGCACAGGGATTGCCAAGACTCGCCCGTTCGATTTCGACGTCGCTTGCGCTTGCTCTGGAACGTCGCCAGGCCCGGATCTTGTCGCACCCGGTCGGGAGGAAGCACCAAGTAGTGGGACGCTTCCCAAATTGCTTGGCCGTGGATATTGTTGAAATTATTAACCCGGACTAGCAAAGTGCCGATCCATGGAGTCAAGTAGAACACAAGTCCTATCTTGGAGTGTTCGAAGATTTTCCATGGTTCATCGCCGTACAGGCGGGATATCTGCGCCGACGTAATCAGGTCCGCCCTCCATGCAGACGCGGCAGGGGTTTTCTTGGCCTGTGGAAAAAGCCAGGAGTCCGGACGAGAGAAAGACCGGGCCAGAAGCTGCTTGGTCAGGGTATACCGGCGCAAACAGCCGATTTGGCCCGACGACCACGGCCAAGTGACTTCAAACGTCCGTGGCGGAAGAGAGCTGATGTCAACCGCCATGTTCTTTAATAGGGCGTACTTGTGAAGTCCTGATGTCCCGGGGAGAACCGAAGGCGCCGGCGTCGCGGATGTCAATACTGGTGCAGCGTAACTTGGCAGACCGGTCTTCTGCTCTGACCCCACTGTCGACGCCACTTGGACGAAACTGTCACGCAAATTCGTTTGTGATTTGGACTGGATGGGGATCATGAACTCGGAATCGCCGGACCCTTCGCTGGAGTCCTCCTCAGACGAGACCCCTGTGTGCTGGATGCGACTTGCAGTACGGCGCGAGGGTGCTCGACTTTCCGAGGGGCTGTAGATGTCGTCCATGTCCGAGTCCGAGTCCATGGGAAGCGCCTGTGTCTTGGCTCTCTTATGAGGCACTGCACGCTTCCCCCCGACTGCGGGTCCGCGCGCAGTGCCCCGCGCCCTCGAGCTACTCGGCGCGTCCGCGCGCTTCTTTGATTTTGATGTAATTTCGGGATGCTGAATATCAGCCAATGAGCGACGTCGGTCTTGGTCCTATTTCAAGCGGTCTCGGTCCTGTTTCAAGCGGTCTTGGTCCTGGTTCAAACGGTCTTGGTCTTGCCCCGAGGCGACTAAGGTTGCCGATGCGGACAAATCTACGCTGGAGGAAGCGGTCGAACACGGAGGTAGCAAATTCATCAAGCGCTGGCGGCACTGGTCTAGTGCCACTTGACGACGACCCGACTCTTACGTCCACGCGTCGGAGCTGTCTTGACAGGACCGGACCTTCCCGGTCTGGTCTTGAATCGCAATTTGCAACTCGGCAATGCGTCGCGCGAGGTCGTCACCCTGCATGCGCAGTGAAGTCGCGTCAAACTGTCCGTCCAGTTGCTGCCGTCGAACAAGTGCAAGTTAATCCCGGAGATGGGACTGATGAGCCTCCAGACGGGACAGCTCATGGCGCGCACTTATCAGCTCCTCCAAAATGTGTCGAAGCTGGTCAGCGTGACCGTCAGACTGCCTATCAGCACCGACCAAGGCACCTATTGCCTGGACTATGTTGGGAGAGATGAGAGCTGAAGACAAACGAGGGTCAAGAAGAGTACAAGATGAAGACCGAATATGCGCACCTCGTGTTGCCTGGTTGGCCACCTGGGTCTTGAGACGCATGTTTTCTGCGAGCATATCCTGCATCCGCGTGTCGGCTTCAGTCTGACACCCTTCCGATGTTTGAAGTGAAGGAGAATTATGTGGGTTGTCAGACCGGGCCGACCGAACAGGTGATGCAATGTGAGGCGACTCGGCACATAGAGTTTCTACAAGAACAAGAGTCAAGAGGAAGCATACGAGGATCGAGTGCAGTGAAGGAAGTACCTGGCGCAGGTGGCGAAGATGTTTGGTCCATGGTGAAGAAGTGTGAGTGACCAAGGTCCAGTTGGTCAAGTGATGGGTGAGTTAGACCGTTATCTTTTTGCGACACGGTCGGACTCAGGGGCGGCTGTGGTGAAGTGTACCAAAAATTTAGTCACTTTTGGTCAAGGCAGTTGGTCGAGTTTCGGATTGGTCTAAACAAGGGGGGCTTTTCAGCCTATCAAATTCAAGGAGTATCAAGAACGCTGGTCTTGGGTGAGTCACCTGACTTTGGGTATTTTACATAATTTTGTGTGGGTACATTAGGGACCATAGGGAGGTAGTATTATTGGTTAGTTACGGTTTTTCCAAGTAAGAGTCTTTTGGTTGCGGATCTTCTAAGTAGAAGTCCTTTGGTCTTGGTCTATACCACAGCAAGGGGTCGCCGTTCTTCTTTTTACGTACATTAGTCGCCTCCGCCCACCGCGGAGTGTTTGGGGGCAGAGGGTTGAATTATCCCCTCTCGCCTATTATACCCCGTCTGGACGCGCCGCACGCGCACTTTGGCCACCGGAAGTCCCTCGACGGGAGTACGATTTGGCGATCTCGACACTTTAACTCAAGTACGTTTGGAACGTGCTATTCACTCGATTGGTCTTTACCTGGAGATATCGTTTGTGGAGTTTCACGGGCATATTGGGTCTTCACGTGGACATATTGGCTCATTGTAACATTGGTTGTAGTTTAGACCGGTTTTGTCTTCTCTTATATTGGTCAGGGGCTAGACCGGTTGATTGGTCTACCCTCTATTATTTCGTATTGGTCAGGTCTAGATCGGTTGGACGATCGACCTATTGGAATCTATCTTTCGGAAGTGTTTCTGGTCTGTACGTACCTGGGGTGAAGAGTTCCGCCCTAGGTACACTTAGCCAGCACGGTCTCATATTCAAGACCGAATCAAATCGATCTGCGATCCCGATCCACCGAGTGTGTAACTAGCCCACTCCAATGGGTACACAAGGTGAGATGGTCTTAAGTGAATCGGACCAAGTGTCTCTGGATGATGACCGGTCGTCTGCCAGCAGCGGACGATCGGACCAGATTTCGAATGGAGGTCCGCGGGGTACCCCCCCCCCCGTAAGTTGGAAGGCTGGGCACGATGGTGGTGGTCAGGTTGTCAATACAAATGTATTCGATTTCGAACTTGACTCCACCACATACTCCCCTTAGCTACACCCTTAGTAAGGGATCCTTGCCGTTAAGGCAGTAGCGAAGCTACAGTAAACCAACCCGGGAATCTTGGCCCCGAGTAGGAGAGCTCTCTCCTACTAAGCCCTTTATAAGGGCGTATCGGCTGAGTATCTGCGAACGCCGCTTTAAAGAAAAGTCTTCCTCTGTGCTCTAGCCGCACCGTGCGTATACGCACCGGCTACAAGGTTAGTCAATTACTGTATATATTGGGCGACCGCATGATAGGACACAACCGCTATGCATCTCGTTGGTAAAGTACTAGCTATACCCGTGTTATTATCCCGTCAAATAGTACGTGCCATTTTTTGAGTTGGTATTAGTTGGCTACCAACTAATTTCGATATTGCCTTATTTGTTGGAGAAAATCCTCCATTCAGTATATCTGATTTGTCGATATAAAGAAGTTTACCGCATTTATCGCTTTAAAGGACATAACCCTTAAATTTTGGGAATTGCTACTGTAACCCCTGTTTTTGCTATTGCCACCCCTTCTGCCACCCCCACCTAAATTTGAGATCGACTAGTCCTTCCACGTTATTCATCCTTTTTTATTGCCAATCGTTACGTTTTTAACGCCTGGCCAAGCCGATCCTTGCACTCCTGAAGACGGCGTCGAAGCCTTTTTCCGGACGCGTTCTTTGGAATCGCGTCTATAAATTGCACCTCGCGCACCTTCTTGAAAGAAGCGACATATGTTCAGCTATGCAGTCCATGATCTCTTGCGCCGTGGTGCGATCCGGGCTGTCTGGATGCTTCAACACGACAAAAAAAAGCTTTCGGTATTTACCCTCTCCCATCTTGTTTTTTCCGCGCCCGCAGCAGCAGTCGGATACGGCAGGGTGGCGATTAAACACATCCTTCAGCTATGCTGTCGCTTCTTGATGTCCTTTATACTTAATGAGTTCTTTTGCGCGGTCGAGGACAAACACGAACCCGTCGTCGTCAATGGAGCCAATGTGGTGGAGCGGCTGATCAGAGTTTTTGAAGCTTGATCAGGCGTTACAACGGCGCCCGGACTGCTGACTGACGAAGAGGGTCCTCCGGTTGTCCTGTGGTACTCTTCTTGTGTATGCTCACCTTGTGTACCCTACGGCTTGGGCGTGGGTCGCTGTCCAGGTGGAGGGGATGTCACAATGCAATTCCTTGATGCAAGATTGGGGTAATCCGTAACGAGTCGACCGATGTGCTGATCAGGTGTGGTCAGGCTTGATCACGATTGATCTAGTAGATTCCCCACGATTTCGCGCGAGTTGCGAACAGTTGATCGCGGGTCGCAGGTTGTAGATCGTCGATCATGGTGGCGATCGGCGAAGGGGTACTTGATCAGGCAGAGGAAGTCTTCACCACCTGATCGCCGAGCCTCTTAAACTTAATACGCTAATATAATACCCAATATACTATGTATTCTACGCTTAATTAAGAGAAGGGTCGATCAGCTATGGGCTGATCGACGGTTTACACTAAAAATCCGCCTAGTAGTTCCCGTGGGGCGCTTAAAGCAGACGAACTACCAGGGAACAAACGTGTACCAAAGGAGGAAGAGGTGAGAGCGCACTGCTCGATCACGTTCCCCAAAACCAAACAAAACAAAAAAACTTTAAAAGAACTACCGCTGGCACAACGGGCGGAGTCGCGGGCAAGTTCTCGACACTCTACGCCTGCCGGTGGGCAAAAAATGTACGGGGACGTAGGGATGCGTAGTAATAAGGGGAGGCGCAAAGGTGCCCTCCCTGGGTGTCCTTGGTAGTTGGACGCAAAAAAAGAACTATATTACTGCTTATATCCTAATATCTACCAAAAACCTAATATCGGCCAATCAGAACTACCTATTCCTACGCATTTTGTCGACCATTCGACCTGATTTCGTCGCTTACCGTCAGGTTACCGTTAGGTAACTGTGTCAGTTGTCGCATCGTCTCAGATGTCCCGTCCATTCCCCGTCCATGTCCTCCACCGTTTGGTCAACAGTTGTACTGACTGATGTACCAACTGTGGTGTCCACTATCGTACCACCTGTTGTACCGACTATTGTACCGACAAAATTCGTGGTACATTTACCACAGCCGCACCCATAGTGGTGTCCACAATTATACCCATAATTACGTACCAATTTATGGTACGCTTTACCACACCAATATCTCCCGTTCGAATAAATCCGTCGTCGGTAAAAATATTTTCGTTGGCTTCGGGGTTATTTTCGTTGCCCAGCATGACCTGTGGCCCACGGTAAAACAGCTCGTCTTTCTCTTTTGTGCATAAATATTGCTTTGTAGTACTACAGTGAATGCGTAGCTCCGTATTTGGTAACAACCGCCCGACGCTCCCTTGTAATCCACATTAAAAAGCAAGCATCGTCTTAGAGTCACCGCAATTGACGCCGAGTTCATGACCTGAGCGTACCGGCGTCAGCGCATGGTCTTCACCGTAATTGACAGCAGGCGATAGCTCGGTTCATGTCATAAATTTGCTTCTCTTGAAGTCCTAGACGTTTGTGCACCAGACTCACAACTTGTTTTACAATTAGAGCTCCACCGAATACAATAAACTTCGTCGATGAGATGTCAAATTCATCTACCAAAGGATTATGGGCAAGGAAGAGCACTGCGGCGGCGCAATAATGGACTGTGCGAATCTGGGGTGGGCGTTGCAATTGGGGTGGCAATAGCAATTCCCTAAATTTTTGTATCTGGGATATCCTGAATGGGGCGCGATTTCATACGAACCAATATTATTTTAAGTTGAAATATCATGTTCTAGGTGGAACATTTATGTTGTTCAAAAAAGGATTATAAACTTTTATAATCCATTTGTAATTTGATTTGGTTCACTTAAATGAATTTTAATCTGATAAATAAAGGGTCGCCCTACCGGTACACCCCTCCGCCATACGGGAAAAACCCACGTGACTTTAGACCAATAGAAATTCGAGAAACTGGTAAAAAATATTGTTATCAAAAAACATCTTGTGGTGAAGCTAAGGCTCCGCAAAAGCCCAGCTCGCCCGGGTCAGCTTACAGCCCAGCCCGCTTGGGCTGGGATGTGGGCCGTTGTTCCCATCCCACAAGGCACATGAGCTGGCCCAAGAACTGTTTAAATGCGGTGGCTGATGCAAGGCTAGATGTATTAGAATAATACATTGGGATGTAAAATGTACACAATTTCGGTGCCGAAAGGTTGGTGAAAGTGCTGAAGTCAGTTATGAATGGTGAGGACAAATTGTTCGAGAGTATAACAGCGGCAAAGGCGCATTCTCTCTTAAGTGAAAGAGCCTTGAAAGTTGAGAAGTCGCTGATAGATGGATGGGAACGCGAGGAACATTTGAATCCAGAAATTCTCCTGCATCGGCTTGGGATTGAACAAAGCTTGGATAAGCTCATAAGTCTGGAATCAGTGCGGAATTACATTGCGTATTATAACTCACACAATCCGGAAAAGCAGTTCTCGCTGGTTCGATGGCTTACGGAGACCATCGACGAGGATGTATTGGAGAGGGGGTTGGTCAAGGCAACGGGGATGGACTCTACAAAGGAGATCCCGGCGGCATTGCAGCAAGAACAGTTAAGAGTTGTGGCTTGCCAGCGAAAAAACCGTTGATGAAGTTTTTATATTGCTGAAGCTCAAAGACGAGGGGCATAAAATGTTTGAAAGCCCAAAAATGGAGACACTGAACATGTACATGGAAAAATGTAATTCCAAGGACAAGAAACCCGACGAAAAATTGGTGACTATGTTTGGCGTCTTGTTGCATGCTTTCAGTGAAAGCAATTTGGCTCTTCTGTTATTGGAGGCAGTCGAGTCATCAACTATGAAAGGAAGATATCACGCTGGAGGACACTTGGTAACGCTCTTTAGTCGATGGTATCGTGCCGGCATTGACCTGTCGAACTTTAAAAGAGAGCTCTATTATGAAGAAGACAAAAACATTGCGAATCAAGTGAAAACGCTTCGCGGCCTGTACAAATCTTATTACGAAGGACGACCCGCTCCTAATGGAAAGTATTTTCCAGCCACTATATTTCGTTAAAATAAAATAGGTCTATCAAAGTGCATGTTTAGGCTAACTATTTCTATTCCGATCTCCTTTTACATTTTCTTCGTCTGTGGAGTTGTGGTTGCTTTTTATGGTGGAAAATTCGTGATAACGTGAAACAGGTTAGTATGGAGATTGTTTTGTGGACTTACGTGGGGATAAGCCCAGACCAGACCGTCAGCCCGCCCACGGCTTGTGGGCTGGGACGCGGGCCGACCAATACCCAGCTCAACCCGCCCATGCGGAGCCCTAGGTGAAGCATACTGTAAATTTCGTGGTACAACTGTGGAGAACATGGACGGGCCATCAGATTATAAGCGGCATCAGGTACGGGTACCTAACGGTAAGAGACGGACGACTGATAAATCAGGTTGACTGGTTGACGGAGTACATGGGAATGGGTAGTTCTGATTGGTTGATATTAGGTAATTGGTAGATTTTAGGATATAAGCACTAACAAAGTTCTCCTTTTGCGTCCGATCGATAAGATCAACTAAAGGGACGGCACCTAGCGCCTCCCTTCATTTTTCACGCACGTTTACGTCCCGAGCGGGAGAACTTAGTGCACTTTTTAGACCACCGGCAGACGTTAGGCTATTCAGATCTCACCCTCAACTCCGCCCACTCTGTCAGCGGCTCATCTGTAAAGGTTTTTTGGGAAAGTGCTCGAGCAGTGCGCTCTCACCTCTTCCCCCATTGGTTCACACCTGGCCCCTAGTAGTTCGGCTGCTCTAAGTGCCCCACGGGAACTCTAGGTGGATTTTGGGAAATCCGTCGATCTGCACGTAGAAAGTGCTGATCGACCCCCACTTCTTAGGTCTAAGATAGGAATACACAGTATATTGGGTGTTCCATTAGAGGACTAGACTTAAGAGGCTCGGCGATCAAGTGGTGAAGACTTCCGCCACCTGATCAAGTACCCCCTTTGCTGATCATCCCCTGATCATCGATCGACCAGCTACCTGAGACCTGCGATCATCAACCCGCAATCGCGCCATTTTGTGCCGGATCAACTAGATCGATCAGTGATCAGCGATTATCGATCATTGGTATTGATCACCCTTGATCATCGATTATTGACCTTGATCACCCCTGATCATCGATCATCGACCCTGATCATCCCCTGATCACCGATCTTGATCATCGACCTGTGATCACCTGAATCCTCGTCGATTCATCACAATATCATTGATCAGCGGTCTTGATCATCGCCTTTTTGCACCTGATCACGCCTGATCAATCCTTATCACATCTGATCGCACCTGATCGACACATCGGTCGATTCGCTATGAATTCATCTTAATCTTGCACCGAAATCTCGCGGATCTACGTCCCGGTCATCTTAAGAGCAACCACGCCCAAGCCGTCGGGTACACAAGGTGAGCAAGTTATAGTCCAGTCACAAGACAACCGGAGGGCCCCCTTCGTTAGTGGGCAAGTCCGGACGCGCGCTGAGGAAACGCCTGATCTAACCTCAATAATTCTGATCATCCGCTCAACATATACCGGTGTACCGTTGATCAAGTTGGCATTATCGGTTGGCTGAAAGGGGGGAGTATTTTGGACCCGGTCGATCTGCCTCGACAACTGCTACACTGGTACAAAGCGGTCAATAATTTTCACTTTCACTTCACCACACATGGCCAGTCAAATGTATAAGACCATTGTGGGATAGACTGGGAATTTAATGCATGAACGAAGCTCCGATCCGTACGTGTGTATGCTGGTGCTCTTTTGTATGCCGTACGAACATCTTTTGGCCGTACTGGACGATGAAGAGATAAGGAAGGAGATGTTTGTTATGAAAAGCTCTAGTATTCCACCTACACCCTTTCCACGGTTCTTGACCCTTTATCCATGCTAATGTACGGGCAATAGTATCCGCTACCGCTTTGCCAGATTGAGCGCATTATCGTCAGTCTCAAACATGCATTTTATCATGCATATTGGACGTACTCGAATCTTGCTTCACCTTCGGAGTCACTTGGATGTGGGATGTTTGCGGTGGAAATGGGGACGCGTTACTGCGCGTTCTATATAGTCGATACTCTCGCCAACCCTTTTGCAATGTTACGAGCTGGTATGTGTCGTGCAATTGAGTGGCTAGGCAAAAAGATCGTAATATTGATGCACCGTCTGTATTGTAGGGTAATTGCTGAGCTTGACAGAACACAGTTGATCGAAAAAGTCTTGCTCTGGACGCCACGAGGGAACAAACTCATTCATTCGATGCCGTATCTTGTGCCTTTTGCTGACCGGGTCAGTGTGAGGAAGCGTAAGGAAGATTTTGAGGCTAACTCTTGCGGACATGGACGGGCCATCGGATCAGAAGCGACACAAGATACAAGTACACGATGACAAGCGACAGGAACATGATATATCAGGTTGCTTGGTCGATGGAGCACATCAGGATGGGTAGCTCTGATTGGTTGATATTAGGCAATTGGTTGATTTTAGGATATAAGCAATAATAAAGTTCTCCTTTTGCGTCCGATAAGCTAGATCACCGATTGGGATGGCGTGATCGCATCGCGCCTCCCTTTCACTACCTACGCACCTCTACACGTCCCGGGCGGGAGCACATAGTGCACTTTTTGGCCCACCGGTAGACGTAGAGTCTCGAAGAACTCAATTCAACTCCGCCCGCTGTGTCAGCGGCTCCTTGTGTAACCGTTATTGGGAGGGTGATCGAGCTAAGTGTTCTAACCCCTTCCCACATTGGTTCGTTTGGTGGGGTCAAGTTCAAAATCGAACACTCTAGTGTCGAGAACCTGACCACCATCGTGCCCAGCCTTCCAACTGACGGGGGGGGTACCCCGCGAACCTTCGCCTACGATCCGATCTGATCGTCTGCTGCTAGCAGACGACCGATCATCAGCATAGGACGCCTGGTCCAATTTTTGCGTCTCCATCTCACCTTGTGTACCCGATGGAATGGGCTGGTTGCACACTTTAGGGGTCGTCGCTGCAAATCGATTCGGGTCTTAAATGCGAGACCGTGCTGGGTGGTTCACCCTGGGCGAAACTCTTCACCCTGGGTACGGGCAAACCGGTTATACTTAAAGTAACTATACTCCAAAGGGCAGATCGCTTAATCGATCGTAGAGCCCAACCAATGTGAGAAGAAAAGACCAATATTCCAATGTGGAGATCCAAAGAGAACGTAACAAACTCCACAAACGATATCTCCACGTAATAATCCACAAAAACTTGGTTACACGTTCCAAACGTGTGTAACTTGGGCTTGCGAAGCTGACGAATGCGTACTCCCGTCGAGGGACTTCCGGCGGGCCAAGTGCGTCTGTAATGCGTTCCGGCCGGGTATAATGACCTAGAGGGGATTACTCGACTCTCTGCTCCCAAACACTCCGCGGCGACGGAGGCGACTGATGTACTGTGCAAAGATGCGAACGACTTCCTTGTTGAGGTGTTAACGACCAAGAAAGACGGAAAACCCAGAAGAATCTTAGAAGGAAAAACCAAAACTACCAATCCTATCTCCCTACGGTCCCCAATATGTACAAACATGAAATATGTGAAGTACACGCAATATCATGTTACCTACCAAAATCTGCGTTCTTGACACGTATTGCACATGATAGGCTTAAAAGCATCCTTGTTTTCCACCAATCCGATCGCTGGTAAGCTGATCGGCGTTCCCCTAACACAAAGTGACCAAAATTTTTGCATTCACTTCTCCACAGTCGCCCCGGAGTCTGGTCGCAGACGCGCAACGGTAGTGACCCGATCTCACCACCAGTTGGCATCCCAGATCTTCGCAGTAGTGGACTTCACCGATGGACAGATCTTCGAATCCGCCTTCGCCAGGTATTTGTCCTTATGCACCTGACCATCTTGTAGCCTCTCTTGACGTTCGTTGCTGCAGGTGCCTTATGCTCCCAATCGCCACATGTTAATTCGCCTCTCCGATCTGTCCGATCCGACAGACATCGCAACACTTCGGATTCCGAAACAACGGATGGGCATCACATCGGGGTCGACCAGCTTCGGAAAACAGTAAGGGAACTTCAGTCGCAGATGGCCACAAAGGATACTTCATTCTTGCAACTGCGGAAGGAAGTGGATACTTTGATCCCCGTGTCCGCTAAGTTGCAGGAGGTGATCGCTGAGAACGCGCATCTCCGGGCCCAGATCGACCAACAA
Organism: Peronosclerospora sorghi; assembly: GCA_026184515.1. Taxonomy (NCBI): domain Eukaryota; phylum Oomycota; class Peronosporomycetes; order Peronosporales; family Peronosporaceae; genus Peronosclerospora; species Peronosclerospora sorghi. The sequence goes on along the minus strand of CM047587.1, from coordinate 15,755,948 downwards.
ACAACGCGATGTAATCTGATCGGTCGCTATCTTCATCTTGGATCTGCTCTAACCTTCCTTCGCGTGTAGATCGGCTGCCAACCGACATCGCCAAAGCGTTTGGCGCCCTATTAGCGGCTGATCGGCAGTCCCATGACCACTGCGATCAGCTCCGACCAATCTTTGACGGGCTGATCGGCGCACGACATGATCTGTCTCGTGGGAGGCCTACAGGTCACACCTCCGGGAACAACTTGCGTGGGTAAACTGGCAGAGGTTGGAGGATCAGTCCGATCGGAATTTACTCCGCGCCCAACAGGATGACCTGGACAGGCAGATCGGCGAGTTGCAGGTCATGGTCAAGGACCAGATCGAGAAGGTCGATTCCTTCCAGAGCCGATCGGACGCCTGGACACAGGAGTCAAACCGTCGTTGGGCGGCCGTAGATCGGTGCTACCAACAGTTTACTGTCTTGTTGCACCGGCGTCCGGCTGCATGCTCTAGCGCTGACCGGTCTGCATCGGCCGTTTTGGTCGGTCTGCATCAAGATCAGACCCGACGACACTCATTGTGGTGAAGTGGATCTATATTTACAATATGTAGGATGTGATCTGCAACAGATATTACTTTATGGTATATTTGTTCATACCAAGACTTTAAATACTAGCACAATGTTGCTTTTTACGCTGACGATTTCCTCAACCATATGTATACATCCATCCCATGTACTCATCAAAGAAAGTATCAATTACAACCTTCTTGTCTTGTCAACTCTGAACGTTAACATCAAAGATCGTTGTGTGCGTCCACCATGTGAACACCTGTTAACAAAGTCGTGGTAGCCCTAACACATTCGAAGGTGCAAGTGTTTTAGTCAAAATGTTATGCTCTTTTGAGTAACATCAACTAAGAAAATCAAGACACGGACACAGATCACATGCACTACGACAAATCCAATCCTGGCAAATAAGTCAACAAAAGGTCCTGCACTTTTGGCTGCGGAACTGTTCACATAATGTCTTGCAGTTATGGGCGCTAGGGCACGGGATTTAGCAGACAAACCGATCATGGTAACAAACTGTCAGCACCACTACAGCAAGACAAGACACAGACGAATCTTACATACACAACAGCAGGTTCAATCCCAGAGGTAAAGCTAACGAGAAGTCATGTGTTCGCAGCTTCACATGCTGTCCTGCTGCTATGGTCGCTAGGGCGCGGGCTGTAACAGACAAACCAGGTCACGAAAACAAACTGTCAGCACCACTACAGAAAGCCAAGACATAGGCACACCTTATAACCATAGTGGTAGATCTGATGGTGGCGGCAAGCTTCCGGAAAGTCATGCGCCCTCGGCCGCCCAAGTTGGTTGATGGGGCATTCTCGATTGTTTTCAAGTGGTTAAGTATTTTATTTCGGAAAAGATATTTTCAGCCAATCAGAGGCGACCTGCGACGACCACCTTGCGACGGCCACCTCGCGGCTAATTAATTTATGATTGGAATGAATGTGGAGATCTAAATTGAATTTTTAACCAATCAGGAGCGACGTGCGACGGCCACCTCACGGCTAATTGATTTATGATTGGTATGAATGTGGAGATATAATTGAAATTTTGAACCAATCAGGAGGGACATGCGCGGCCACCTCGCGACGGCCACCTCACGGCTAATTGGTTTGTGATTGGTATGAATGTGGAAATATAAGTGGAATTTTTGACCAATCAGGAGGGACATGCGACGACCACCTCGCGACGGCCACCTCGCTCAATCAGATTAAAGAGGGTTTCTGAAGTAACTGTCAAGGATGATCAATTAAGTTACTGAGGGAATAAGTGGTAGCTCTCAAGGATGATCAATCAGGTTACAGAGGGAATCAGTGGTAGCTCTCAAGGATGATCAATCAGGTTACAGAGGGACTCAGTGGTAACTGCCACGTATTGAAGTCAGCACTGAAGTAACCAAAAAGTAGTGGGTGAAAAAAGTGATTGACGTTGATGTAGGAGGTAGTAACACTAATAGAACGAAATTTCCCTTGAAGTGGGAAGATCTCTGGCGGCCTTTAAAAAACCTTCTTTTTGATTCCATACTAAAAACAAGTGTAATACAAGGAAGTCGGTGAGCGCACGCCCTAGCAAGTGGAACAGCAGCCGTTTGAAGTGCGCTAGTGTTGGGGGCAGCCCGGAACCGCCTTTGGAAGTTTACCCCAAGTGTGTTTGACTAATTTGTTGGTTCGGACGGAAGTATTAAGTACCCGTGAAGTAAAACAAGGAGGACTAGCGTATTACCTCTTTGTGTTGTTAATTAAGTGAATTTATAATAATTTTCAACCCCTTCACGACAACTGGTGACGCGACCCGGGACTAACAACGACTGCAGATTCAAGCTTACACAATGGCATTAGTACCACAAGAAGATGGTCCAGATCTTCATTTTACACTAGAATACTCCGATGATGATACTCACAGAACTTACACATTTTCCGAAACGTGTGCAAAAGTAGCACAGTATCAACAACAGGTGCTCAGATTACCAGAGGATTCGAGCTGTTGGTTTTCATGTTTTGAGATACGTAAGATGAAGCGGGCTGCACTCAACTTTAGGGTTCGAGAAGATCTCACTACATTTAGGAATTTACAAGCATCTGTGCTGGCACTGGAGGATTTGTTCCCAAATTTGGGGTATGAGATTATCAGACGGGATGAGTTTGATAGTGCGTGTGATTACGATTTGTTACGGACCGCGGAAGATATTGGACTGATGATGTCTTTACTATTAGCAGAAAATCAGTGGGAAACATCATTAATGGTATATCGAGAAGAAATTGACAATATCATTCCCACGTACTATATAAAATAGCAGATACCGTAAATACACCGGTAAGGGAGTCTAGACCACCGGGTATGTTGGAGATCATTGACAGAAATGAGTTTGAAAAAGTACCACAGTTGCGACCCCAGAAAATTGCCAAAACCAAACAGAAATTGGAATTCTCGCCAGATGACGATGAAACTATGTCCACACCCAAACCAGCCGTGCCTAAACAAGAGCCAGAGGTGTCTATACCTAGAAAGGGTCCAGGAGTGGTTGCGCCTAGGCAGGGCCCAGGGGTGGCTGCGCCTAAGCAAGATCCAGTGGTAGCCAATTTAGTAAAGATGATGCAAGATGGGAATTTAAGTTTGGAAGAATTGACTAAAGTCACGGCAACCTTGTCAGCTTGTCGCACACCCAATATAACGAGAGGGCGCCTAGTACCTCATATCATACACCGGCTACGCAGCCACGAACGCATCATAGTACTTCAGGGTATGGTATGCCTGGTAGGTTCAAACGCATGGGTACCCTCACTTCAACCAGTTACAGCCATCATTCAGAACACTGTGGCGAAGCGGACCCAAGCATTTTGGTCGTTTTGCGTCAGCAGCACACCGATCGGCTTATCGGCGATCGGATTGGTGGAAATCCAGGAGTATTTTAAGCCTATCATGTGCAAGAGGTGTCAAGAACACGGATTTTGGTAAATCACATGAGAATGCGTGTACCTACATATTCCCATGTTTGTACATATTGGGGACCATAGGGGGTAGGGAGTTTAGTGTTGGTTTTGGTTTTGGTCTTGGTGTTGGTTTTGGTCTTGGTGTTGGTTTTTGTTTTGGTTTCGCCTGCTAAGAACGTTTTTAGTTTTACGTCTTAATTGTTGGGCCTTTAACTCAACCAGAGATAGTTTCGCCTTGTACATCAGTCGCCTCTGCACGCCGCAAGGTGTTTGGGAGCGGAGGGTCGAGTAATCCCCTCCAGCTCATTATACCCTGCCGGGACGCGTTACAGACGCACTTGACCCGCCGGAAGTCCCTCGACGGGAGTACACTTTGGTCGGCTTCCCAAGTTCAAGTTTTGCATGTTTGGAACGTGTTATTAAGTCTTTTGGATTGTTACGTGGAGATATCGTTCGTGGAGTGTATCACGTTCTCATTTGGATCTCCCTATTGGATTATTGGAGTTTTATTCTCATATTGGTTGGGCTCTACGATCGATTGAGCGATATGCCCTTTGAAGTATACTCACTCCAAGTGTAACTGGTCTACCCGTACCCAGGGTGAAGAGTTCCTCCCAAGGTTCACCACCCAGCACGATCTTGTCGTGAAGCGGACCCAAGAATTTTGGTCGGTTCTGGTCAACAATGGACCGACCGGCCTGTCGGCGATCGGATTGGTGGAAATTCAAGAGGCTTTTGGGTCAGTCATGTGCAAGGGGTGTCCAGGACAAAAATTCGGGTAGGTCACATGAGATTGCGTGTATTACATATTTTCATGTTTGGTACATATTGGGGACTATAGGTAGGTAGTAAGTTGGGGATTTGCCAAGTTGGGGATTTGCCAAGTTGGGGATTTACCAAGTTGGGAATTTGATTTCGTTTGGGTCTTGATTTCTTTTGGGTTTTGCTTCGTAAAGGTTTTTGGCTTTTAGCTTCGCTTAAGTGACCGTTGGCCCCCCAGCTCAACTGGGGTCGTTTTCACCTTACGCGTTAGTCGCCTCTGCACGCCGCAGAGTGTTTTGGGAGGGAGGGTCGAGTAATCCCCTCCAGCTCAGTATAGCCGGCCGGGACGCGTTATAGACGCATTTGGCCCGCCGGAAGTCCCTCGACGGAAGCGTACTTTGGTCGGCACCCAACTTTAAGTTGCACACGTTTGGAACGTGTTATTTTACCTATTGGATTATTTCGTGGAGATATCGTTCGTGGATTACGTCACGTTCTTATTGGATCTTCCTATTGGATTGGATTATTGGACCTCATTGGACTACCGGAGTTTATCTCCCATATTGTCCGGGCTTTACGATCGGGTTAGCGATCTGCCCTCGGGAGTATACAAATTTCGAGTATAACCGGTATACCCGTACCCAGGGTGAAGGGTTCCGCCCCGGGTACATCACTCAGCACGGTCTACCGCATTTACACCACAAGTCAGTCCCAAGCACCGATCCACCGAGTGTGTTACCAGCTCAATCCATCGGCTACACAAGGTGAGATGCAAAAAGAATCGGACCAGGCGTCCAGTGCTAACGATCGGTCGTCTGCGAGCAGCGGACGATCCGATCGGATCGAAGACGAGGGTTCGCGGGGTACCCCCCCCCCCGTAAGTTGGACGGCCGGGCACGATGGTGGTCAGGTTCTCGACACTTCGGTGTTCGATTTCGAAATTGACTTCACCAAAGGGTGCGCGTGCCCGGATCACTTGGTGATCGTGGATATCACCGCAGCAAGATTCAGCAAAGGATTGATTACAAGGAATTGAATGTGGAATCGTTCTGGAGAGAACACAAGGAACGGCTATCGCCCTATGTTTTCGTTGTTAATAATGATGGCGATGTCCGATATGACCGGGTGGAAGACCGGATCGGGATTAAAAAGTTTTTTCCTCCACATAAGGCTCCCACCGGAGCCGATCGGGACTATAGCAGGTCTTGCTATAGTTCCGGAAAGGATCAGTACTTTTGTACTGATCCTATGTATTTGAATGAATGTTTGGATGAGAAGAAAATAAAAAGCAAAAACCACGTGGAGCCTGATCGGAGGGATCCAGGCCAACCCCCAAGGTTCCCAAGAAGAGGCTCAGAATGCCGTCCGAAGAAGACGACCTGGAAGAGAAGTCGCAGGTCGGGGATGGGGTCATCGAAGAAGAAGACTTGACCATGATGTACTACATTCATGAGTTGAAGCGATTTATTCGCGAAGACCAGGTCATACAAATAGTAGACCCCCAGATCCCCGATCGCCTTCTCGGACCCACCACCGAGCCGATCCGAAGCGACCGACCGTTGCCATTGGTGAGTAAACTGCTGGCGTTGTTGGCCGAGGTTGGCATGAAGATGCGGAAGCCCGATAACGTGCACAAGATTTTCGATCTGTACAATTGGAGGTTAAAGTTGTCGTTGTCGTCCTTCCACAACCATTTGGTTCAGTTGGTGGGGTCGGACCGCCGCCCAACTCCCACCGCGGCATTGAAGGTCGCTGAGACTATTGAAATGGATGGTGATGCATGCTCCGACGATAAGTCGTTATATCAGTCTCCACTTGCCTCGGATAACTAATCGGAGTTGGAGGTCGGTGTCGAGAAGATGACCATAGGGTCGGACCAGACCCCATGGGAGCATAAAAAGGACGTGCGGCAACAAGGGGCTGCATGCCAGCCGGGGCCCCAGGTGCCCCCATAGGCTTCAGTACCTCCAAAGGATGATACCAACACGTTGCCCATGACCCAAGCCAACGTCCAAGCCATGTTTGAAGCGATGATGGAACATTTCTTGGGAGATCGATGCCGATCACCTCCGCTCACACATGTCCACGACCGGTCTGCTCGGCAAAATGTCAATATTTGCCGGGATGTGGATATGGAGTCAGTGGCATTAGCGGATAAGCCTATCCGAGATGTTAAGCCAGTTGGAAAAGCAAAACGCAAGTCGCAACCAGCCCGACCGCGCCGACCGAGAAAGAGCAGCGATTACGACATGGAGTCGGTCGCCGACATGGGTGACCACGATGGGTCAGACGGTACAAGGGCGGGTAAAGCCCGTAAGGCTAACCTAGCTCCTACGACCGCATATGATCTTGGATCTGCCGCGATCCCACGTATTCGTATGGCTGCGACTACGGACCTTAAAGACTTTACCGGCAAGGACGCCGCCGAAGAGCAAGCCAGGTCGTGGTTTGGTCGGGTCAAGACTTCTTTCCTACGGGATCATACACCAAAAATCGAACGGTGTCTGACCTTCAGGGATCTGCTAAAATGACCGGCTGCGAACTGGATCCAACAGTTGGGTCGGGATGTCTGGTCTGACTGGGATCTGCTATGTGCAGAATTTGAAGGGCAGTACTGCAACTCCGGATTTTCTACCGCCCGCAAATATCACCATATGCAGAAGCGGGGCGATGATACGCCGATCGAGTATTTGCACCGCCTGACCGTGGCTGCACTCCGCGCCGGAATAGTAATCAAGGAAGGCAACCCGCATACAGGTGCCGCTATGGAGCATGTGGGTCACTACATTAGTACCCTGGATGACCAAGATCTGGCAGATCAGCTCACCCTGCTGCTCCTCACAGATGTGGGGGAAGTGGAACAGACGTTACGGACTCTGCAACACTCACGCAGCATGAGGGCGAAGGTCGCCGTTGGATCGGGCCGTTACAGATCGAAGACCCAGACCGACCCTGTGAAGAGGCCCTAACCAGATCGGCCCGTGCTGTTAAGACGATCGTGACCGAAGACAGCACTGGATCGGAAGAAGAAAGTAGCTGGCTGACCAGTCGGGAATCAGACGAAGACCAGTATCACCACGTTTTCGTCACGGAACCTGCCTCAAGAGCTAGATCGACGCCTAACCAGGTAGATCGGAAGGTCAGGAGTGGGAACAAGTCCTACCCGGACCGACCTACCAAGAAGTGTTCTCACTACGTGTCGAGCAAGCATGACGGTGGGGACTTCTGGAAGAAGTTAATATGCAAGAAGTGCTAAAGACGCGGCCACCCCACCGATCACTGCCTTTTCGTGTGCAAGTCATGTGGAGAGATCAACGAGGCCGGCCAGTGCAAGATCGAAGAGTTTTTCAATCTGATGCGCAAGTGGTATGTGCCAAACAAGCACGCGGGGATGCTTCCACCGGACGTGGAAAATATGTTAAACTAGAACGCTCGCCAGGTTGGAATCTGGATCGAGCCGAGCGATCTACGTTTGGCATCTATGCATATGTCGGCAAGGAGAATAAAACCGACAATACATGTTCTGTTCTCAATTGCGTCGATCGGGATCACCCGCTCTACAATATCACGACCGATGAATATTCCCGATCGAAGGTGGTCATGCAGTTGGATCTGCTGCCGGGGGAGTCTCGCGGATACTGGAAGTATCATGCGCCCGAAAAATGGTTTAATCAGTCGAAAACCTGTGGTAATATTAACAACCAGAAGGCGACGATGTTATTCGACTCTGGGGCTGAAGTCTCGATTATCGACTCCGCCTTTGCTCGTAAGGTCGGATGTCGTATAGACGACACCCAGAGACAAAAATGCGTTGGAATTGGTAAAAACTCTTACATGACCGAAGGAAGGACGCGCGTGAAGATCACTCTATCAGGTTCGTTGGTCTACTTCTTCGGCGCTTGGGTTGGCCGGTCAGGATGCCCTGTTAGGCATGGATTTTATGGTGCCGGTGGGTATTCGACTGGATTTGTCTCATGGGGTTCTTACACTCCCGGAAGAGGTCCAGATCCAGCTAGCTGGTCGGCGGCCCCTATACGGATCGTACACCGATCTGGTCAGGTGGGATCATGATGTCACCATTCCAGTCGGTCAATCCGCTGATGCCCCGGTCGAGAAAGGTTTCAGATCAAGGAAGTTATGGGTGACCAGGGGCGATCGGTGGGTGCAGACCTTTGTGAAGATCGCCGGCCGGTTCGATTACGTTCGACTCACTAATATCGGTGACAAGCCGCTTACGCTCGACAACAATGCTATTGTTGGAATGAGGCTGGCGGAAGGGAAGGTGCAAAGAAAGGCTGGGTTCGTCTCGATCGGATCGAGACGGTATGTTGAGTGGCAGAACTTGGCATACCAAGCGACCACCGATCTGATCAGCGATGATGGATCGGTGGAAGAATATACCTCACCTATGGTGGAACGACCCATCTATGTAAACCCCAAAGAAGATGTTAGTTCGAAGAAAGGCACCGCAGTCACCGGACACAATGTACCATCAAGCAGATGAGCCAAGGTTTGTCAACGTGGTGGCGACACAAGAACAGGCTACAGCGGAGACGGGAATAGAAAGAGGGGAACATGGGATTTCTGGGGCGGGCCGTGGTGGCGCGCCTAAGCAGATCGATGTCGTTGAAGAGCAGCCCGCCGATCGGGAAGAGCAGTTTGCAACCGATCAGGACAGTTTGGGTGATATTTCCCCGGAAGACTACCAAGTTTACACATGAGGGCGGGGAACAGTACATTCAAGAGCTGGAGAGCCAGATGGCAGTCCTCCCTGAAGTGTCTGCCGATCCGCCAGAAGTCACCTTGGACGATCTAAAAGTGGGTGATCGGGATGTCAACAGTCCCGACCAGATAGATCAGCTTAAGAAGATCAAATGGAAGAAGAAACATCTGCTGATCGGGAAAGGAAATTTCTTACCCCCTGCTGCTCGCGGAGCGATCTGTAACGTTGATGTTGGTGTTGCCAAGACGATCGCCCAGCGATGCCGACGTGTGGCGCCACAGTACCGTGAAAAATTGTCTGATCTTATTAAAGGACTGTTGGCTACCAAGATTATTAAACCGTCGACCTCGCCGTGGGCCTCGCCGATCGTGATTGTGATCAAGAAGAACGTCGTCGACATCAGGTTGTGTATCGACTATCTTTTAGTAAACCGGTTGACCAAGCTTATGGTGTACCCAATGCCGCTGATCAGCGATCTGTTAGAAGATCTGGACAAGACCCTATGGTATTGCTCACTTGATATGGCAAGTGGATTTTGGGTGGTTTCGATGTCCGATCGGGCTCGCGAGATCTCCGCATTTGTTACGCCGTTCGGTCTCTTCGAGTGGAACCGTATGCCGTTCGGTTTGTAGAACGCGCCCCAGATCTACCAGAGGCTGATCGACAACGCACTGTATGGACACTTCAAGATCAGTACCGATCGGGACCCCACCGAAAAACATGATGTATTTACAGAGGGTGAACCCGATCGGGAAAGGAAATCGTCCGTTATGGGGAGGCGATCGTACATCGACGATATTCTGATCCCTGCTTCGTCATGGAGCGATCTGTGCGAGAAGTTCGAACGGTTGTTGGAGACATGCGATCGCTGGAACCTGTCGATCAGTGCTGTGAAGAGTTTTTGGGGCATGTACAAGGTCGCCTCTTTAGGTCATATGGTGTCAATCAGTGGGCTGGAGGCTAATCCTAAGGATCTGGAGTCACTGAGCAACCTCCCGTTTCCCAGATCACTGAAGGCAATGCAGTCCTTCCTAGGGAGCCTGAATTACTACAGCCGCTTCATTGAAGACTTCGCGATTTACGTGGCCGTGCTGTACAAGCTCTGGGAAGTCGACTACCATATGTTGCGCGAGGATATCGGCCAACTTTACGAGAGGGCCGCGACTCAGATCTGCCTGCACATTTTCTGCAGGTGGAGGCAGATGACCACATGAAGCGTGCACAAGTTGCTTTTGGTATGCTGAAGGCCAAGATGGCGACGGCACCGATTCTCAGGCACTTCGATCCGGAAAAAATGCTGATCGTTGTTGTGTATGCTAGTAAGTGGGCCATTTCTGCCACTCTAGTGCAAGAACATGATGGAGTGTACCACCCGGTCACTTTCACGAGCCGGACGTTGAAGCCGAACGAAGTCAGCTATGGGATCGTCGAAAAGGAAGTTCTGGCTTTGCTACGGATTTTGGATGTGTTCCTTAACCTGCTGGTCGGCCGACCTGTAAATGTTCTTTCGAGAAGGTCGACATTGGCCTGTCTATTATCGGCCAATGGGATGGACGGTCGGATCGGCAGATGGTCAGCTATCTTGTCGCAGTGGTCCCTCGAGGTCGTCAAGTGCACCAAGGGAAAGGAGGAGATATTGGGCACATTGGCTGCCAGTATCACCCTTCGGTCTGAATGGATGAGGCTATGATGGCGATTTCCCCAAGGAAGCAACATCGACAGTCAATCTCGCTGCCGCCACCGATCGTCGATCGGGATGAGAAACTCCTGGTCTTGAGTTTCGACGGATCGGCTAGCGTGAAGAAGAAGGTCGTAGCCTATAGTGCCATACTGTGGAAGTTACCACAATGGTCTATAGTAGCAGCCGCCGCCTATTTCACGCCTGACATAACGGTCAACGAGGCGGAATATCGAGGGCTCCTTCTATGTCTCGACCTGCTGTCATCACAGAAGAAAGGTTGGATCATCATATGTGGTGACTCCAACCTGGTGATAAGGAAGATCACTGGGGAGATCGACTGCAAGGCACCACGGATGAAGTTGTTAAACGACCGGGTGATGAAGGCGTTAAAAGACTACCCAACCACGAGCTATTATTGCACGTGAAACGGGATTGGAATAGAAGCGCCGACAACCTCGCGACGCAAGCCATGCGGGACAAGATCGGGGCGACGATCACTGAGGAGGCCGTTCTACTTGAACTTATGAATATAAACATGCTCCCGGATCAAGCCCAAGGAAAGCCCCGATCAGGTAGATGTGATGGCGGCGACTAGATCGCGAACTCATAAGTCTCGCCGATCGTTCCCGAAAGAAAGGCCGAGCGAGTACGTTGTACAACAGCTCAGGGCGGATCGGATCCTCAAGGCACAGGACGAAGAAGAGTGGATCGTCAACCTGAAAGCCTACCTGCGTGGTGAACTGTCTAAGTTAACGAACGATCAAGCGAAGGAGTGTACCAAGATCGCGGACAGTTACGATGTGGATGACAATGGATTGCTATATTACTGCCGTGAAGTTGACCGAGACGGTGCCGATCGAGATCGACTGGCGAAACTGGTGATCCCTGAATTGCTACAGCGGGATGTTCTTCATCACTACCATGCGAGTCTAGAAGGGGGACATCAAGGCATAGTAAGGACATACCATAAGATCAGGGCCCACTTTCACTGGAGAGGATCTTTTTAGAGCGTGGAGAAATATGTGTGCTGTTGCACTGATTGCGAGACCGGAAAGGGAAGGCCGGTAATCATGGGGCGATCGCCCGGAAATATCGAGGCTACCTACCTTTTCCAGGTGATAGCGATGGATCACATACCATCGCTGCCCAGATCGACGCGCGGCAACACTGAGCTGATGATCTGGATCGAACTGTTCACTGGTCTGGTGATTGCGAAGGCTAGTGCATCCCAATCCGCGGAGCAGGTCGCCTAGAGTTATGAAGAATGCGAATTTACAAGGTTCGGCGCCAGCGAAGTTATTAGACACGATCGGGAACCCGGTTTTATGGCCGAGGTGTTCCGGTCGTTCAGTAACATGCTAGACCAGAAAAAGAGTGCGACGATGGCATATCGTCCGCAAGAGAACGGATCGGCTGAACGCATGATTCAGACAATAACAAGGGCGATCTAGATGTATGTGTCCGACCCAGACCAACGTGACTGGGATGAGTATGCAGAAAGACTGGTATTCGCACTCAACTCTTCAACCGATCGGGTCCGAGGAGAAACGCCTTTTTATCTGGCGTATAGATGGGACCCTCGATCAACACTTGAAGCGGCGATACCGATCGGCTGCACTCGGACCCGCGATCGCGATGCACGTCTTTGGCGCATGCAGACCCAGAAGCATTACCAGCATGCGAAAGAAGTCGTCCATGAAAAGTTACGTCAGGCCACGCAAGATCGAGCAGATCGGAATAACGATCAAGTCCGCCCTCATGGTATTGAACCAGGGGAGAGGGTATGGTTATACCTCGATCGGGTCAAGGAAGGCTATGCGAAGAAGTTGGCTCATATGTGGCACGGTCCTTTCCGTGTAGCAGAGATGATCGGTGAGCACGCCGCCCGTCTGATCACGATCGGCACAGATTACAAAGTTTTTCCGATCGTGCATGTGGCCAAGCTGAAGCTGGTCAGAGAATTCCCCGATCGGCCTAAAATGCCCTGTCTGGTGGACGAAGAGGAGAGGTTCGATTTTGATGAGGCTCTGCTGCCGGAAGACAGTTGGGAAAGGCCATTGGAAGAGGACGAATTCGAGGTGGAAAAGGTGCTGGATGTCCGATAGGTCAAGAAGACCCGTTGCGGTCGCACCCACCGAGAATATCTGGTCCGCTGGAAGGATCATGACGAAGCAACTTGGATCGACGAACTTGATCTAAATTGTGGAGTACTGCTACGAGAGTTCGAGCGAGAACGAGTCAGTCGAAATCGCTTCGCAGTGATGCAGACTCATGAAGATGAAGATCAAGACACACAGTAGCACCGATCAGTATATCGATCCGTGTGAATATGTGTAAGGTCTGAAACTTTGTGAATTTTGTGATGAACTGTGATGAACTGGAGTAGTGGAATGACGAACGTGGTGATGATTTTCGCGATGTGGATGGAAACTGTGTATGACAAAGTGTTGGTGCAAGTTTGGAGAAAGTGATGAAATTTGGTCAAGTGATTGGATGATCAGGAATTTGAAAAGAATGATGACATGTATTCTGGATTATCTGGTCAGCTAACTGCTGCATCAAAAATTGCAATCACCCCACAGACGGCCGATGGTCAGCGCCGGATGGTCTCCGATCTGGTTCTGGTACTGATTGCGCCAGGGCTCCTTCCGATCGATCTGGATCAAGGCGTCTCGCAGGTCTGCGATCGGCTCGTCACAATGAAGACCGGGATACCAGACACCGTCGTCAGCTAGTACCCGGATTTCTCAACCCGACGCTTGGCCATATGGAGAACCACAGGATATATAAAGATGTCGAGTCGCACGCGCGAGCCAGCATCCCTCCCAGAACGAACTGGCATAGGGTCTGCCAGGCCTCGCCCGCCCGACTCCGGCGCCCCTTTCGGTTTTTCTGGAACGAGATCAGGCCTTGATCATGTCGCGCTCGACCAAGAGGAAGCACTAGATAGTGCGTAGACACCCAGATCGCTTGGCTGTAGGTCTGATTGAAAGCCTTCACTCGACCTAAGAGCGAGTCGATTCACGCAGTCGACGCAAAGATGGACTCCAGATTGGGGAGGACGAACACTTTCCATGGATCATCTGCATACAGACGGGCGATTTGTGGTGCTGTGACCAGGTCCGCCCGCCATGCAGAAGCGGCAGGAGCCTTTGAAGCTGGAGGAAAAATCCAGGAGTCTGGACGCTATAGAGACCGGTATAGTATCTGCTTGGTAAGGGCTGATTGGTACAAGCTTCCGATATGCCACGATGACCATCGCGAAGTGGCATCCGAAGTCAGCGATGGGAGATGTCGATCTCCGGTCAACAACCCTTTCAATCGGGCGTGACGGCGCAGCCGAGATGTGCCGGGCTGGAACGAAGGCAACGGTCCGGTCGACTCCCGCGTCGGTGGAGCACTATTACCCTGGGAGCTGATCGCCTTATTAGCCCCCGATGCAGGCTCCGCAGGAACGGAACCTCGGAGTTTTGTCGGATCGGGACTTGGATAGCGCAGTGATCAAGAATTCGGAATCGCTCGATCCGCCCCCCCCCCCCCGAGTCCTCTCCACAGGAGACCTCTATACGCTTAGTGTGAGCAGCGTGGGGGGCGTAAAGACGCATGCGATTTGGTGATGATAGACGTGTCATCTGCGTCCAATCTTGGGCTTGGGAGATGCGCCAGCGTCTTGGCTTTCTTTTGGGGCACCGCTCGCTTCTCCTCGAGTTCGGAGTCGCGCGCTATGCCACGCGCCCTTGAGCCCTTCGACGCGTCCTTACGTTTCTTGGAAGTTTTCGGAATTTCGGGGTGGTCATTTTTGGCCAATGAGTGGCGTCGGGTCCGATATTGATGCAGATTGACCAAAACGGCCGATGCAGACCGGTCAGCGCTAGATCAGGCAGCCGGACGCCGGTGCAACAAGTCAGTCAAATGTTGGTAGCACCGGTTTACGGCCGCCCAGCGACGATCTGATTCCTGGGTCCAGGCGTCCGATCGGGTCTGGAAGGACTCGACCTTTCCGATCTGCTCCCGGACCACGACCTGTAACTCGCTGATCTGCCTCTCCAGGTCACCATGTTGGGTGAGGATTAAGGTCCGATCGGACTGGTCCTCTAACCTCTGCCGGTCGACCACCGCGAGCTGTTCCAGGAGGTGGGACCTATAGGCCTCCAACGAGACAGATCGTGCCGTGCGCCGATCAGCCCGTCCAAGATCGGCCGGAGCTGATCGCAGTGATCATGCGACTGCCGATCAGCCGTAAATAAGGCGTCAAACCTTTTGGCGATGTCGGTGGGCAACCGATCTACATGCAAAGGAGGGTCCGACCAGACCTAAGATGAAAACAGACCGATCGGCTTACCTCGCGTTGTTTGTTGGGCGATCTGGGCCCGGAGATGTGCGTTTTCAGCGGTCACTTCCTGCAACTTTGTGGACATGGGTATCAACGTATCTACCTCCTTCCGCAGTTTCAGGAGTGAAGAATCCCTGATGTCTAACTGGGAATGGAGCTCCTTGACTGTTTTCCGGAGCTGATCGGCCTCGATCTGATGCCTGAACGGTATTTCGGACCCTGAAGTGCTGAGAGGGCTGTCAGATCGGGCCGATCTGGTCTGCGAACCAATATGGGGCGACGAGGAACGCAGGACACCTGTAGCAAAGAATGTCAATAGAGGTTACAAGGCGATCAGGTGTACAAGGCAAGTGCCTGGAGAAGGTGGGCTCAGAGATCCATCCATTGGTGAAGTCCGCTTCTGTGAAGATCTGGATATGATGAGATCCAGCTGCTACCGTGCGTGGCTGCGACACGACTCAGGGGTGGCTGTGGCGAAGCGGACCCAAGAATCTTGGTCGTTTTGCGTCAGCAGCACACCGATCGGCTTATCGGCGATCGGATTGGTGGAAATCCAGGAGGCTTTTAAGCATATCATGTGCAAGAGGTGTCAAGAACACGGATTTTGGTAAGTCACATGAGATTGCGTGTACCTAGATATTTTCATGTTTGTACATATTGGGGACCATAGGGGGTAGGGAGTTTAGTGTTGGTTTTGGTTTCGCCTGCTAAGAACGTTTTTAGTTTTACGTCTTAATTGTTGGGCCTTTAACTCAACCGGAGATAGTTTCGCCTTGTACATCAGTCGCCTCTGCATGCCGCAAGGTGTTTGGGAGCGGAGGGTCGAGTAATCCCCTCCAGTTCATTATACCCTGCCGGGACGCGTACCAGACGCATTTGACCCGCCGGAAGTCCCTCGACGGGAGTACACTTTGGTCGGCTTCCCAAGTTCAAGTTTTGCACGTTTGGAACGTGTTATTAAGTCTTTTGGATTGTTACGTGGAGATATCGTTCGTGGAGTGTATCACGTTCTCATTTGGATCTCCCTATTGGATTATTGGAGTTTTATTCTCATATTGGTTGGTCTCTACGATCGATTGAGCGATATGCCCTTTGGAGTATACTCACTCCAAGTATAACTGGTCTACCCGTACCTAGGGTGAAGAGTTCCGCCAAGGGTACATCACCCAGCACGGTCTCCTACATTTAGACCACAAGTCAATTCCCAGCACCGATCCACCGAGTGTGTTACCAGCCCATTCCATCGGGTACACAAGGTGAGATGAAGAACAAATCGAACCAGGCGTCCTGTGTTGATGATCGGTCGTCTGCTAGCAGCGTAAGATCGGATCGGATCGTGGGCGATGGTTCGCAGGGTACCCCCCCCCCCGTAAGTTGGACGGCCGGTCACGATGGTGGTCAGGTCCTCGACACTACGGTGTTCGATTTTGAACTTGACTCCACCACAACACAGAGATAAAATCTTTTGATGGGAATAGACAGGATGCCGGAAGTGCACGGGCTTGGGTCGCTCGATTCTCACACGTGGCTAATATATCACATTGTAATGATAGTCAACGTCTGGGAATGTTTTTTGATATATTGACAAGCACAGCGTCATGGTGGTACGAACAACTAGCCGATTCGGTAAAGTATGACTGGGGGAAGGTGATTGCGCTTTTTCCAAAAGAAGTTTTGTGTGGGAAAAGTGTCCCCTCGAGTTATGTATTCAAGATTAACGCAGAAACATGACGAGTTGGCTACTACAAATCTATACCGATTAAATGCAGCAGCGTTGCGAGCAAGGATGGATTTTAGACATGCGTTCAATGCGTCATTATTGGAAGAACACATTCAACAGTTCTTTGATACTATTCATGATCGCACCATACAGATGCAGTATCAACTCATAACCTGCTCAACTATCGAAGAGCTAGAAAAGCTACTAATTAAACATAAAGCGCGGCTTATGAGGCCTGCAACGAATGTAGCTACCCGTAAGAACGCTGATGCTATGTATGAAGACTCGCAACCTAGCGTGCATATGATGGGCGGGGAAGTACATGCAGTACAGCGGGCACGACCGGTATATGAAGACAAGAGTGCGCGAGCGCCAACAAATCCTAATACTGACAATTTAGTGATTTGTGAGCATTGTAACCGACGGGGACATAACAAAAGTCACTGCTGGAAATTGGTGAAGTGTGAGCATTGCGATATCTTTTGGTCATGATGCGAAGTATTGTCGGAAGTTTAAGAGATGACCGAGATGTGTGCTAAATTGATGTCAGGGAAATTGACTCAGGTGGCGGAGCAGTTAAACGCCTATCCCCACAGTGCATTGCTACCACTGTCGAGAGGAAAGGGGGGGCATTGTCAGATGAAATTAAAGCAACACGGGTGTCACCCTGCACACAGAAGAAAATCAAGAAAAATAATACATGTTATATGGATGGATCACTCACTTTGGATGAGGATCAAGAAAAGAAGAAAAAACAAGAAAAAGTAAATAAAAAGCTATTTACAGTGAGGATAAGACACAAGATGAGTGAATAATAAGTGATGAAGTAACAGAGGCCCCAGCATGTGTCACACTGGTAGAAAAAAATGTGGGAGAAAGAGATGGATGGCAACGTCCAATGGAAGAAAAGCAGCCTGCAACTCAAGTCTATGTAAATGGGGTCATTGATGATCTGGAATTGCCATTAATGTTGGATTCAGGCGCAAAAATATGCGTTTTACATACCAATGTGGCACGGAAGCTACAAGTGGCGGTTCGGATGTTTGATACCCCAACTTGTTTTTGTGGCGTGACAGACAGTAATATTGGAGCAATAGGTGTGGCTACAGTCAAGGTTCGCATAGGCTCATCAGTGATTTTCACCTGTGATATGTGGGTCGCTAGTATTGATACACATGCACTAGCTATACTGGGTACAGACTTTTTGGTCAAGGCGGGTGTAATTTTGAACATGGAAGACCAAAGTTGTCAGATTCCCAGGAGAGAACCATTTCCGATGATGACACAAGCAGATCTAAAGTCAGATAATATCTACAAGTGCACACACAAGTGATGGAAAGCGCTAACGTGCCGATCAATTGGACTAACGTGCACGCAGTGAGAACTGTTGGAGATAAACCTCCTGCTGTGTATGTAATGGATGCAATAGATCCAATGAAGGTGGATCAGACAAATTTGGAGAGAGGTGTACTTGCATGAAGGAGTTGAGATGTCGCTGAAGCTATCGAGGAACAGCTAGCACTCATTCCAGAAGTAGATAAAAGTCCAATTGAACCACCAGATATGACTACTGCAGACATAGGAGAACCAGGAGTTACTACTAAAGAACAAGAAGATAATTTACGTGCCTTGTTAACTGAGTATGTCGATGGTTTTATAAGTTCTGGTAATGCGCTACCACCTCCGGCTAAAGGTGTAGTTTGTGACGTGGATGTTGGTGACAATGAACCTATTACACAAAGAGCACGAAGAGTACCGCCTACACTGTTACCTAAGTTGTATGAATTGATACGAGATTTATTACAAACAGGACTAATACGGTATCCGGAATCTGCTTCGGCATCACCGATCGTCATAGTGTTAAAAAAGAACAAAACCGACATACGGCTGTGTATTGATTATTGGTAGGTGAATAAGAAGACGAGATTGATGGTGTATGCTATGCAAGTAATTGGTGGTTTACTGGAAAATTTTGAGGGAGTAAAATGGTTGTGTTAAATGGATGATGCGAGTGGGTATTGGGCTATACCGATGACCAAGAGAGCTCGGTTGATCAAAGCATTTATTTGCCCTTTAGGAAATTTCGAATGACTTCGGATGCCGTAAGGGCTTAAGAACGCTCCTCAAATATATCAGCGTATAGTGGATAACGCTTTGTGGACAATCGTACGCGGCCACAACAGATTGGGATAAAGTGTAAACTGCTAGGTATCAAGTCAGACATGGATAATGACAGTGAAGAAGCACATGTGTTGGAAACAGACGTGTCCATCACGCAAGACGTCTTTCATAACGGCCAAGTAGTGACGACTGATGAACAACCTATTATTGGGAGGCAATCGTATATTTGATGATATCACCTTTGGCGCAAGCAGTTGGGTTACATTGTGTATCAAGCTTAAGAATCTCCTGGAATCATTTAAATATTGTCATATCACTATAAGTTTACCAAAGAGTGCGTTTGGAAAACACAGTGTGGAGTTTTTGAGTCATTGTATATCTGCAGAAGCAGTTAAATCATCTCCCCGCAATCTGGAATCAATTGTCAAAATGGCGTTCCCACGGACACTAAAATGAGTTCAAAGATTCACTGGAAGTTTGATATACTATCTACGGTTTATTGATAATTTTGCAACACTAGCGGTATCTCTGTATGAGTTAGCCGAACTACAGTTGAAAGATGGTACCCAACTGAACCACGCTTAAAAGTCGTTTTCGTTGCTTAAGGACCGTCTGGTGAATGCACCTTTGTTACGACATATCAAGCGATCAAAACCATTGAGTATAGTGCTATATACCAATCCATGGTCGTTCGGAGCAACGGTGTGTCAAGAGTATGATAGAATACTGCACCCAGTGCGTTACGTTAGCACGGTTTTTAAAAATGCTGAAACGAGATATACAGGGGCGGAACTAGAGGTGCTATCGTTGCTGAAAACGTTACATAATGGCAGTCACATTTTGTTTGGACATCATATAACGGTTTATGCAAGATATTCCACAATGCGATGGATGTTCACATCAAAAAGTTTGACAGGAAGAGGAATCCAATGGGCAGTAATGTTGTCTCCGTGGTCATTGGAAATCATACGAACGAATCATGAAGCTGTAGGATTACATGCTTTATTATCCACGTCCATTGTGCTCGCAGAAAAGATGAATGAAGTGCTAGAAGACATGGCTCCGTTGAAATCGTTGAAATATGTGCCGATCATTAAGCCAAATCTTAGTCTACAACGTCATAGCACTGGATATGTTTTATCGTTTGCTGGTGCAGTGCGTCTTAAGAATGACCCGAAAGGAGCATTTGGCATGATAGTGTGGGCGTTACCAACCTGGGATGTACTGGCAGCAGAATATGGGATTCAAGATAACCTTACCGTGAATGAGAGTGAATATCATGGACTAATTCACGTGCTACAACTAGCGCAAGACCATAATGTAACGAAAGCAATTGTGTGTGGAGACTCTAGATTGGTTATTGGACAAGTCAATGGATATCTACGCTGCAATAATGCATCACTATTGGTTTAGTTGGGCCGAGTGCGCTCGCTGGTAGAGAAATTCCAAGCAAATAGTCAAATACACGTGGCTCGCAAGTATAACCAAGCGGCTGATTTTTTAGCTCAATGTGCTATTAAAGAGCAGCAGGCAGGGAAAATTTTCAATGAAGACAGAAAAGCAGATCTGCAGCTGCTGAATCCTCTGCCAGACTTGTTGTATGCCAATGCAGATGAAGCTCATGCTGTCACAAAGAAGAAAGATATATGGGAGGATGTCGATTATGTGTCACCACAGGTATCTGTGCTCACTCGAAGTATGACAAAGCCACGTAATGAGCTACCCCAACCTCAAGATAATGTTACTGCTGGACAAGGAGCGGACACTAATGGTGATTTACACTCAGTGGACAGTGATGTGGCTAGATCTGAAGAATCTCAGAATAAGAAGACGGCGACCCATATGAAAATGCATCAGTCATCCGAATTGAACGAATTGGAAAAGCCCAGATATATGATGAGTGGTGCAGTAAGATCAAGAAGTATTTACGAGGAGATGATGACAAGATAAATTCCGCCAGTGAATGGAAAAAGATAGCTCAACATGCGCTCAATTACGTGTCGGATAATAAAGATGTCCTGTACTATGTCTCGAAAGCTCAAGATAAAACCAAATAATATGTGTGGAGATTGGTGGTACCGACCGTATTACAAGAAGATATATTGCATGCATATCATGTGGAAGTTGGAAGTGGGGCACATCAAGGATTCGGAAAGGTCTATGCTCGGTTGAGGTCCAAATATTATTGGAGAGGGATGTATGCCCATATTGAAAACTATGTTGCAGCGTGTGAAGATTGTACCACCGCAAAAGGTAAGCCAGGATACCAGGAGCGCACTAGTGGAAATATTGTAGCATCAAGATCATTTCAGATTTTAGCGATGAATCGCGCATTGCCATTACCACAGACTGAAATTGGGCGCGAAGCTTTATTATGTTTTATATGTCTGTTCTCTGGGTATGTGATTCTAATTCCAATGAGAACCAACACTGCACAAGATGTAGCAGAAGCGTATATGGTGGGGGTGTATAAGAGATTTGGCTCCCAAGACATGTTAAGACACTATGGAGATCCAAGGTTCATAGTTCGGTTTTCAGGAGATTCAATCGTATGCTGAAGCAGAAGCAGAGAACAACGTTAGCATACCGACCGCAAGCCAATGGGAAACAAGAAATATCGGTTCAAACAGTGGTCAAGGCAATCAAATGTTATATCACGGATCCGGAACAGAGATTGGGATGAATACGTGGCTCCCTAAGAGTTTGCATTGAAAACTTCAGTGGATCTTCAGCATCATCAGACTCCCTTTTATTTGGTACATGGTTGGGAGCCCAGGACCACCTTGGAAGCCATGATACCGCCCAAGGACACATCACTCGTGGAAAAGGACGCATTGGAGTGGAGGTTGACTGAGACCGAGAAGCACATGAGAACGCAAGCACAAGCTGCTATCATCCAGGAACAAGTGATGAAAGATAGAGCCCAAAGTCATAACGACGCCGTAGCATCTAAAGTATGGTCAACTACCAAAACGGCTTATCGACCGGGTGAATTAGTTTGGTTATATCATGATTTTGGTCGAGCCGGTGTTGTTCAGGAAATTGGAACATTTATGGCATGGACCATATGTGGTTGATGAACGGATTAATGACATGGTGTATCGGCTAGTGATACCGACCAAGGAAAGTCGGATATTCCCGCTTGTACACATTGCCAGACTGAAGCCATATATTAATAAGATGAGACGACGTCGGGAAAGACTTCAGGTCGAAAATACATTTGAATTGGATGAGGCGTGAATCCCTGAGGATTCATCTTATGAACCTGGTCAATATGACGAGTGGGAAGTGGAACGAATTGTGGATTGCCCAGAGGAACTTGTGTTGGAGTTCTCCAACAAGATTTTGATTATTTCGTAAGAAATAGTTTTGATGGGGGAGGATGTAACGGGTTTACATTCGGGTAACACTGAGTGTTGCTGTACATGAGTACACCACGGTTGAGGTCAGTATTGGCCGAGCTCAAAGGTTTCGAACCTTTGGTTATTTTAACCAATCAGGGCAGGGGCCCTTGGTGTGGTGGTGTGTCAGCCATCCACGTGTCAGTACACAAGTGTGTACACTACATTTTAGCTAGGTACGAATTAGGAATATTCTACTTAGTATTACATACGGTTTATATTAGTTTAAATTAATTTAGGCTAATTACATATTAAATATATTCAGTTTATATTTCACTCGACCTCGACCGGTCGCGCGTGCAGTGAGTGTCGTGGGTAAGAGGGAGCCCTTCCATACCTACACCCCGTAAAGGGAACACAGCCGTTAAGGCTACGTCGTAAACCAACCCGGGAATCTTGGTCACGAGTAGGAGATCTCTCCTAATAAGCCCTGTATAAGGGCGTATCGGCTAAGTAGCGGTAGATACCGCTTTAAGGAAGAGTCTTCCTCTGTGCGCTAGCCTCACCGTGCGTATAGGCACCGGATACAAAGACTATTGCTTACGCAATAAAAAAATTATTTGGAGAACTCCAACGACAGTTCCTCTGGCCCTCCATATGTACACCTTCAGTGGTGCTATGGCGTCTCCTCTAAAAGAGGTAGACTACTCCGAGAACTCGGAAGTGGATGCCCTTGGGGATACCTCCCCAACGGTTAACCGCTCCGACAGCGCCGAACGGCGTTGTCGGCAGCCTAATCCGTTCCCCACACCTCGGGAAAATTCACTAACCAGTGCGCCACCTCTGCCCATATCGGATAATACATCCGAATCGCCAAAGGCGATCGTCACTAATGATCTGAACGCAGCTCAAGACACCCAACTTGCCGCACAGGCGCTAAGGGCTGCGTAACGCGCCCCCAAACGCCTGCCAAGGGCGGCTTATAATTTTGATGGTCCTCGTGACCTTCCAAGGTGGTCCAGACGTTTGGTAAGGACTGGTTTAGCGTCCTATACCCCTGGACCCGCGGCTTAACAGCCGTATCAACGCGAACGCCGTGAGAAACTCCGGCAAGAACTGCTTACACAAAAGCAGTTCACTAGCGTCTCGTACCGAGAGCGCTTAAACAGGCAGGCACAGGGTGCCCCTGTTGAGAACCTCCGCGTGGTTCCTTTCGTTCTTTCTCCGGGAAAAAGTGCTGATGATGCAGAGAAGAAGTTTCGCGCTTGGGTGGAAGGGGAGAAGCTTCTCCCCAGCTTCAATGAGCTGCATGACAGCTATTCCCGTCGAGACATTTGGTTGGAGAGGGCGTTGCGCCTGGCATTTGCCAGAGCCAAAGCATTGGAGATATTACGAACCTCATATCGCACACGCTACGCCAGCGTCCCTGTCTCCACCACGGTGCCAGAGGACAGTGTGTGCGACATCTGCCTCCGGCGATTTCCCAATTACTGGAAATGAAGGGGCTTCTCGTGCCCCTCTGGTCGTTGACCTGCAGCAGGATTCTCCCGCTCGAAAGCGTCAACGACGTCGCGGCAATCCTTCCGTAGAGGAGTCTCGGACTCCCACGAACTCTGTGAGTGTGGATAACCCTTCCACTTCACCAGATACTGGGTTTCACCCCGATGATGGCGTCGCGCCATCAGCCGCTCCACATGAAAGTGTGGGGTACCCTCCGCATCAAGCATTATGGGAGGAGGTCGCGCAATTGCGACGTGAGATTCGCGAGCGCTGTGATCGACACAGCCATCGCATCCATGATCTCCACGAGAGACTCCGCGATGAGTGGGATGCCACTGAACGCTTCGAGAGGCGGCTTGCCTCTCTCGAGACGACCGTTGCGGAGCTTCGTGGTCGCATTTTAGCCCTTTCGGGCTTCCTTCGCCCTGCCGTGCCTTACGGCTCTTACGGATATCCGCCTTTACACCCCCCTCCAGGAGGGGGCCCGCCTCCGGGTCCTGGTATGGCTTAAGCATACCGACTAGAAGGTTTGATGCGTACGCATCACCTTCGGGATGTCCAAGGTGTACGATAAGCCCTTTCGGGCTAGTACATTAAAGAGCCCCACAAACCTGGGGCGCAGTTTATTGCGGAACACGTTGGAAACTGCATGTGTAGGAAGATTTTTAGCGTTTAATAAAACACTTTCTCCTACTTTGTATATTTTTTCATTACGCCGCCCCTTGCGGTCAGCTTGCTCCTTCTGCTTGTCTTGGCTTTCCGCCATGGCATCGCAGACGTGTCATAAGACACTAAGGCGCGTCGATAAAACTTATCGATGTGCTTTCGCACAGATAAAGAGCTGCCATCGGGGAATCCTCCACCCTCAATCCCTGGGCCACACACACGTGGCGTCAACGGAACCCTCGGATTCACTAATCCGTTCACGTAAAACGGGGTAAACCCCGTAGATGCATGTACCGAATTGTAGATAGCAAATTCAACCATCGGAAGCATCTCACTCCAACTCTATGGAGAATCCGGAGACAAACTCCGTAGAATATCATCAACAACGCGATTAACGCGTTCTGTTTGACCGTACGTATGCGGATGATCCGCAATGGACATGAGGAGCTTGGTGCCCAGCACCTTAAACAACACTCCCCAAAACTGTCCCGTAAAACGGGGATCTCGATCCTACCCAACGGAATCGGGTAGACCATGCTGTCGAAAGACACGGTCTAGGAACACTTTCGCTGTTCCTTGTCCATCAATGGACTCTGGCACTGCCGCCAGGTGAGTCATCTTGCTCAATCGGTCTACAAAGACCAATATTCCGGTGTCCCCGGCCCTATCCTTCGCAAACCCGAAGATAAAATCCATGCTAATGGATTTCCAACACTCCGTTGGAACCGATAAGCTCGCCAAAGGCGCAGCTGAACTTGCAGAGGGTTTAACACTCTGACACGTCTCACAGGTGCGTATATACGCACCGACCCACTTATACATGTTGGGCCACCAATACAAAGCTCTTAAAGCGCTGTAGGTCTTATCCCGACCTAAATAACCCCCGGTAGGGGCGTCATATGCCTCAAAGAGGACTCTATACTTCGGTTCCTCATCATACGGAACTATCACCCGCGGAGTTTCCTCCGCGCTCGTGCTATAAAATAGCAGACCGTCACAGTACCTGTAACGATGTAAAAGAGCTTTAGCTCGACTTGACAGGGTTGTCTCAGACGAGCCAAGACCCTTTTCACCTAACGCGCTGATTAGCGTCGTACGCTGTGGGTCTTTCTCATACGCCTGGCGTATGAGATCTACCACAGATGTGGTGACGAATGTCGCGTGAGCGAGATCGTAATCGGGACGACGCGATAACGCGTCCGCAAGCACGTTCTGCTTGCCAGGTTTATACTTAACCTCAAAGTTGTACTCCGCAAAGAAGGAGAGCCAACGGGCCATCCGTTACGAGAGATGAGGAGACTTTGTCGCTGTCCGTAAGGACGCGTGGTCAGTATAAACCACGAACGGCTTTGAACTGAGTAGGTGAATCCTAAATTTGACAATAGAATACTTCATTGCAAGTAGCTCCTTGTCATGAACGGGATAATTCCGTTTTCCGCAGCTTTAAGCTGTCTCGACTCAAACGCAATTACGCGTTCCCTTCTTGAATCGTCTGTTTGTAACAAGGCACATCCGATTGCGAAATCGGAGGCGTCGCAGACGACACTAAATGGTTTCCCAGAATATGGGAGAGCAAGAACGGTAGCTTTTAACAAGCTCCCCTTAACCGCTTCAAAAGCGTTTTGGTGTTCGGTTTTCCAACACCAATCAACATCCTTCTTATGAAGGTCGGACAATGGCTTCGCCATTTCAGCGTAGTTCTCGCTGTACTTGTGGTGATAGTTGGCTAATACCAAGCCACTTCCGTAAATCTCTAAGATTTACAGGCGAAGGCCACTCCACAATGGCTTTCACCTTCGCGGGATCCGCCCGCGCTCCATCCTTACCGATGAAGCATCCAAGGAAAGGAATTTCCTCAGCACCAAAGATACATTGAATGCGTTCGCATATAACTTATGCTCCCGCATACATTCTAGCACCGCTCGAAGATGTATTAGGTGCGTCTGAACATCAGACGAGTCTCCTTCCGCGCGACTATGAACGAATATATCGTCGAAGTACATCTGATCGTACTTTCAATGAGGGCGGAAGAGTTGAGTCACCAAGCGATTGAAAGTCGCTGGTGCATTTGAAAGCCCTTGTGGCATACAAAGCCACTCCCACAGCATGCCGCTAGGCGTGCTAACCGCTGTCAGCGGAATATCGGACGCTCGCATGAGCACCTGATAATACCCGTCCATTAGATTTAAGCACTGTACACAGTACAGCCCGCCATATTGTTCTGGAGGACATCCTTCCGTGGAATCGGAGACTGAATGGGTACAGTAGCTGCATTCAGCTTGTCGTACGTATGCACAATGCGCCACTTTCCGTTCGGTTTACGAACACAAAAAGTGGGAGATGAATGGGTAGTCTTGCTCTCCCGTGCCATCCCTGTCTTCATTCCCCTTGAAGAATCCGTCGATGACGGGCATTGCTCCTTGGGGAGAGGCCACTGCCTAGTGACGCAGTATTTGGTTCCAGGACCCAAATCGATTTCATGTCGGACTCCCCGATCCGGTGGTAACCCCATCTGCGGGCTGTCACTAATGAAATCTCCGAATACCTTAATTAAGGAATGGTAAGGGTCCTCAGGATCCGCAAGGATCTTGAGACCGCTTCGGGCATTCAATACCTTTTTGGTTTGCACCCAAACTGACTCGTCCATCGTGGATGAGAAGTTAACTCCTCTTCCGGACGCAATACGACAACCTCGTCGATTTCACCTGCTTTCAACGCAGTTTTAATTTCGTTAAAGGACATCTCCTCCAACGACAACAGTTCGCCTACCCCAGGCAACCGTTCAAGGCATACGCCTTCTGTGACAACACCTGTCACACTATTCAGCATCCGATAGGACTGCTGACTACTGGCCTCGGGACTCATCCCGGGACCCAGATGGGGGGAGCCTATTGCCCCATCTATTGGAAGCGCCACGCGCCTATCCACAGAGGTATCTACCTCTACCACCGGTGACTCGCCGGTCTCACCTATAACAGCGTAGTTGGAATCATTTCCGACGTGCGAAAGAGACAAACTTCGGGTCTCTTCGCTTGGAAGCGCCTCGCGCTTAACCTCAGAGGAATCCACCTCTACCACTGGCGACTCACCAGTCTCGCCTATGTTGGCGCGGGGATTAATCCCCCTCGTCAAGGAGCACTTCCTTAACCTCATTGGGACTGATCATCTCAGACATCCCAATCTCTGGCATCTCAAGCCAGTATCGCTTTTGCGATCGAGAAAAGGTGGGTTCATGACTCGCCAATGCTTCACCCGACCGCGGTTGCGTTGAGCCAATGGACTTAGACTTCCAGTCTATCCATGGCTCGTGGCGTTCCAGTCACTTCATGCCCAGAATGAGGTCATACCTCGAATCCAAATACAGGACTAGGCAACGTTCTAAGCGATCGAAGTCTGCAAACTTCAGCTTAAGGTCAATCGAGACCTTGGGTACAGAAACCTGTACGCCCGTCGCAAGACGGACCGTGCCAACGTCACAAGAACGTGCCTCTAGGGCCTCGGCATACAGCCGACTCTTCTCCACAGAACCTCGTCTGACATAATTGTCAGACGCTCCAGAGTCTATCAAGACTCTCCAAGGCTTTATAAAGTCTTTCACGTCCGCAAGGACTACCAGCAAACCTGGCTGGTACACCAACTCGGTGCTAGAAAGCACCGCTTACCTCGGGGCTTTGTGCTGTCGTCCCCTACCCTGGGTCTTAACAGCACTGAGGGGTCCCCCAGTAGGGCGCCCGGCACCTACTGGGAGCCGTCGTTTCCCGACGGCTTGGGCAAGGGCTTTTTCCCCACCCTTGGTCCCTTGTAGCGCGTGTCTCTCTGGGGGTTCCGCGGACGTCTGTTCCGCACATGATCCGCGCTTCCACACAGGAAGCATGTCAGCGGCCCATGTCTCTGCAGCATAGCTAAGAGCTCCGCCTCGAAGCTATGCGAAAAAGAGTCAGTGTGACTCTTAGCGGGAGGTTTCTCCTCCGCTTCGACCTGACTCAGGTCCATGGGTTCGGGACCCACCTTAGAGGAACGGAAGCTCCTCTCGGCGTTGAACGCCATCTTGAACGCCTCCACCAGGGATTGGGGTCGACATCGGAACAATTCCGAACGTGCTGGCCCTTTTTTCAGGCCTCCCATGAAGACGGGGATGGACACATCGCCCGAATACGCTTTCGCGTACATCCCTGTCAACAGGGTCTTAAGTTCCTGTATATATGTTTCCAGGTACCTAGTGCCCTGACGGCACCTCAGAAACGCCAGTTGATTCTGGAAAACCAGATCAGGCGTTGCGTACATGTCCATAAGCTTCTGCTTAAGGACCTACCAGGTTGGGAACACGCCCGTGACTGACTCCGAACACGTGAACGCCCATGCACGGGCTTTACCCATGAGATGGGTCAGTGCAAGTCCCACTTGCAGGTGATCAGCGATCACATTCGCTGTGGCGAAGGCCGTTTCGACCTCTCGAAGCCAAATATAAAGGTTATCACCTTTTTCACCGGTGAATTCCTTTATCTTAAAGGACAACGGAGGGCGCACCCCTGTGGACGTGGAATGACTTCCACGACAACTTGCCTCATGGGCGATGAGGGCATTGACCCTTGCCTTCACGGCCTCAAGGCCCTGCTCTACTAGGAGCTGCATGCCTTCGTCATCCAGTAAGGATAACAGCATGTAAAGGCTTCCTGCTGGACGAGGGTTAACCTTTCCCAATCGTCCTGATTCATCCCTTGCAGAGGATGCCATAGCCTACCAACACAGGTGTTGGATTGACTACAAGTGCTACCCGATGTAGACGGTGCGTAAACGCACGGTGAGGCTAGAGCACAGAGGAGTACTTTCCTAAAGCGGCGATGTGCCGCTACTTAGCCGATACGCCCTTATAAAAGGGCTTAGTAAGAGAGAACTCTCTTACTCGGGGCCAAGATTCCACTTTGGTTTACTAGTTAGCACAAGCTAACGCCTTAACACAAGGCTCCCTTAATAAGGGGGTAGCTAAGTGAAGAACTTCCCTTACGCTACTACACTCACTGCGCGCGTGACCGGTCGAGGTCGTGCGTCCTTTAGTCTTTGAGTGAAATGTAAACTGAATTTATATTTAATATGTAATTAGCCTAAATTAAATTAAACTAATGTAATTATATGTAATACTAAGTAGAACTTACTAAATTTGTAACTAGTTAAAATGTAGTGTACACTACTTGTGTACTAACACGTGACTGGATGCCACGCCTCCACCAAGGGCTCCTGACCTGATTGGTTAAAATAACCAATAGGTCCAAACCTTTCGGACCGGTCAATACTGACCCCAACCGTAGTGTACTTACGTACACCACATACTAAATGTAACCAGAATGTAACCCTGTTACAAAGATACCGAAGCTCGGCATCGAGAAGTTCTCGGGTGTGGAATATATACCCGGGGCTCGGTGCCAGCATCAATCAGTGGGCGTATCGTTTTATAGCAGCCGTTGATAGAGCCAAAATTTTATCTGAATGGTGCGCTTGAGGGTGACCAAGTTGGGGGAACATCTCGAAAGCATGGCTACCGAGTACTTTTGTTCCAATATTGGAACGTAGTGGCCGATATCCCCATACTCACACTCCGTACTGCATCACATGCATAGGTGAATATATCTCACCACCAAGCTGCAATATGATTTGCTGCAGCCAAGAGTCCAAAAAGGAATTGGATCGAGCATTAACTTTACTTGGTAGCTCTGGCTCTGGAGAGCAAGTCAAGGGAGAAATTGGTGGTCGAGAATATTGTCAAGTTCGCTGCGCCATACCTCATGATCGCGATCATGGATAGGTACAATCCAATGCAAACGGATTACATGTGCCATGCACAGGAGTAGATATCGTACGCAGGAACTGGAGGATGGTAATTATAAAGGAAGGCAAAATTAAAGGTTTCATGCAAATTCGGTGACTGAACTTTCGTGAAAAAGTGTTACGGTTGTGGAAAACCCGGACAAACCAAGAAAAAAGGCCTCCCGCCAAAAAAAAACAAAAAAAGGAGGCCCCGGCAAGGACGCCGAAAATTCCAATGGTTCTTGGAACCGAAACGTCGCACTGTCGACTATGGAGATGACAGATGAAGTCACGGCTAGAAAGTTTCCAGTGGTGAGTCATCGGAAGTCTGTGGATTGTTGAAAGTTGTGCCAGTAGGCACCCTGTTGCAAATGAAAGTCTTCGTGAGGATGCAGTCGACCGCGGACCTACCGATGGGTTTACTCTACCTGATGTTGGTAGATTATCTCTTCCTAAGTTGGAAAGATAAAACTATTTACACCAGGGGATGAAACCATTACAATTGAAGTGTCCGAAGTATATTTTTCTCCGAATTCTGCCAAGAAATCTCATTTCACTCGGCGAGTTGCGTAAAAAGTGTGGAAAATAGCGGATAGTGGAGATTGTATAGTGATTAAGTGGAATAATGGAGTGCTGTTTCTAATTCAAGTTTATGGTTCGTTTTTGTTCCGAGTTTTCTAGCTGAAAAGCTGAGCGGGTGTACGCAACAGTTTTCAAACTTTTAGTTGAAGACTGTTTCGGAAGACGCTGGAAATGATGCACAAGAAGGTATTTTGCATCATTATACGTTGGTTGGTTCACTTGGCTTACGGCACAGTTGAAAAACTGACCAAAGACACCAAGTAAGGCATGCTGTTGACGGACAAAAGTCGACCAAATTTCTTGACCTGTACAGAGGGTAACGCGACAAAAAAAATTTCATCCCAATAAAGATTCTGGGCAGAACTCGCCTATCGAGCCTGTTGGCGGTGTGACCTAAAGGGTCCAATCACGCCACGCAATAGGCGAGGAAACCGTTACCTCGTGGTATTTGTCGACCATTGTTCAAAGTATTACGGTTTTCGCTGCTCGTACGAAAGATAAAGCAGCAGAAATGTTTGAACATTTTTAACTTGGTTTCAGAATGAATTCAATTGTAGAATTCATGTCGTGCGTACCGATGGAGATGGATAATATCGGAAAGTTGATTTTTTTCTGCAAGAAACCTGGTGTGGAGGCAGGTTACGGAGGCTGGGAACCCAGCCTCAAATGGAAAATCCGAAAGGATGAATCGGACCATTTTCAATATATGATATTTGGCTCGGGGGGGATACCCCTGATGTACTGGACGGAAGCGGCTGAGTATGCCTCTTATATACTTATTCGCACACCGACCAGACCAATCCTGGAAACTTATCGCCATACAAAGTTTTGACTGTAAAAAAGCCATCCCTTTTATAATTGTGGTTTTCGGGTCATCCTGCATGGTTTGGAGGGACCCAAAGAAAAACGTCCCTTGCAAGGTGTGGTAAAGTGTGCCATAAAATTGTGCCTAACTAGAGGGCCTAATTAGGGGTCTGTCTGCGGACACATATTGGGTACGTAATCGTGTACGATTGTGTGTACCACGGTGTAAACAGTTGCGTGTACAACCGTGGTTCACAAAGACAGGACATAGACGGGACATTGGGAGATGGGACGATTACATACAGGTACTCAACGAACAGCAACGAACATCGAAGAACGACGGATAAATCAGGTCGACTGGTCGATGGAGGACGCTGGAAT
Source organism: Peronosclerospora sorghi (assembly GCA_026184515.1). Lineage (NCBI taxonomy): Eukaryota > Oomycota > Peronosporomycetes > Peronosporales > Peronosporaceae > Peronosclerospora > Peronosclerospora sorghi. The sequence goes on along the minus strand of CM047587.1, from coordinate 15,724,058 downwards.
GGGTAGTTCTGTTTGGTGGATATTAGGTAATTGGTAGTTCTTAGGATTTAAGCAATAATAAATTTCTCCTTTTGCGTACGATTGAGCAGATCGTTTTAAGGACGGCACCTTTGAGCCTCCCTCAGTAGTAAATACCTCTACGTCGCGGGAGCACTTAGTGCGTTTTTGGCCTACCAGTAAGCTTAGAGTGTGAGAACTCGCCGCAACTCCTCCCGCTGTGTCAGCGGTTCTTCTTTTAAAGGTTTTTGGTCTCGGGAACGTGATTGAGCAGTGCTCTCACCTCTTCCCCGTTTGGTTCACGTTTGGCCCCTAGAGTTCGGCTGCTGTAAGCGCCTCACGGGAACTATGGGTGGATTTAGTGAAATTTCCCTCCCTAGTAAAGTCTAGGCTGGGAATACATATACTTAGGTGTTTTTTTAGCTGTTTAAGACTCCAGAGGCTCCGCGATCGGGCAGTGAAGACTTCCGCTGCCTGATAAAGTACCCCCTTCGCTGATCAACACCTGATCAACACTCTTCAACTTGCGACCCGCGTTCATCTGCTCGCAACTAGCGCCAACTAGTGCCTGATCGACTAAATCGATCAGACCGATCAGACCGATCATGCCGATCATGCCGATCAGACCGATCAGGCCGATCAGGTCGATCACGATCTGACTTTTGACTCATCAACCATTTCTGCGATCAGAGATTTTTGGATCGTGATTCCTGATTGGTACGTCGATCGCGCGCTAGTTGGACTCTTCAACCACTTGCATGACGTCGAACGATGTCTGTTCACCATCTTCCTTTCGAAATCTTTGATCAAGGCATCACAATACAAATCTGCCTCGTCTACCCACGACGGCTCGGAATACCCCTTCCAGTAGACTTGATATTCTCGTAACGTCCCTACATATCTAGTCTTTCGACCCGATCGCACATCGGTAATACGATCAACTTCAAATTCATCGGGATCTAGCGTCCTTTCCCAGCTATCTTCAGGTAGCAAAGCTTCGTCGAAGTCGAAACGATCTTCTATCCCAGCTGCTAGCACAGTAGTGGGACGATCAGGAAATTCCTTGACTAATTTCAACTTGGACAGGTGTACCACTGGGAACATACGATAATCGGTGCCGGCGGTGACCAATCTCGTTGCATGATCGCCGATCACCTCCTCAACTCGGAAGGGTCCATGCCACATATGCGCCAGTTTCTTCGCGAACCCTTCTTTCACCCGATCAAGGTACAACCAGACGTTTGAGCCAGCCTTGATCTTGTGCGGGGTCACCTTATCGTTGTGTTTCTCAGCCCGATCAACCATCGCTTGGTGCAATCCAGTGCTCACTTGATCGCGGGCATATCGGTAGTCTTTTTGCAACTTATATCTCCACCGACGAGCGTCTAGATCTTTACGTCGAATCTCTCCCAGTTGTAACGTTGATTCCAACGACGATCGTGGGTCCCACCCATACGCTAAATAGAATGGGGTTTCCCCGCGGATGCGATCAGGGGTTGAGTTTAGTGCGAATACCAGGCGTTCTGCATACAAACTCCAATTGTTTTATCCAATATCCGACACATACATATTGATCTCTCGCGTAATCGTCTGCACCGTCCTTTCCGCCTTACCGTTCGCCTGTGGTCGATGTGCCATAGTGGCACTCTGACGTTGTCCCACGATTTTGTTGAACGCGCGAAATACTTCCGACATAAAACCAGGTTCTCGATCATGCCTGATCACCTCACTAGCCCCAAACCGTCGGAACACGCATTCTTCATAATTTTCGGCGATTGTTTGCGCGGTACGGAACAATCCAGCTTTCGCGATCACCATACCCGTGAACAAATCTGTCCAAATCAGCAGTTCCGTATGTCCATCCGTTGATCGGTGCAGCGATGGGATATGATCCATGGCTATCACTTGGAATGGGTACGTCGCCTCGATATTTCCCGGCGACATGCCCTTGATCGTAGGCTAGCCCTTCCCTGTTTCGCAATCCACGCATCGCCCGACAAATCTTTGTACGCTTCGGAATAGACCACGCCAATGGAAATACCGTCTGATCCGCTGATATTTTCGCCCTATGCCTTGGTGTCATCCTTCCAAACTCACGTGATAGTGGTGGAGGACATCTGCGTGCAAGGTCTCGGGTAGTACCAGCTTAATTGACGATCGGCGATCATCTTGATCATCCTGATCATCCCCGGTTTTCCTTTTAGCCGCATTTCCACAGTAAATCAGTAATCCTTGTTCGTCAACATCATAGTTGTCAGCAATTTTCGCACACTCCTTCACCTCGTCTGCGCTCAATTGGATAACGTCACCGTACAGATAACACCGCAAATCGTGGATCCATTTCTCTTCATCCTGTGCCTTTTTCACCCGTTCCATTTTACCTCTTTCCCAATGTTTTCCACTTGTAATGTGGATATTCGTTCACGAATATCCACTAAATCATCTGTTGCTACGATAATACATTCTTATTCCGGCTACTGGTACATCGGTCCATGTTGACGGTCGTGGTTGCCGGTGGTTACGTGATCGGGTCGTCACTAGCACTTGCGGGGCGGATTGATCTTCGTTCCATGTGATTACTTCGGGTAGACGGTTGAGATCAACTAATCCTTCCAGCTGTTTCTCATCTTCGATCTCAACTCTTGTTCCACCCTGAATAGCCATGGTGGTAATGTAATCTGCACTCCTATTCCACTCTCTCTTGACATTTTCCAAATCATGATCACTCCACTCGCGTAGAGGTTAAATGCACACAGCTGTAGCACTTGTAATCGCGGAGTTTTGCACTCCATTTCTCCTCGTATTTGCCGGATCACCAAATTAGAGTCCCCACACACGATCACCCTTCCTTTGGGATATCGTGCCAACAAGTCCAGAATTAAAAGCAACCCGTGGTATTCTGCTTCATTCACCGTGATATCCGGTGCATGATCGGCGATCGCGATCATAATCTTCCATTCCGGTAACTTCCCCACAATGGCACCAAATGCACCCATACGTCGCTTGACACTTGCCGATCCATCAAAACTGATCACGTAAAGTTCTTCACCTTTTTTAACCGTGGAAGGTGGTACTTAGATCATCTGCCGCGGTTGCTTTTTCGGTGCGATCGCGACCAACGCTTCATCAATTTCGGTGCGAGGGGTGATGCTTGCGGCTAACGCCCCTAGCACCTCCTCTTCTCCATGCACACATTTCTTGATCTCGAGGTCCCACTGTGATAGGATCGCAGCCCATCTACCTAATCGTCCGTCCAACCCATTGGATGTTAGTAACCACTTCAATGTAGATAGACGTGATAAAACGGTGATCGTCTCTCCGACCAGCATCGTGAAATAAACATCCAAAATTCGTAAAAGCGCCAGAACTTCCTTTTCGACGGGGCTGTAATTCAGCTCACCGCTTTTCAACGTTCGGCTAGCGAATGCGACGGGATGATACACTTGATCGTATTCTTGTACTAGAGCGGCGGATACTGCCCATTTTCTAGCGTAAACCACGATCACCGGCGTCTTGTCCTGGTCAAAGTGTCGCAGGGTTGGAGCTGATGCAATCTTCGCCTTCAGCATGCTAAATGCCACTTTTGCTCTAATTAGTCGATCATCCTCGTGATTTGATTCCGCCTCACTATGTGATCGTTTCTTCAACTCTTCATAATCTATCTCCCTCAATTCGTAAAGCACGGCGGCATAAATTGCGAAATCTTCAATAAATCGACGATAGTAATTTAGACTTCCCAAGAACGATTGCATAGCACGTAAGGTGCCAGGGAAAGGCAAATTTATCAGATCGTCCAGGTTCTTTGGATTTGTTTCTAACCCGCGGCAAGAGACGTGATGTCCTAAATAGGGGACTTCGCTTCGCCCCCAGTACGATTTAGCCACGCTGATCGACAAATTCCATTGATCGCACTTTTCAGCAAGTGCCGCACCTTATCGCATAGGGTGGACCAAGTAGGTGCAGGGATTAATATATCATCGATATATGATCGCCGTTGCAGCACAGACGGGCCCGGCGTTTGGTCGGGTTCTCCTGCTGTAAATACGTCAGCTGATTCATCTGCACCGTCTTTGACCCTAAGATATTCATATAGTGCATTGTCGATCAACCGCTGATAAATTTGCGGAGCATTCTTGAGGCCAAAGGGCATCCTATTCCACTCAAACAATCCAAATGGAGTGACAAACGCCGAAATTTGACGTGCTCGATCGGTCATAGACACGACCCAGAAACCACTCGCCATATCCAAAGATCAAAACCACAACGCTTTATCCAAATCTTCGAGTAGATCGGTGATCAGGGTCATTGAGTACACCATCAAACTCGTGAGTTGATTCACCGCGCGATAATCGATGCATAGACGTATATCGACCCCATTATTTTTCACGATGATCACTATAGGCGATGCCCAGGGTGACGTTGACGGCTGAATGATCTTAGTTGCTGCAACCCTTTGATCAGGGCCGACAACTTCTCGCGAAATTGTGTCGCCACTTTCCGGCACTTTTGGGCGATCGGGCGCGCATTACCCACATCGATATCACAAACAACTCCTCGTGCAGCGGGAGGTAGTGCGTTTCCCTTCCCGATCAACAGATGTTTTTTTCGCCCAAATTATTCCGCGAAGTTGATCTATCTCCTCCACTGTGTTGACTTTGGGATCTCCGACTAGAAAATCATCTTTGGTTACTTTGTCGGTGCTTGCAGACACTTCGGGTAACGTAGCAAGCTGCTTCTCCAATTCTTCCACATACAAATCTCCACCTTCGTGATAACAAACCTGAATGTCAATAGGTGTCACGTCGAATTCGCTGGGGCTAACTGAGACAGGGTGATTACACGCATCTTGAGTAGGTGTATCGCTCGAAAAAGGCTGTTCAACTCCATGATTGAGGGTCGGACCTTTCACTTCCGGCCCCTGATCGCACCGCTCTTGCACCCCTTGCACCTTTTGCGCCCCTTCGGTTACCAACGCTACAGATGCGACGATCGTGTCCGTGGGACGTACTAATTTACTTCTAGGAGTTGGATACTCCTTCTTCTCGACTAATGGACCCTGATCGACACTTTCTTGATCGTCAGATACCAGATCGGTGGAGGCTTGATATGCCAGATTTTGCCACTCTTTGTAACGGTTGGACCCGATCGAAACAAATCCGGGGAGGCGGGGAACATCCTCTTTGTTCATCCAAATACCTAAAATAGTCTCTTCTTGAACAATGATGGGGTGATCGACGATGTTCGTAACACGTAAATACCTCAAATTTCCCGCGCCCCTAGCGATAGTGGGGGCCCAATCTCTTCCACGAGTAATCCACAACTTGCGAGATCGCTGATCGTAAATTCGTACTTCGGCTGATCGACCTACTGGGATCTGTTCATACTGATCGAGCTTCATATAATTACCGCTCGACCCATACAACTGTCGACGTCCCTCCAGTGGGATGATCACTTCGTCAGGTAAACTTAGTGCGCCATGAGCGATATCTAATCGAACACCAGCTGGTATCATGAAATCCATACCCAATATGGCATCTTGACCAACAAGTTTGTCCACCCATGCCTGGAAATAATAAACCAATGAGCCCGCTAGCGTGATTTTGATTTTTGCACGTCCTTCTGTTTGGTATGCACTTTATCCAATGCCGACACATTCTTGTGTTTGACTCGTGTCAATCCAACAACCCACCTTACGAGCAAAGGTTGAGTCGATGATCGACACTTCGGCACCAGAATCAAATAATATCATAGCTCGCTCGTTATTGATTTTTCCACTCGCCTTGGCTTGCTTGAACCATTTCTTTGGCGAGTGATATTTCCAATATCCACGTGATTCGCCTGGAAATAATTCGACTTCCATGATACAGGTGATCGAGAAAACTCATCAATATGGAAATTAGCCAAACGTGGTAAATCAAGCTGATCGCGTTTTTCCTTATCTCTTGTCGCTACTCGATCAGCCCTCTTCTTATCCACAAATGCAAAAATACACAAACTAGAACGCTCGTCTCGTACCAGATTCCAACCTGTCGAGCGTCCTAGTTTAACAAATCTTCGGCTTCCTTGGGCAACAGTCCTGCATGCTTGGTAGGGTTATACCAATGGCGGATGCGGTTGTAAAATTCTTCCATAGGGTACTTCCCCGCATCGTGAATCTCGCCGCATGCTCGACAGACGTACAGGCATTGATCGGTGGGGTGTCCTTTCTTGCCACACTTCAGGCAAGTCAGGCGCTTCCAGCAACGTAAGTTGTCGTGTCTGATCGATCCACAATGACTGCACTTCTTTATCGCCCCTTGATCGACTGCGTTGGAGTCGCTTCGTTTGCCTGATCGTGACTCGCCAGGCTGATCGTGCGCCCCTGGTTGATCGCGCATAGTAGCAATCATATAGCGGCGCTGATCGCCATCACTTCCACTATCATCAGCACTTGATTCTTCGCTCCCAGAAGTTACCTTGATCGCACGTACGCCCCTAGGCTTTCGCTTCGCGGCCGGTGCTCGATCGTGACCGGATTTTTGGCGGAATCTGCTGGTGCCTACTGCCGCTGTTGGCTGATACCACTTGTTGCGTGCGTATTCCCGCAACGTTTCTTCCAAGTCCGAAGCACGATCCAAGCGTAGGAGAGCCAGCTGATCGGCGAGTTCGCGATTGGCCAGAGTGTCCAGAAAATGTTGGACATGTTCGCGCAGATTTTCGGGCGGTCCATCTCTGATCGGTAACTTAGCTCGCAGTCCCGCCACATTCAGTCAGTGCAAATATTCGATAGGACTTTCGTCTGATCGCTGCTTCATATAATAATACTGGCGGGATACCGATTGACCAGTTCCACAGTATTGTACTTCGAATTCATCCACGAGACTTTTCCAACTTGATCGGGTGGTTCTACTCACTCAACTGTCGATGCCAGTTGCGCGCTGGTCCCTTCAGTAAATCGCCCAGGATTAGACACTTTTCAGGATCAAAAGCTTGATCGCGCATAAATGCTGACTTGAGACGACTGATCCAGTTCCTCGCTTGATCTTCATCCCCTTCTTTTCCCGAAAATTCTTTCAAATCGCTGATCGCAGACATCCGAATTCTGGCAATTGGCTGCTGATCAGGTGTCCCAGTATACGCGGATGCCACAGTGGCTCGCCGTGGCAGTGTGATCGGTTCATCAGGGTCGACGCAGTCAATTTGAGACCGTTGATCGTGAAACGAGTGCACGGATTCCATATCCACATCTTTTACCGTCGTCGACCTATCTGGTTTCGACTGCTGACCACGCAACGAGTGTACGGACTCCATATCGACATCCTTGATCGACGCAGCTCTTCCTTGATTTGGCTGGCGGATTTTGGCGCCAACGACTCCAGGTGCCCACTTACTGCTCTCTTCATCTAGAAACTTCTTCATGGCTTTGTCAAAAAAACATCTGCCACTGTGGCCCTTGCTCGTTTTCTGTCTTGATCGACTGAGGTTCCGTCCTTACAACAGGTAATTTGGAGTTGTTCTTTTGGCAAACTTCCATTCTGGTTATCTTGGGCTCCATACTCCCAGCGCTACTTGACTCAATTCCCTGATCGTCACCCTCTGAAGGGGCAGATTCGTAGCACGATGACCCCGAATGTCCCGCTACGTTGATTGACGGACTTGCCTCAATCTTCAACGGGGATTGTGGTGGTGAACTGGGGAAATCTTCATCGTCTGCTTCGCCCACGATGGGTATAAACAGGGAATACAACAGCTGGGTGGCCTCTGCCAGATCTTCGGAGTCCTGATCGAATACTTCCTCGGCATCGTAGGCGCCTGTTATCAGACCATCCTGCTTGATCAGGCGTATTAGCCTTAGCACAATCGTTAGCTTATATTTTCCCTTCGTGATTGGCTGGTTGACCGGTCTACTCAGCTTCCCGCTGATCGTGACCCCGAGCCGGCTCATGATCGAGTTCGTCATCAGGTAATCTTCCAGGTGCTCTCGGTAAATCTTTTGGTAAAACGTCTTTACCAGATCGGCTTCCGTTGGCGGCGTACTTGATCGGCTTTCGTCGCTCTCCTACCCAGGCGCTTTGATCAACATCTTCGGTTGGTCGGTCTTGTGATACTTCTCCATCGGATCCCAATCTGGATCATTATATACACGTATTTTTGGCGGATCATAACGCAAGTTATGATCCGCATGGGCTCCCGAAGGAGCCTCAGGAGGTGGTTGAGGCTTCTCCTCCTTTACGTCATCTGGATTCCTCCCCAGGTCCTGATGATCGGCATTTCCTTTCTTCTTCAGGCATGACGACGGCGAACTGCCTTCCGTCGTCACAACCTCCTCCTCCTTTTCCACCTTGATTTTCACCTCTGCTTCAGCTTAAGTTTTCACTTTCACTTCCGCGCTATCTTGCGTAGAATCGCGGTGATATCCCGCGTCGCCCAAAGATCCGGGCACGAGCACCATTGTGGTGGAGCGGCTGATCGAAGTTTTTGAGACTTGATCAGGCGGTACCACGGCGCCCAGACTGCCGACTAACGAAGGGGTCCTCCGGATGTCTTCGACTGCTTGTGTTCTTGCTCACCTTGTGTACCCGACGGCTAGGCGTGGGTCGCTCCTCAGGTGGCGGGGACAGCGCACAGCGAATTCTTGGTGCAAGATTGAATTAACTAACTTGTGACGATACAACCGATGCGATCAGGCGTGATCACGTGCGATCAGGTGCTTAAACCACGTCAATTAGCCGCGATCAGGCTTGATCAAGTTTGTGCCGATTCTAATAACCGACGATCAGCAATATTCCGTCTTGATCGCAAGTGCGATCAGGCGGCAGTCCGACGCGATCAGGTGCTGAAACGATGTAGATCAGTGGTAATCAGGCTTGATCAGGCTTTGGATGACGTTAATAACCGTCGGTCAACAATATTCTATCTTGATTGCAGATACGATCAGGTGTCTTGATCGCAAGTGCGATTTGGTACTGAAAGGCTCGATCAGGGGCTAAAAACTTCTGCCCAGTCGTAATATACCTTGATCAGACTTGATCAAGCACCGGAAGTCGTTCAAGTAGCAGTTGGCGCGATTTGCGATCAGCGATTACGATCACGATTCGCAAAAAGGGTCGATCAGGTGTTGATCGGTAGGGGGGGGGTACTTGATCAGGTAGAGGAAGTCTTCACTGCCTGATCGCGGAGCCTCTAAGCCGTCAAACAGCTAAGGAACGCCCAAATCAATGCGCTCCTAGCCTAGACTAAATGAGGAAAAGGTATTTATATTAAAATCCACCTAAAGTTCCCGTGGGGCGCTTAAATCAGCCGAACTCTAGGGGCCAAACGTTAATTTCACGGGGAAGAGGTGAGAGCACTGCTCGATCACGTTCCCAAAACCAAAAACCTTTAAACGAAGAACCGCAGACACTGCGGGAGGAGTTGTGGGGTGAGTTATCACACTCTTCACCAACCGGTGGGCCAAAAACGCACTTAGTGCTCCCGCCCGGGACGTAGAGGTTTCAATAAGATGGGGGCGCAAAGGTGCCTTCCCCAAAAAAACGATCAGCGCGATAGTACGCAAAAGGAGAACTATATTAGCAATTAAACCCTTAGATCTACCCTGTTCCTACTTTCAACCAATCCGCATCGTCCATTCGAAACGCCTTCCGTCCATCAGTCGACCTGATTTTTCGGCTTGTTCCTTGTTTGTTCGCTGGTGTCCGCCGCGTACCTGTAAGTGATCCCCAGCACATCTTCCGTGTCCCTTCTATATCCTGTCTATGTACACCACGGTGGTACGTACTACTGTACCCACTGTGGTACACATGGCGGTACCTAATTATGTACTACTGTATCCACTATCTGCGTCCACTATCAAGCCCCTAATTTAGGTCCTAATATTAGTCCTAATATTAGGCCCTTTTTAGCCTAATAAAAAAGTCCGCTTTACGACACTCACGACTTGATGCCGAGCGGCTCTTAATCTTCGCTCCGCTAGTTGATAGCGGAACGGAATTGTGGTCGTTAAGACGGACCACAAAGTGCTACCAGGTGTTAAAGGACTGATCCTGCTACGGGCTTACACTGTGTTGTGCGAGGAAGCGCGCAATACGGGAGGGGTAGGATTAGTTGATGACAACTAATCCTATACTAAAAGCAAATATAATATTCGATTGGGTTTGAGAACGCAAAATTAAGAGTGTTTATTAAATGGGTGGTTAGCGGCTAACAGTATAGTAATTACCTAACTAATAAATAATATCAAGTATTAAACTAACTGTACTATTAGTTAACCTGCATGATTCGGTATTTATACCGAATCGACTTTTCCTTCGTAGATTATAATAACTTATAATCTATTATTTGAATTTCAAACAACGCGTCTGAAATTCAACTGTGATATTCTAACTTGAATATCAATTATGTAGTGGCACCCCATTACAATGTGACTTACCAAAATCCATGTTCTTGACACCCCTCGCACAGATAGGCTTAAAAGCCTCCTTGATTTCCACCAACTGATCGGTGTGCTGCTGACACAAAGAGACCAAAATTCTTGAGTCCGCTTCACCACAGTTCGGACTTATTGGTTTTTTTAACCAATCAGGGCAGGAGCCCTTGGTGAAGGCGTGGCAGCCTGCCACGTGTTGGTACACAGGTGGTGTACATTACATCTCGGCTAGGTACGAATTGAGTAAGTTCTACTTAGTATTACGTATAGTTTACATTAGTTTATTAATTTAGGCTTATTACATATTAAATATAAATCAGTTTACAAAATACTCTAATACTGCTAGGCGCACGACCCAGACCAATCGCGCGCGCAGTGAGTGTTGTAGAAAAAGGGAGCACCTCCCTTAGCTATTCCCTTTCTAAGGGAAGCCTTGTAACAAGGCGTTAGTGTTTACTAACTGTAAACTAAGCGAAACTTGGCCCCGAGTAAGAGAGCGATATCTTGCTAAGGCCTTATGTAAGGACGTATCGGCTAAGTAGCGGCGTATTGCCGCTTAAGGAAAGTCTTCCTCTGTGCGCTAGCCGAACCGTGCGTGTACGCACCTGCTACGCCACCGACGCCTAAGAAACCTCATCCGATGACAATTTACCCACCCGCGTTGACGAGCAACGCATCAAGGCGTTCGTTGACAAACGCTGGCTCAAGATTCTGCTCCCAGTCTACGACGACTTGCAGTTCCGTCTCGCGTTCCGGTTATTGCCTGTTCGCTCACGCTTCTGGTTCTTGGAAGCGTCGCGTCATGGCATCCGCATCTGCGCTCGTGACGGCTGCGAGATGATCGAGACCGAACAACATTTGTTCTTCGACTGTGTGCTTGCGTCGCAGCTCTGGCGCCAAGTTATTGTGATAGTGTCGCCACTCGCCGTGAGGTCGACCAGGCTTAACATCGCATTAGCGACCAAACTGCGCGTGCAAAGGGAATGGGAAGAGCATGCTGACGCTGTACGCGACGTGTGGCACGTTCTCCGAGCTTCGACGCTGCATGTGCTTTGGAGTGACCGCAATAGATGCCTGTTCGACGGACGACGACCTCTGCCTGCTGCTTCCGCTCTTGCTGTGGTATTTGCGACGATTGCATCGCATATTCGATACTTCAAGCGCCTCCTGTACGAAAACCAACACAACAAAGCGTTAATATGCGTAATCGACATGTTGAAAACGAGACATTTGCAGCACATTCTTCGCAGCATCCGAGTGGCTGGATCTTGCGTCCTTGTAATTGACGTACCGCGTTGAAGCGGGAACTGGGGATCGAACCCACAAACGCTGATATGGACATCAAATTACTTACCGACTAAGCTACCAGAAACTCACCTTTTGAGGGTCAAAGGACTCACTCAAGGTGCTTCATCAAAAGGTCATACGAGGTATACTACTAAACTTACCACAGACCATACTTTTTTTTAGCATATTATTTAAGCTAGGTAGATTGAGTAATCACTTCGTCTAATTCTAGTAATAGACAACTTTCAACTGAGCCCAGAACCTATATCTATCGAATCGATGCTAACCACTGCACCAGAACGTGGAGCCTCAACTATGGTTAATACCTGATTTTTACCACTAAAATATTAAGGGAATCTTCCGACCAAACGGTTCGTGTTTCCTTGAACATACTGTCATTAATGACAGTATGTTCAAGGAAACACGAACCATTCCGTAATATCAAATTTTAACACAGTATGTCTCGTCTTCCTTGTCGCCCTCACGTTTAATCGATTGTTTATAGACTGCAATGCTGATCCTGGCGTTAAGAAGACTATTTAGATGAAGAAGCTGACGAGATATTTGCATTATTTTATGGTGTAGTAACAGTGAAATCCACTTCCTGGTCTCTCTCGTTAAATAAGATGCAATTTCGAGCCATTAAACAAGATGTGGGGCAACGATACGCAAGGAACGACACTAGGTGGATCGCAAAACAACGCAACCCGCTTGACACAAAGCTCCATGCAGAACATTTTACGATTTGTCAGCGTGAAGGTTCGTAGAGCTGCTGTAAGCGTTGGCGAAAAAGGTGGCGATCCGCGAGCCGCAAGTTCAGTCGCTGCTGTTCCTCGATTAGCGAGCCACGTACAGTCGTCAGCTCCGCATACAAATCTTGCGCTGTGATGCAGCGCTTGCCCTCACGGAAATCCTCGGCGGAATTCTCGTTCTGCTGCTGCCAGCGCTGAAGCACGGAGGCAAACTCGTCCTCGAGCTTGGCTACTTCCTCGCGCAGACTCTTCAGCGCCTCACGCTTCTTGTAGTAACAGCGCTTTACAAAGAGGCGGTTCTTAGCCTGCTTCTCTTCGTTAGAGAGCCGCTTAGTACATATTACTTTCGAAGTGCTGCGGTTTTTGGGCTTTGTGCCCCCAGGACTGGGCTTTTTACCCTCAAAGTAGGAAGACGACGATGATGATAACGGCGTATATTGCTCCACTTGCATGTCGGTCATGTCAAAGAAATCAAGCGAGATGGATAGTTGCTGCACGGACGGTGGCATGTTTTGCACAGAATATGCAACGGGAGCAGTAGGAGCAACAGCGGTACTAATGGTTGCTAGGTTAGGACCGGCCTCGAAGAGAACAGGTTACGGGTGGTCGGTGACTGTTGCGGTAGGTGCCGTAGCTACTGAGTGAATCCAAGAATGAACTCTATCCACGCGACTTACACGTGCGTACCAATAAAGCGAGAAGAAGAGACAAGAGCACATATCCAACGCACTGACAACGTCCATAATCTGCAACGGCGACTTTGGAAAGTTAAGCTTTTGTCTTGTGAATAAGATTCCGAGTCTCCTCTATGCGCACCGTTCCAGTCCGAAGAGTGGAACCAAATGCTGGACTTCTTCCGCATCAAAGTCTCAAAAACTCGAATGATCAATGCGTTCACTATACACGCCTCGTCGTCCTGCATTGTGGCGAAAGCGGTGCGCGGAAACCTCGCTTTACAGCGCCTTGACCGTGTCTGCTCAAATCTTTGCTGTGAGCGAGGAGGGAAGATTGTGTGGTCGAAAGTCAGTTACGTACTTAGAAACACTCATCGTATCACGTCACGCATGACTACACGAACGCCAAACGAGAGTCTAGCTCAGCTTCTTATTCGTGTGGGACAGGCTATACGTGCCGGTGGGTGCGTCATCGTCGCTGTTTGTGCACAGTGATCGTGATGGTCTCGACCAGAGAGTCGAGTTCGAACTGCTGGAGGAAGCCATTGCGTCCAGCTCCAGTAGTCCTTTCAAATCTGACGCATGCAGCGAACTAGACATAAGAGAACCTTGGTGACACTCTTTCTCGATCAAATGTCACGCGAGTATGTGTGCAACCGACGGTACGATCCACAAAAGTACGGCTGTGATAACGCCTCTATACAGTCGTTCATCATAAGTACTGAGGAAAGCCGCATTACTGCGGTGGTAGCGATCTAGTCAATGGCAACTGTGTAGTTTGTAGCGCTCACTTCAACAAAGTATACAGGACATTCTTGACGCGTATTTTAAACCAACGGTTTTAAGCCTGCAGTATACCCAGCGCCCAAGCATTAAATAGCTCGTCTTTGCCGTACACCACATCACAATGATATTAAACGTACCACTTGCACGCCCCGCTCTACACAATTAAGTTTCAGTTGATTAACTGACGCTTTACAGACAGGAAGAATGTGTTTCAACACATCCTTCCAACTTGAAGTCCTTTGTCTATTGCAACTATATCGGTTCTTGGCATGCAAATACATGTGTCGTCCCGATTTTGCAACACAGCCCCCAAATGACAGGAACTCAGAGGTTCGTAGAAGCACGGTGCAACCCGGGGATCCCGGCAGGGATAAACCCTGGAGCTTTCTTTTTAATTGTCGTGGGAGAGGCGAATGAACAAATTCCCTATGCTCTTTACAATCTCCCATCTTGTCCCTTTCCACTGGCCTCTATGGTCTAACTCAGCATTTTCCTTTCTTCCTCTCAGATCCTTCCATTTTTCCAATTTGATTGAATATACACATTTAGTCATCCAATTTTACACTTTATCGCTACATTTTTGCACTTTTACAAGTATACTGCCTTTTTAATATATTCTCTATTGAACAGATCATATGTGTTCACTGGTTTTCGTTTGGTCACGACGTTGTGGAGCTACCATTCCCTAGTGTTTTTTTTTCTTTTTTACAGGCATTTAGCCACTGACAAGATTTTAATTCCAATTACGTTTATTTGGATACGCAAATGGTGACTCTAGGCCTATGTTTTACTAAGTACTGCGGTATGACAAAGCTACGTTTCAGCAGGTTATGAGCCCAAATGACCATGACATCGCTAGTGGAAAAAACATGGATAAAGGAAGCATTCCGGTATTGGAAGCTAAGGGGTACGTCGAATCCAAACATTGCGATGTAATTCGGAGAGGCTAGACAAGCTGGAAAATACCGTGAAGCACAATAATGGACGTAACAATTTAATGAGACTGGGAATGAGGATGTAATGACATCCTTGGAAAGTACGCACTTAAATGAAATGAGCACTTTAAAGATTTGAAGAGGCCCGAAATTCGGCCGCGCCGTCGGTCCGACGTATTTGAGCATTTGCGACTTTCAGTAAAGGGGAATTGGGTAACATCCAATTTCATTATGGGTGCTACCCAAATTTATATATACACTTTGTTAGATTAGGTTTTTACTTAATTCTAATATAGTCACTTCAGAAATCAAACTGTAGTACATAAGTAGACAGGCTCAGCATAGTACGTTTGTTTCTCGCGGGGCGCGAAGTAGAATTACATTGTTGTTGGAAAGTGGAACTGGTATTTACGTTACGATTTGGTCTGCTAACGTTACTCTGAAGATTTCGTTTGTTGGAATTAATTACGTGGAATAAAGGTGTTTATTGTTACGTTCTTATAGTACGCGCATTGTTTCGTCTACATTACTGTACCTTGGAAGAACGCTATCGCTCGCACGCTAGTGGAGCCAGTACATCGTGGTAAGATGATGTGGTGGAGCGGCTGATCAAAGTTTTTGACGCTTGATCAGGCGGTACCACGGCGCCCGGACTGCCGACTAACGAAGGGGGTCCTCCGGTTGTCCTTGAATGCTTGTGTTTCTGCTCTCCTTGTGTACCCGACGGCTTAGGCGTGGGTCGCTCTCCAGGTGGCGGGGATGTAGACACGGCAATTCCTTGATGCAAGATTGGGGAGCTTGTAATGAGTTGATCGAGGTGCTGATCAGACGTGATCCGGTGTAATCGAGCTCGAATCAGGTGCGAACAGGCTTGATCAGCAGTGATCAGACTCGGAAAGGCACCGAAAGTCGTTGATCAGCTGTGATCAGACTTGATCAGGCTTGATCAGGCACCAAAAGTAGTTGATCAGCGGTGGTCAGACTTGATCAGGCACCAAAAGTGGTTGACCAGCGGTGATCAGACTTGATCAGGTGCCAAAAGTCGCTGAGGTACAAGCTGGTGCGATGTGCGAGTTATTGATCGCGGGTCACGAGTTGCAGAGTGTCGATCAGGCGTTTATCGGCGAAGGGGGTACTTGATCGGGAAGTGGAAGTCTTCACTGCCTGATCACGGAGCCTCTGGAGTCTTCAACCGCTAACGGAACACCCAAATATCTGTATTCCCAGCCTAGACCTACGAGGGGGGGGGGGTAAATTTCACTTAATCCACCTAGAGTTCCCGTGGGGCGCTTACAGCTGCCGAACTCTAGGGGCCAAACGCGAACCAAACGTGGAGAGGTGAGAGCACTGCTCAATCACACTCTCAAAACCAAAAAACCTTTACTGAAGAACCGCCGACACAGC
>CM047587.1:15656613-15699350 GCA_026184515.1 Peronosclerospora sorghi | reverse complement strand
GGGGGGGACCCAATATCTTTCACGAGTAATCCACAACTTTCGAGATCGCTGATCACGAATCCGGACCTCATCATATCGACCTACTGGGATTTGTTGGTACTGATTGAGTTTAATATAATTACCACTCGATCCGTACAACTGTCGACGTCCTTCTAATGGGATGATCACCTCATCAGGAGAACTTAGCGCACCGTGGGCGATGTCTAATCGAAAAACCAGCTGGTATCATAAAATCCATACCCAGTATAGCATCTTTCCCGACAAGTCTGCCCACCCATGCATGGAAATAATAAACCAACGAGCCTGCTAACGTAATCTTGATTTTAGCGCGCCCTTCCGTGAGGTATGCACTTTCTACAATGCCGACACATTCTTGAGTTTGACTCGTGTCGATCTGACAACTCACCTTACGAGCAAAGGTTGAGTAGATGATCGACACTTCATCACCAGAATCAAATAATAGCGTGGCACGTTCGTTATTAATCTTACCACTCGCCTTGGATTGTTTAAACCATTTCTTTGGTGAGTGGTACTTCCAATATCCGCGCGATTCAACTGGAAGTAGATCAACCTCCATGATCACCGGGGACCGAGAAAACTCATCGATATGGAAATTAGCCAAGCGTGGTAAATCAAGCTGATCACATTTATCATTATCTCTTTCTGCTGCTTGATCAGCCCTATTCTTATCCACATATGCAAAAATACACAAACCAGAACGCTCGTCTCGTACCAGATTCCAACCTGGCGAGCGTCCTAGTTTAACAAATTTCCAGCTTCCTTGGGCAGCATTCCAGCATGCTTGGTGGGATTGTACCACTGGCAGATGCGGTTGTAAAACTCTTCCATAAGCACTTGCCCGCATCGTGAACTTCGCCACAGGCTCGACAGACGTATAAATAATGATCGGTCGGATGTCCCTTCTTGCCACACTTGAGAAAGGTCAGGCGCTTCCTGCAACGAAGATTATCGTGCCTGATCGACCCACAATGACTGCATTTCTTCACCGCCCCTTGATCGACTGCACTTGAATCACTTCGATTAACAGATCGGGAATCGCTAGGCTGATCGAGCGCCCCTGGTTGGTCGCGTATAGCAGCAATCACGTAACGGCTCTGATATCCATCGCTTCCACTGTCGTAGGCACTTGATTCCTCACTCCCAGACGTCACCATGATCGCGTACTGCTTTGGGCTTCCGCGCCGGGGCAGGTTCTCTGTCATCACCAATTTTCTGACGGAATCGGCTGGTACCTATCGTCGCCGTTGGCTAGAACCTCTTATTGCTCTTCCTGATCCGTGGCGTTATCCAAACGCAGAGTGCAAGTTGATCAGCGAGTTCGCGATTGTCAAATGTGTCCAGAAAATGTTGCACATGCTTGCGTAAGATTGTAGGCGATCCGTCCCTGATCGGCAACTTGGCTCGCAGTCCCGCCACATTCAACCGGTGAAAATATTCTATTGGGCTTTCATCCGACCGCTGCTTCGTATAGTAGTACTGGCGGGATGCCGATTGTCCACTTCCACAATATTGCACTTCAAACTAATCCACAAGATTTTTTCAACTTGATCGAGTGCTTCTACTCAGCTGGCGATGCCAATTTCACGCTGGTCCTTTTAGTAAATCGCCTAGGATTATACAATTTTCAGGATCAGAAGCTTGATCCCGCATAAATGATGACTTGAGGCGACTAATCCAATTCCGCGCTTGATCTTCATCCCCTTCCTTTCCCGAAAATTCTTTTAGATCACTGATCGCAGACATCCGAATTATGGGAATCGTCTGTTGATCAGGCATCCCAGTATGTGCGGACGCAACGGTGGCTCGTCGTGGTAGTGTGATCGGCTCGTCTGGATCTACTTAATCACGTTGGGATTGTTGATCATGGAGCGAATATAAAGATTCCATGTCGACATCATTAACCGCCGTCGATCTTCCTTGCTTTGACTGACGATCATAAAGTGAATGTACTGACTCCATTTCGACGACTTTGATCGACGCAGCTCTTCCTGGCCTAGGCTGGTAACTCTTCGCGTGAACCACTCTAGGTGTTGACTTTCCTCTTTCATCTGCCAGGAACCGTTCCATAGCCTTGTCAAAAAATGTCTGCAGCTGTGGACCTTGCGATGCTTGATCATCTTCTACCTTGATCGATTGAGGTTCCGTCTTGATAACCGAGAACTTGGATTTATCTTTCTGGCAAACTGTCATCCTGGTGATCTTGGTCTCTATGCTTCCGGCACTGCTCGACTCCACTTCAGGCCCATCGTTTTCGGAAGGGGAAGATTTGTAACAGGATGATCCCGTGTGTTCTGACACGTTGATCGACGGGACCGCTTCAATTTTGGGCGGGAGAACTGGGGGTCTCCTCCATAGTAGATCGACCCACGATAGGTACCACCAACTCGTATAATCGATGTGTAGCGGTCCTGATATATCCTGGGTCCTGATCGAACATTTCTTCAGCATCGTAGGCGTTTGTCGACAGACCAGCTTGATTTATCAGGCATATTAGTCCTAACACCAGCCGAAGCTTCTCATTCCAATTCGTCACTGGTCGATCATCCGGTACTTTCAGTTCTCCGCTGATCGTGACCCCGAGGAGGTTCATGATCGCGTTCGTCAATAAGAAATCTTGCAATTCCCCTTTGTAAACCTTTCGGTAAAACGTTTTCACCAGATCCAATTCCGTTAGTGGCGTACGTGATCGACCTTCGTCGCTCTCCGACCCAGGTGCCTTTAGCAACGCCTTCGGGTGGTCGGTCTTGTAATACTTCACCATTGGATCCCAATCCGGATCCTTATACACACATGCACTTGGCGGATCATAACTTGCGTTATGATCAGCATGGGCTCCCGAAGGAGCATCGGGAGGTGGTTGAGGTTTCTCCTCCTTTATCTCATCAAGATACCTCCCCAGGTCCTAATGATCAGCATTTCCTTCCTTCTTCAGACATGGCGACGGCTAACTGCCTTCCGTCGTCACAACCACCTCCTCCTTTTCCACCTTTATCTTCACTTTTGTTTCCTCTTCCGTTTTCACTCCGCATCAGCGCCATCTTGCGTAGAATCACGGTGATATCCCGCGTCGCCCAAAGATCCGGGCACGCGCACAGTTGTGGTGGAGCGGCTTATCAAAGTTTTTGACGCTTTGTCAGGCGTTACCACGGCGCCCGGACTGCCGACTAACGAAGGGGGTCCTCCGGTTCTCTCTTGACTTCTTGTGTTCCTGCTCACCTTGTGTACCCGACGGCTTGGGCGTGGGTCGCTCTCCAGGTGGCGGGGATGGCACGCTGCAATTCCTCGTTGCAAGATTGAGTTGACTTGTGATGAAGCAAATGTTGCGATCTGGCTTGATTACACTTGATCAGGCTTGATCAGGCGCAAATAGTCGATGATCACGGCCTCCGGTAGTTAATCAAGGGGTGATTAGGGTGATCAGAGCTAATAGTCAAAAGTCAGTTCGTGATCGACCTGATCGGTCTGATCGGTCTGATCGATTTAGTCGATCAGGCACTAGTTGGCGCGGTTAGCGAGCAGATGAACGCAGATCTCAGGTTGTAGAGTGTCGATCGGCGAAGGGGGTACTTGATCAGGCAGCGAAGTCTTCACTGTCCGATCACGAAGTCTCTGGAGTCTTTAAACAGCTAAAAGAACACCCAAAATATATGTATTCCTAGCCTAGACTTTACGAGGGAAAAAGTTCCACTAAATCCACCTAGCGTTTTCGTGGGGCGCTTGCATCAGCTGAACTCTAGGGGCCAAACGTGAGCCAAAGGGGAAGAGGTGAGAGCGCACTGCTCAATCACGTTCCCAAAGACCAAAAACCTTTACAGAAGAAACGCTGACACAGCGGGCGGAGTTGTTGTGAGTTCCCAAGAACTCTACGTCTTCCGGTGGGCCAAAAAGTCCACTATGTGCTCCCGCCCGGGACGTAGAGGGATGTATGCGGAGAAGGGAGGACCTAAGCTGCCGTCCCTCTAAACGGTCTGCCCCATGGTACGCAAAAGGAAAACTTTATTAGAGCTTATATCCTAAGAACTACCAATTACCTAATATCCACCAACCAGAACTACCCATTCCAGCGTCCTTCGTCGACCAGTCGACCTGATTTCTCCGTCATTCTTTGATGTTCCTTGCTGTTCGTTGAGTACCTGTATATAATCGTCCCATCTCACAATTTCCCGTTTATTTCCTGTCTATGTACCCCGCAGTTGTACACGCGACTGTGTACACCGTGGTACACACAATCGTACACGATTACGCACCCGATTTGTGTCCACAGTCGCACCCCTAATGAGGCCCACAATTAAGCCATTAATTAGGCCCAATTTTTTGGCACACTTTACCACACACGCGGTCTGCCACAGAATTTCTATTGGTTGGGTCTCCACATCGCTACGCGGTCTGCCCCAAACTTTCTTCGCATTTGGAGTCACGATTTCCGCTCCATTTGCAGATCGGCCTATTTTGATTATCTTTTTGTTGGTTTTTGGTACAAGTACCTCAGAAGCGGTACCAACCATATCGGTATCTATCAAGCGCGACGGTCCACCGAGTGTGTTACCACCCATACCGATGGGTACAGAAGGTGAGATTACTGAAGCTAAATTGGAACAGACGTCCTGCAGTACTGATCAGTAACCCGATCGGCATACAGGCGATGGTTCGCGAGTTACCCCCCCCGTAAGTTGGTTGGCTGGGCACGTGGTTAGCGAGTTCCGGACACTTTGGTGTTAGATTTTAAGCTTGACTCCACCACACAATAGTGCAGTAAGTTTGATGTTTTAATTATAAAATTAAATCCCTACGTCATTTGGGTAAATTAACCGAATCAAATTCTCAATGGATTATAAGAATTGATGTAATATCATTTTTTCGTAACATTTTTGTTTTTTTTGGAATTGTAAATCCACGAACAGTAGAACATCTCATATTTAATACTGTCAAAAGCTAATAACCTGTCAATATTAATAAAAATCGTCGGTCCCGACTTGGGCCAAGCCAAAAAACTAATAACTAATAATTAATAGGTTTCGGTCAGTCTCGACCAGTATAAGATTAATAATTCCATATATTTTTTCTGTGACTTCTACTGAAAGTACTGTGTTATGCTATTTTGTGTAAGTTTTTTCTGGCGAATACTAAACGAATGATCCTTCATCATCTGGAGAGTGGAAGGAAATGATGTGAAGTAGAATCTGCTTGTTGCATCCAGTAAATTTGCAACTTTACCAACATCTGATTTGCCTCGGCGTCGGAGATCGTTGGAGGTTCTTCACTGTCATCCTCGCCTTCTGGATCTTCTGGAACTCAAAAGTTTTCGTACGTGTTGAGAATCTCCGCAACAATCTCTTCTTCATCCGGAACATAACTGACTTCCTGATCGGCGGGATAATTGAGCAGGTTGCGGATGTCCATCGGATTGCTGTACCGAAGCTGGCGTATTTGCTCCTCTAATTCCTGGATGACTTCCTGCGGAGGCTCAACTTCAGCTTCAGCAACAGTTTCACTGGAAGACTCAGAATGAATTGAGCAATGTCTGAAGCAGTTTTGAATCGTCTGCGGCTTCACATTGTTCTTCCATGCTGCAACGGCCATGCGAATACCATCCAGAACGTTGTTTTTTTCGGAATTGGCAACACTGTCCTCAATCCGCTCCAAAAGCATCCGGTTGAACCGCCGACGATAATAGGCCTTGAAGTTGCGAATGATGCAAGCATCACAAGGTTGAATCTTCGATGTGGTGTTCGGCGGCAGGTAGACAACTTTTGTGTTGACCAAGGTGACCTGCGCCGGAAGGTTCTTGATGGGGATGTGAGCGCTGCAGTTGTCGAGCAGCAGCAGAACTTTGCGTCCATGCATTCTTTTGTCGAAATCCGTCAGCCAAATTTTGAAAACATTCTGCGTCATCTATGCTTTTGCGTTTGCATGGTATTTGCAGCAGAATGAGTCTCGATCGACATTTTTAAAGCATCGAGTGTTCATTGACTTGCCAATCACCAACAGCGGCAACTTGTCAGAACCATCCCCGTTGCTGCAGACGGAAATCGTGAAGCGTTCCTTGTTTTGCTTCCGTCCTTCCAGTTGTTGTGTTGCATGCGAGTTGTCGGCTTGCATTCGATAAAAAAGGCCAGTTTCATCCATGTTGTAAATGTCTTTCCATTCATATTGGTCAAGACATCGGCGAAGTTCGGGCAGGCTCTCAGCAAGAAGCGTCAGGTTGACGGAGCCGCTTTCTCCAAAGCGGCGGTAGTATGATTGAATTCCATACGTTTTTTGAAATACTTCAGCCAACCATTTGAGAACTCGTACGTTGGCGACGCATCGGGATAAAGCCGCCGTAAAAAAATGGCGGCTTTCTCACGAATGAGGTCTTCTGAGATGATGATTTGTGCCTCGTAGAGTTTGACCCACTGGATCACGGCCTCTTCGACAAGAGGATAAGTGACGGTGCGGTGCGTCTTGATGCTGACATTGGTGTTTTCAACATCAATGTGAAGCAGAGCATCTGACTGCTTCAGCGTGTTTGAGATCGTGCCTTGGCTAAGATCTTGTGGGTTTCTTCTAGCCACTTTATCAGCTGACTGTGTGTGAGCTTGGGGTTTGTGCGCTTGTGTTGACAAAGAGCGATGCGGATGGCATCGGTCATTGTCTTACGAGGTGGTTTGTTGACTCTAGGAGGCATTGGAATGGCTGGATTAGGGGCAGTGAATGGAGTGAGGAAAAAAAGAAAAAAAACAGGATAGAAGTGTCCATTTTATATGCAAAAATCAGGGCAAAATTTCGCTTTTTTGACCCTTAGTAAATAGATGACATCAGCAGTTTACTACCTATTGCATGATGTCAGCAAAAACACATACCTGTCAGATTTAATAACCTGTTAGAATTAATAACTTAGGGGTGGTCCCGAGGCTATTTAATTTGACAGGTTCTACTGCACTTCCCTTTGTTAATTAAATATTTGCTCTACTTCGGCGGCAGTATGTGACATTTTATCATTCTTGTACTCTTCCTATCCTTGAGGATTCAATTTCATTTTTATGAGGCGGGCGAGCCGGACGACTGTTCTTTTTGTCTACAGAGTTTCTGAGTCAGATATTTCTCATGTCACGAATTGGGTATCGACATCAGAACCGCAAACCTTTGAAGCTGATGATGCTGATATGTGCGTGTTGGCAGAAATATAAACTGATGGATCTCGAAGGACTGGCTACCGTGAAATTACACGTTTCCAGAGCCAAAATCTCAGAATTTATAGCCGTAATCCACTTATCCTTGTGGCAACTCTTCATGGCTTCTAAATAATTCTTGGGATCTACCTTTGTTACCATGTTAACCATTTCACTATCTTCGGTTCCCGACATTTTTTGTTCATTTTCTTTTTCGTCATTATCCACACTTTTCTTGACGTAACCACGCGTCTCGTGGCGGTCCCTGGTCCAGGACCTCTTCCCTTTCTTTTTGCTTTTTTATTCCTTGTTTGTTTGAAACATTTTCTTCCAAGGCAGCATCTTGGTTTTGACTCCTTCTAATTCCCGACTACTCTCGTCCCGGAATAAACGTCGCAGATGCTGATTCTGCGTGTCATCCAAAGTTTCCACATTTCGTATGTGCTGCGTCGCATTAACCTTTCCGTCTTTTTTCGGAAAAACTTTGTAGCCATAGACCTCTTCACTTTACGAATAATTAGTCCAATGTAGGCTCTATGAGCCAATGAATATTTACAGGGGTTCGGTAAACAGTGCACGGAGACCCAAATGCAAAAATTTCTCCAAGGCACGGTTTCTTATTCGTTAGCATCTCGATCGGTGACACAGGCCTTGGGTTTGCTGTTATCAGACTTCTATTCAAAATAAAATCTGCAAAATCCTCAGTGTCACCCCAAAAAGACAGATTTAAGTCACGAGCGAATAGCATGCTTCGTGCCATATTCATTATGATCCGATGCATGCTCTCAGCTTTACCATTGCTGGCCTGATTTCCGGCCACACTTATCTCTCTTCCAATGCGTGTACTCTGGCTGAAAAAATCGAGATTTTTGTATTTTCCTCCACCATCATGGCATAATATATGCACCTTGCAATCGAAGCTCTTTAAAAAAAACGCTTTGAAGTGTTTGATTTTTTTGCCGCCATATCCTTCGTCTTGGCAAGAAACACAATCACTTAGTTGGTCTAGTGATCCACAAAGGTAATCAAGTAATGATTTCCAAGACGGTTTCTTGGTGTGATGGACGCTTTCAGGTCTGAACAAATAACACCTCCAACCCTTTCGATGGGAGAATATTCACTACTATCCTTTTTCGACTGGTTATTCTTCGTCTGTTTACCTTGTTTACAGGTAAGACAGTTCAACCATTTTGTGTCAGTTAGGTCAATCACAAAACTAGGATCTTTTGCCAGCTTGTCAATTAGATCATAGCTTAGCTGTCCCATTCGAGCGTGAAATTGCATCAACGATCCACATTCAACACCTTTGCTTCCATCGAAGTTCTCGTCATTTGTGTTATGACAGCCATGGCTTCATCTCCGAAGTTCTGCTTGGGTATATCCACCCTAACATTTATAGTAAGAACTTTGTTCGCTTTTCATCATGAAAGATGTTTTAACCTGTTTCTCGGTGCTTGACCATTCTCCGACCGTCACCGTATGCCAAACCATAGCCCTTTCCATTAGAAGACCGTACGATATAATATTCCGCGTCAAATACTCGACCGAATATACATTCTCAACCTTTATAAGTCGTTCAACATTTCCACAGCTTACGAAAATATGTAGAACTCCCTTCTTCGTGTTTTTCAGCTGTTTCCTGTCTGCTGGGAAACGTACGCCTGATACATCCTCCACATCGCGCAAAAACTTCAGATCATTTGTTAAATATATACTTGCACAGCTGTGAAGAATCCATTTTCCGTTTGCAATGTTTCGATAGTCTGTCATGACTGTCAACAAAAAGTCGACCATCTGACACTTTTCTTCGGAAATTTCCACTTGAAATGTCCTATCGTGCCACAGACGTAAGATTTTATTTGTTTGGTCTTCTTTTCAGCCACAATTTTTTTACGATTCCATGCGCGGTTCATTTGTCTTTACTCCCATCATATTCAACTGCCTGAGCAAACTGACGTAAATTTTTTGCTTGGCGGAGATAACCGACACGCGTGTGGTCAAACTTTGACATCGTCACTTGTCTTAACTCGGGTGCAGCGTGATAAATCACGTTATCAAGCACCAACCAGTCGGCTAGACCAACCAGAGTTTCGGCAACAACTAGCTATTATAGGTAGTGTTCTGGCCAAGTGCGGTTGGCACTTTTACGGGCCGAAAACAACTTCATCGACTGTGCAGGCGTTAATTGCGTGTGGAAAGTGAGTAACTCTTTTCCATGATGTAGGAGTCTCACTCCAAAACGTTTCCCCTTGTCTGTTATAATAGCTCTCCGCTGTACCGGAAATATAATATATGTCCCAGGACGTCTACTTTTACATCATCACTCAATGGGAACCCACATGCAGCTTCAGCAATGCCAATTTGACACAAGAATTTTCTTCCCCACGAAAAAAAACCGAGACTAGTCCACGGTACACTTCAGTCCCGTCAAACATTAATATTTAAATCTTGCACTGTATCGGCGAAGACGTCCTGATGACCAGCATTGCAGCGGCTAATTGTGGTCCTGTTGGATGCATACCCGTGTCCTTGAACACCCGGCTACGCCCTAGCCCGTTCGGCGTTATCACCGCCACCTTAGCCAAATATACGTCCGACAACCTTGCACAATTGTTTGAAGCTAAGCGCAGCAGGGTTTCCGACCTTATAGACTAACCTTTCCTCTTGATTTCCGTCAAGCGACGCCATACTCATCTTGGAGTCACCTTTCGGGGTATGGTGGACGCTACCACCCCCGTCTGACACAACTCCACGTTAATCTTCGATTTTGCTAAACGTTCGGAGATTCCACACAGGACCGTCAAAATATCGGTCGACTCCACATTCTCTTGCACAACCGCAACCTTCTCTTCGGTTGAATCGATCCCCTCACTTTGGCTCATAACCTGCTGAGATTTCTTGTGTTTCATCATGACAAAAGAATAATATAACGGCGAATAATACAACCACGATACGTTATCTCCTCGTAATAGAAATCTCCACGACTTGTGACGTAAACGTAGGCTCCACGATAAGTCAAATATACGTTATATCCCCAAGAGGTCACGTACACGTAAAATCCAAACTATATCAATCCGTCTCTATAGTTGGTACTCGCAGCGTAAGTGTGAGAGTCCACGAAAGCACCTTTAGCAAAAGTCTAGTCGTAATATAAGAAAATGATAAAGTGAATATGTTTGATTACCCTGAATTATAGTCAATCACAAATGTAAATTCGAGTACACCTATTTTCGCACTTTGTGCTATGATGCTTCATCTGAAATACCGCCATATTTCAATTCGTAACGCTGCACCTTGTTTAGTTTGGAGTTATCTTTTGTATTAACTTATTAATACAGTCTATACCTTCTCGGCTGTCTAAAACTAAGTTATTACAGAGCAACTCTATGCTGAATACTATTGGCTATTTTTCTTTTGCTATTTTATGCTTCAATTCTTATTGGATTAGCTGTTGCGTCTGTATTATTATTTTCCGTCGTATTGCTTTTGCCACGTTATTTTGTCCAGGAGTTCGGCTACTCCACACTTCCGGGGTCTCGTTTGGTAGTATAGAAACTGGATCTTGTGGGGATTGAGCCTTCAACCTATACTTCTCAATTTGCTGGCTACCCCACAAGTCGATTCTTCAGATATGCCCTTCCCCTTCAAGTCAGTTCAAGACGCCTTTTCCGCTCTCCTACGATGGTGAATCCGGTTTTCTCCAGCCCCTCTGTCGCTTCTGTGGTGAAGTGGAAAATAAAGTTTATGACCCGTTTATACCGGTATACCGCCAGTCAGTTTGAAACAATCGGGTTGGTTAAAAGGGGAGAGGATTTTGGGCAAATCGTGTGTCAGAATTGTCAAGTACGCAGTGTTAGGTGAGTCACACGATGTTTCATGTATATTACATATTAGGTTTTTAATGGATAATATATTAGTGTTGCTTTTGTTGCTTTCTGTCTCTTTCTCTTACGCATAAGTCGCCACCGCGGAGTCTGTGGGAGCAGAGGGTTAACAGGTTCCCCTCCAGCTCAACTTACCCGGCCGGGACGCGTTGCAGACGCACTTGGCCCGACGGAAGTTGACGACGGGAACGCGTAGTTAACACAGCAGCACTCACCCTCATGTCTCACACTTTGGAACGTGTAACTATTAATTGGAAATGTTATCATTTTGTTGGAAAGGATGCGTGTAGATCACATTGTTGGTGCCCAAAGCTATTGGATACGTTTGTTTGGCTGCTACTAATTGGTTTATCGATCTCTCGTTTTGGGTGGGATATACGTTTGGCTGTACGCAATTTGACCCGGAAATACATTGGAAAAAACTATATCGTTGGGCATTGCCGTGTGTAGGGTGAAGATTTTGTGGTGGAGCGGCTGGCCAAATTTTTAGGCTTGGACAGTCGTTCCCACAGCGCCCGGACTACCGACTAACGAAGGGAGTCCTCCGGTTGTCCTGTGACAGGCCTATGTCTTGCTCACCTTGTGTACCCGACGGTCTGGGCGTGGGTCGTTCTCCAGGTGACTGGAGACTGGAGACCTAGATCAGTGCAATTCCGATGCAGATCAAGCGAATTGGTAGCAGATCAACAGGTCTGTAGATCCGGTGGAAAATCGCAGATTCGAGATCCCGAAAAAAACTGGGGGTCGAAGATCGCAGATCGACCCAGTTGATCTACTGCGAATTCGCGAGATTGCGGATCTGTAGATCGCAGATCGACGCTGTGGATCGCAGATCGACGCTGTCGATCTAGTGGAAATCAACGAAGGGGTACTTGATCACGTGGCGGAAGTCTTCACCACCTGATCGTCGAGCCTCTTAATCCTAGATCGCTAAGGAATTAACCAGTATTGTAGTCCTAGCCTAAACTTAATAGGAAGGGGTCGAGCTGCACTTTCTATGTGCAGATCGAAGGATTTACAAAACTCCACCTAGAGTTCCCAAGGGGCGCTTAAAGCAGACGAGCTTCTAGAGGACAGATTTGAACCAATGGGGGAAGAGGTGAGAGAACTCGTATCGATCACGTTCCCAGTAGCCTTTCCAAAAGAAGCCGCTGACAAAGCGGGTGCAGTTGAAAGTGAGTTCTGAGAACCTTACGTCTGCCGGCGCGCCAAAAAGTGCACTACGTGCTCCCGCCCGGGACGTGTAAAGGTGCGTATGAAATGAAAGGGAAGATCGAAGTTATCACGCCGTCCCAATCGATGATCTAGTTGATCGGACGCAAGAAGAGAACTGTATTATTCCTTATATCCCAAACCAACCAATTACTAATATCGACCAATCAACTCTACCCATCCTGATATATCAATCGTCTGTCGCTTACCATCATGTACCTGTACCTGCGCCGCTTTTGCTTCGGATGGACTGTACATGTTCTTGACCGTTGACCAAAAATCTTCTATGCGCTTCTCCACAATTTCCGCCCTAGAATCACCCTGCCCCAGAAGTGTATCGATCCATATCGATCCCCCCAAGTACATATCGTGCGACGGTCCACTGAGTGTGCAGCCACCCAAACCAATGGGTACACAAGATGAGAAGATCAACGTAAATCGGACCAGGCGTCCTGTAGCACGGATCGGTCACCCGATCCGAGTGTAGGCGAAGTTTGGCGGTGTACCCCGTAAGTTGGTCGTCTGGGCACGATGGTGATCGGGTTCGGGACACTTCGGTGTTCGAATTTGAACTCGACTCCACCACACTTCGACACCTGTAGCTTCAACCCCTGTCACTCCGTCCCCTGTCGCTTAGACTCCTGTCGCTTCGACCACTGTCGCTTCATCCCCGTCGCTTCAGACTCTGTTGCTGCCTTCGTAGCGTCGCCGAGCGCCTTGACAGCCTCAACGCTTGACGTGACAGATCCGCGCCAACGTCGCTAACCACGATCTATCCCGCTCGACGTCGTGGACATCTCCGGCGATTAGCCGATGAACGCACCACCTGACATACCGGATGCAGACGCTTCTGCCGAAAGCACCGCTATGATTGCGCCTGTTACGGTTGTGAAGAATGTCACAGGCGCTTCGTCCGCCACCGACGATATAGACGTGAAGGAGGAGTCGCCTACTGATGCTCATGTTGAGCCACCACTTTTCCCTGTCGACACGCGTCCTACGATGGCTCATCTCCTCCCGCAACAAGAGACCATTTGTCGAGACAAAGCTGATGTCAAGGATCGACGCAGTCGCATCGGAACGCCCAACCACTTCCATGCGATATTGAATCGATGGAGTGCCAGTACGCCGCTGGACGCGAATGGTCATTTATCGCCCCTCGCATGAAGCAATCCCGGCCATACGAATTTCCCCGCGCACGCTTTGACATGGTTATTGGTACAGGTCGAACGTTTTCGAAAACACCGCTACTAAAGATCTTGGTTTCACTGGCAGGATCGTCGCATGGCAACGACGTGCTTGAGAATCTGTGCAAGAAGTGTGGTGGAGTCAAGTTCAAAATCGAACACCGTAGTGTAGAGAACCTGACCACCATCGTGCCCAGACTTCCAACTGACGGGGGGAGTACCCCGCGAACCTTCTCCTATGATCCGATCTGATCGTCCACTGCTAGCAGACGACCGATCATCAGCATAGGATGCCTGGTCCGATTTTTGCGTATCCATTTCACCTTGACTTGTGTACCCGATGGAATGGGCTGGTTGCACACTTGGTGGATCGTCGCTGTGAATTGATTTGTGTCTAAAATGCGAGACCGTGCTGGGTAGTGTACCCTGGGCGGAACTCTTCACCCAGGTACTGGCAGACCAATTATACTTAGAGTAAGTGTACTACAAAGAGCAGATCACTTAACCGAACGTAGAGCCCAACCAATGTATGAAGAAAAGTCCAATATTCCAATATGGAGACCCAACAAGAACGTAACAAACTCCAAGAACGATATCTCCACGTAACAATCCAAAACCTAGTTTACACGTTCCAAACGTGTGTAACTTGGGCTTGCGAAGCCGACCAATATGTCGTGAAGCGGACCCAAGAATTTGGTCGGTTCCGGTCAAAAATCGACCGATCGGCCTGTCGGCGATCGGATTGGTGGAAAGTCAAGAGGTTTTTGGGTCAGTCATGTGCAAGGGGTGTCCAGGACACAAATTCGGGTAGGTCACATGAGATTGCGTGTACTACATATTTTCATGTTTGGTACATATTGGGGACTATAGGGGGTAGGTAGTAAGTTGGGGATTTGCCAAGTTGGGGATTTGCAAAATTGGGAATTTGCTTTAGTTTGGGTTTTGCTTCGTAAAGGTTTTTGGCTTTTAGCTTCGCTTAAGTGACCGTTGGACCCCCAGCTCAACCGGGGTCGTTTTCACCTTACGCGTTAGTCGCCTCTGCACGCCGCAGAGTGTTTTGGGAGCGGAGGGTCGAGTAATCCCCTCCAGTTCATTATACACGGCCGGGACGCGTTATAGACGCATTGGCCCGCCGGAAGTCCTTCGACGGGATCGTACTTTGATTGACCCCCAACGTTAAGTTGCACACGTTTGGAACGTGTTATTTTACCTATTGGATTATTTCGTGGAGATATCGTTCGTGGAGTACGTCACGTTCTTATTGGATGTCCCTATTGGATTGGATTATTGGACCTCATTGGATTACCGGAGTTTATATAAGTTTAAAAATATACCACCTGATGTATCTATTCATACTAATGGAAAAAATGGCCATATATTGGCCGGTCTTTACGATCGGGTTAGCGATCTGCCCTCGGGAGTATACAAATTTCAAGTATAACCGATATACCCGTACCCAGGGTGAAGATTTCCGCCCCGGGTACATCACCCAGCACGGTCTACCGCATTTAGACCACAAGTCAGTCCCAAGCACCGATCCAACGAGTGTGTTACCAGCCCAATCCATCGGGTACACAAGGTGAGATGCGAAAAGAATCGGACCAGGCGTCCAGTGCTGACGATCGGTCGTCTGCCAGCAGAGGACGATCCGATCGGATCGAAGACGAGGGTTCGCGGGGTACCCCCCCCCGTAAGTTGGAAGGCCGGGCACGATGGTGGTCAGGTTCTCGCCACTACGGTGTTCGACTTTACACTATTTCACCACAATGGTGCGCGTGCCCGGATCATTTGTGATCGTGGATATCACCGCAGCGATATTCAGCAAAGGATTGATTACAAGGAATTGAATGTGGAATCGTTCTGGAGAGAACACAAGGAACGGCTATCGCCTTATTTTTTCGTTGTTAATAAGGATGGCGATGTCCGATCTGGCCGGGTGGAGGACCGGATCGGGATTAATAAGTTTTTTCCTCCCCATAAGGCTCCCACAGAAGCCGATCGGGACTATAGCAGGTCTTGCTATAGTTCCGGAAAGGATCAGGACTTTTGTCCTGATCCTATATATTTGAATGAATGCTTGGATGAGAATAAAATAAAAAGCGAAAACCACATGGAGCCTGATCGTAACGATCCAGTCCAACCCCCCAAGGTTCCCAAGAAGAGGCTCAGAACGCCGTCCCAAGAAGACGACCTGGAAGAGAAGTAGCAGGTCGGGGATGGGGTCATAGAAGAAGAAGACCTGACCATGATGTACTACATTCATGAGTTGAAGTGATTTATTCGCGAAGACCAGGTCATGCAAGTAGTAGACCCCCAGATCCCCGATCGCCTTCTCGGACCCACCACCGAGCCGATCCGAAGCGACCGACCGTTGCCATTGGTGAGAAACCTGCTGGCGATGTTGGCCGAGGTTGGCATGAAGATGCGGAAGCCCGCTAACGTGCAGAATATTTTCGATCTGGACACTTGGAGGTTGGAGTTGTCGTTGTCGACCTTCCACGACCATTTGGTGCCGTTGGTGGGGGCGGTCCGCCGCCCAACTCCCACCGCGGCATTGAAGGTCGCTGAGACTATTGAAATGGATGGTGATGCATGCTCCGACGATAAGTCGTTATATCAGTCTCCACTTGCCTCGGATAACTCATCGGAGTTGGAGGTCGGTGTCGAGCGGATGACCATGGAGTCGGACCAGACCCCATGGAAGCATAAAAAGAACGTGCGGCAACAAGGGGCTGAATGCCAGTCGGGGCCCCAGGTGCCCCCACAGTCTTCAGTACCTCCAAAAGAGGATACCAACACGTTGCCCATGACCCAAGCCAACGTCCAAGCCATGTTCGAAGCGATGATGGAACGTTTCTTGGGAGATCGATGCCGATCACCTCCGCGCCCACATGTCCAGGACCGGTCTGCCCGGCAAAATGTCAATATTTGTCGGGATGTGGATATGGAGTCAGTGGCATCAGCGGATAAGCCTATCCGAGGTGGTAAGCCAGTTGGAAAGGCAAAACGCAAGTCGCAACCAACCCGACCGCGCCGACCGAGCAAGAGCAGCAATTACGACATGGATTCGGTCGGCGACACGGGTGACCACGATGGGTCAGACGGTACAGGGGCGGTCAAAGCACGTAAG
Organism: Peronosclerospora sorghi; assembly: GCA_026184515.1. NCBI lineage: Eukaryota > Oomycota > Peronosporomycetes > Peronosporales > Peronosporaceae > Peronosclerospora > Peronosclerospora sorghi. The sequence continues at coordinate 15,682,765 of CM047587.1, read as the reverse complement.
GCTAACCTAGCTCCTACGACCGCATATGATCTTGGATCTGCCGCGATCCCACGTATTCGTATGGCTGCAACTACGGACCTTAAACACTTTACCGGCAAGGACACCGACGAAGAGCAAGCCAGGTCGTGGTTTGGTCGGGTAAAGTCTGCTTTCCTACGGGATTAGACACCAAAAAACGAACGGTGTCTGATCTTCAGAGATCTGCTAAAAGGCCGGCTGCGATCTGGATCCAACAGTTGGGTCGGGATGTCCGGTCTGAATGGGATCTGCTATGTGCAGAATTTGAAGGGCAGTACTGCAACTCCGGATTTTCTACCGCCCGCAAGTATCACCATATGCAGAAGCGGGTCGACGAGACACCGATCGAGTATTTGCACCGCCTGAACGTGGCTGCACTCCGCGCTGGAATAGTAATCAAGGAAGGCAACCCGCCGACCAGTGCCGCTATGTAGCATGTGGTCACTACATTAGTACCCTTGATGACCAAGAGCTGGCAGATCAGCTTACTCTCCTGCGCCTAAAGGATGTTACGGAAGTGGAACAAACATTGCGGACGCTGCAACACTCGCGCAGTATGAGGGCGAAGGTCGCCGTTGGATCGGGTCTCTACAGATCGAAGACCCAGGCCGACCCCGTGAAGAGGCCCTTTACTAGATCGGCCCGTGCTGTCAAAGCGATTGTGACGGAAGACAGCACTGGGTCGGAAGAGGAAAGCAGCGGCCTGTCCAGCCAGGAGTCGGATGAAGACCAGTGCCACCACGTTCGCATTACGGAATCCGCCGCAAGGGCCCGATCGACGACTATCCAGGCAGATCGGAAGGGCACGAGCGGGAACAAGTCTGACCCGGACCGACCTCGCAAGAAGTGTGTTCACTGCGGGTCGAGTAAGCATGACGGTGGGGATTGCTGGAAGAAGTTGACCTGCAAGAGGTGTGAAAGACGCGGCCACCCCACCGATCACTGCCTCTTCGTGTGCAAGTCATGTGGAGAGATCCACGAGGCCGGTCAGTGCAAGTTGGAAGAATTTTTCAATCTATTGCGCAAATGGTATGTGCCGAACAAGAACGCGGGGATGCTTTCACCGGACGTGGAAAAGATGTTAAACTAGAACGCTCGCCAGGTTGGAATCTGGATCGAGCCGAGCGGTCTACGTTTGGCATCTATGCATATGTCGGCAAGGAGAATAAAACCGACAATACATGTTCTATTCGCAATCGCGTCGGTCGGGATCATCCGGTCGACAGTCTTAAGACCGATGAATATTCCCGATCGAAGGTGGTCATGCAGTTGGATTTGCTGCCGGGGGAGTCTCGCGGATACTGGAAGTATCACGCGCCCGACAAATGGTTCAAGCTGGCGAAACCCTGTGGCAAGATTAATAACCAGAAGGTGACGATGTTGTTCGACTCTGGGGCCGAAGTCTCAATTATCGACTCCGCCTTTGCTTGTAAGGTCGGATTTTGTATAGACGACACCCAGATACAAGAATACGTCGGAATTGGGGAAAACGCTTACATGACTGAAGGAAGGACACGCGTGAAGATCACTCTCTCAGGTTCGTTGGTCTACTTCTTCAGCGCTTGGGTCGGCAAGATGGCCGGTCAGGATGCCCTGTTAGGCATGGATTTTATGGTGCCGGCGGGTATTCGACTGGATTTGTCTCATGGGGTTCTTACACTCCCGGATGAGGTCCAGATCCAGTTAGCTGGTCGGTGGCCCCTATACGGATCGTACACCGATGTGGTCAGGTGTGATCAAGATGTCACCATTCCAGTCGGTCAATACGCTGATGCCCCGGTCGATAAAGGTTTCAGATCAAGGAAGTTATGGGTGACCAGGGGCGACCAGTGGGTGCCGACCTTTGTGAAGAGCGCCGGCTGGTTTGATTACGTTCGACTCACCAATATCGGTGACAAGCCGCTTACTCCCGACAACAATGCTATTGTTGGCATGTGGCTAGCGGAAGGGAAGGTGCCAAGAAAGGCGGGGTTCGTCTCGATCTGATCGAGACGGTATGTCGAGTGGCAGAACTTGGCATACCAAGCGACCACCGATCTGGTCAGCAATGATGGACCGGTGGAAGAAGATACCTCACCTATGGTGGAACGACCCAGCTATGCAACCCCGAAGAAGATGCTGGTCCGAAAAAAGGCGCCGCAGTCACCGGACACGGTGGACCATCGAGCAGATGAGCCAAGGTTCGTCAACATGGTGTTTTCACATGAACAGGCGACAGAGGAGCCGGAACCATAAACGGAGAAGGAGAACACGGGATTGCTGGGGCGGAACACGATGGCGCGCCTAAACAGGTTGATGCTGTTGAAGAGCAGCCCTCCGACCGGGAACAGCAGTGTGCAGCCGATCGGGACGGGTCTGGTGATGTCACCCCAGAAGACGACCAAGTTTGCATACATGAGGGCGGGGATCAGTACATTCAGGAGCTGGAGAGACAGGTGGCATTCCTTCCTGAAGTGTATGCCGATCCGCCCGAAGTCGCCTGGGACGATCTACAAAAGGATCTGGAATCACTGAGCAACCTCCCGTTTCCCAGATCTCTGAAGGCAATGTAGTCCTTTCTAAGGAGCCTGAATTACTACAGCCGCTTCATTGAAGACTTCGCGGTCTACGCGGCCGTGCTGTACGAGCTCGGGGAAGTCGACTATCATATGTTGCGCGAAGCAGATCGGGAAATTTTACGAGAGGGCTGCGACTCCAATCTGCCCGCAGATTTTCAGCAGGTGTAGACAGAGGACCACATGAAGCGTGCAAAGGTTGCTTTCGGTATGCTGAAGGCCAAGATGGCAACGGCACCGATTCTCAGACACTTCGATCCGAAAAAAATGCCGATCGTCATTGTGTACACTAGTAAGTGGGCCATTTCTGCCACTCTAGTGCAAGAACATGATGGAGTGTACCACCCGGTCACTTTTACGAGCCGGACATTGAAGCCGAACGAAGTTAACTATGTGATCGTCGAAAAGGAAGTTCTGGATTTACTACGGATTTTGGATGTGTGCTACAACCTACTGGTCGGCCGATCTGTAAAGGTTCTTTCGAGAAAGTCGACATTGGCGTGGCTATTATCAGCCAGTGGGATGGACGGTCGGCTTGGCGGATGGTCAGCGATCTTATCACAGTGGTCCCTCAAGGTCGTCAAGTGAACCAAGGGAGAGGAGAAGATATTGGGCACATTGTCTGCCAGCATCACCCCTCGGTCTGAAGTGGATGAAGCTCTGACGGCGATTTACCCAAAGAAACAACCTCGACAGTCTATCTCACGGCCGCCACCGACCGTCGATCGGGATGAGGAACTCCTGGTCTTGAGTTTCGACGGGTCGGCTAGCGTGAAGAAGAAGGTCGGCGCCTATAGCGCCATACTGTGGAAGTTACCACAATGGTCTATAGTTGCAGCCGCCGCCGATTTCACGCCGGACATAACGGTCAACGAGGCGGAATATCGGGGGCTCCTTCTATGTCTCGACCTGCTGTCATCACAGAAGGAAGGTCGAATCATCATATGTGGTGACTCCAATCATTGATAAGGCAGATCACTGGGGAGATCGACTGCAAGGCACCACGGCTGAAGTTGTTAAACGACCGGGTGATAAAGGCGTTAAAAGAATACCCCAACCACGAGCTATTGCACGTGAAACGGTATTGGAATAGAAGCACCGACCATCTCGCGATCCAGGCCATGCGGGACCAGATCGGGGTGACGATCACCGAGGAGGCCGTTCTACCGAGCTAATGGATATAAACAGGCTCTCGGAGGTGATCAAGCCCGAGGATAGACCCTACCAGGTGCATGTGATGGCTGCGGCTAGATCGCGGACCCAAAATTCTCGCCGATTTTTCCCGAAGGAAAGGCTGAGTGAGCGTGTAGTGCAACAGCTAAGGGCGGAACGGATCCTCAAGGCGCAGGACGAAGAAGAGTGTATCTTCAACTTGAAGGCCAAATTGCGCAGTGAACTGTCCAAGTTAACAAATGATCAGGCAAAAGAGTGTACCAAGATCGCGGACAATTACGATGTGGACGACAATGGATTGCTATATTAATGCCGTGACATTGATAAAGACAGTGCCGATCGAGATCGACTAGCGAAACTGGTGATCCCTGAGTTGCTACAGCCGGATGTCCTTCATCACTACCATGTAAGTTTAGAAGGGAAACATCAGGGCGTTGGCAGGACATATCACAAGATCAGGTCCCACTTTCACTGGAGAGGACTTTTTCGGAGCGTGCAGAAATATGTGGGCTGTTGCACAGATTGCGAGACCGGAAAGGGCAGGCCGGTAATCAAGGGGCGATCGCCCGGGAATATGGAGGCCACTTACCTTTTCCAGGTGATAGCAATGGACCACATTCCGTCGCTGCCCAGATCGGCAAGCGGCAACACTGAGCTGTTGATCTGGGTCGACCTGTTCACTGGTCTGGTGATTGCGAAGGCTAGTGCATCCCGATCTGCGGAGCAGATCGCCCAGAGTTATGAATAATGCGTATTCAGAAGATTCGTTGCCAGCGAGGTTTTCAGACACGATCGGGAACCCGGGTTTATGGCCGAGGTGTTCCGATCGTTCAATAACATGCTGGGCCAGAAACAGAGCGCGACGATGGCATATCGCCCGCAAGCGAACGGATCGGCTGAACGCATGGTGCAGACAATCACAAGGGCGATCAAGATGTATGTGGCCGATCCGGACCAACGTGACTGGGACGAGTATGCAGAGAGGCTGGTATTCGCCCTCAACTCTTCAACCGATCGGGTCCGAGGAGAAACGCCTTTTTATATGACGTATGGATGGGACCCTTGATCGACACTTGAAGCGGCGATACCGATCGGATGCACTCGGACCCGCGACCGCGATGCCCGTCGTTGGCGTATGCAGGTCCAGAAGCACTATCAATACGCGAAGGAAGTCGTCAACGAAAAGTTACGTCAGGCCATACGAGATCGGGCAGACCGGAACAACGACCGAGTCCGACCTCATGATATTGAACCAGGGGCGAGGGTATGGCTATACCTCGATCGGGTCAAGGAGGGCTATGCGAAGAAGTTGGCTCATATGTGGCACGGTCCTTTCCGTGTAGCAGAGCTGATCGGTGAGCATGCTGACCGTTGATCACGATCGGCACCGATTACAAAGTTTTTCCGATCGTGCACGTCTCCAAGTTGAAGCTGGTTAGAAAATTCCCCTATCGGCCTAAAATGACCTGTCTGGTGGACGAAGCAGAGAGATTAGATTTCGATGAAGCTCTGCTGCCGGGGGACAGTTGGGAACGGCCGTTGGAAGAGGACGAGTTCGAAGTGGAGAAGGTGCTGGATGTCCGATCGGTCAAGAAGACCCGTTTCGGACGCACCCACCGAGAATATCTGGTCCGGTGGAAGGATCATGATGAAGAAACTTGGATCGACGAGCTCGACCTAAGCTGTGGAGCACTGCTACGAGAGTTCGAGCGAGAACGAGTCAGTCGGAATCGCTTCGCAGTGATGCAGACTCATGAATATGAAGATCAAGACACGCAGTAGCGCCGATCATGCTATCGATCGGTGTGAATATGTGTGAGGTCGGAACTTTGTGAATTTATGATGAACTGTGATGAACCGTGACGAATTGGAGTGGTGGAATGACGAATGTAGTGATGATTCTCGCGATGTGGATGGAAATTGTATATGATAACGTGTTGGTGCAAGCTTGGAGGAAATGGTGAAATTTGGTCATGTGATTAGATGATCAGCAATGTGAAAGGAATGATGACATATATTACGAATTATCTGGTCAGCTAACTGCTGAATCAAGGATCACTATCTCCCCACAGACGGCCGATAGTCAACGCCGGATGACCTTCGATCTGGTTCTGGTATTGATTGCGCCAGGGCTCCTTCCGATCGATCTGGGCCAAGGCGTCCTTGAGGTTGGTGACCGGCTCGTCACAATGAAGACCGGGATACCAGGCGCCGTCGTCAGCTATCACCCCAGCTTTCTCGACCCGACGCTTGGCCATATGGAGAACCATAGGATACAGGAAGATGTCGAGGTCGAATTCGCGGGCCTGCATCCCTCCCAGGACAAACTGGCCTAGGGTCTGCCAGGCCTCGCCTGCCCGACTCCGGCGTCTTTTGCGGTTCCTCTGCAAGACCTTGGTCATGCTGCGCTCGACCGGGAAGCACTAAATAGTGCGTGGACTCCCAGATCGCTTGGCTGTAAGTCTAGTTGAAAGTATTCACTCGACCTAGGAACGAGTCTGTAATGGGGTGCCATTACATAATTGATATTCAAGTTAGAATATCACAGTTTAATTTCAGACGCGTTGTATGAAATTTAAATAAGAGATTATAAGTTTTTATAATCTACGAAGGAAAAGTCGATTCGGTATAAATACCGAATCTTGCAGGTTAACTAATAGTACAGTTAGTTAAAGACTTGATATTATTATATTAATTAGGTAGTTACTATACTATTAGCCTCTAAACCACCCATTAAATAAACATCCTTAACTTTGCGTTCTAAGACTAAAGTGAATATTAATATATTTACTTTTATTATAGGATTAGTTGTTACCAACTAATCCTGCCCTAATTGTATTGCGCGCTTCCTCGCAAGATACAGTGTAAGCCAGTAAGGATCAGTCCTGTTACACATGGTAGCGCTTTGTGGTCCGTCTTAACGACCACAGTTCCGTTCTGCTAGTTAACTAGCGGAGCGAAGATTAAGAGCCGCTCGGCATCATGTCGCGAGACATCACGCCTGCCGAGCGAGAGAGAACGCTGGAAGTGGTGAATAAACACTTCCCTCACTTCTCGTTGCTTATTAAAGACGCGACGGTGGAAATGGTTCGGTCTATAGGGACCGACATCATTACCTTCCTCCTGGGTAAGTCCCCGGAGGAAGTGGTAGAGGTGGTGAATCACTTTAGGCGAAACCACCTAGAAAAGACAGTACGGCCCGCGCCAGAGGCAGCGAGAAACGCAAGCGCACCTTCAACGCATAGCGTTGAAGTGGTAAAGGCGCGAGTATCGCCCTTTACCGGTGAAGGGGGCGAGCCCCTTCGTAGATTGTTCGCAGAGGTGGAAGATGCCATCTCTGCGCAAAATATTGTTGACGAACGTCAACAGGCGTACTTCGCCACAACATGTCTAGGAGGAAGAGCCAGGGCATGGGCGATGAGTCGCAGAGCCACTGATGACTCTGCGTTCCTGACTTATCAGGAATTAAAAGCTGAGCTAAAGCTCAACTTTGAAGCTCCAGAAATGGAGCTAAGTAGTCGGCAGGGGTTCATGGAACTCCGTCAAGGTAAGCTTGACCTTCAAGCTTACGCTCAGAAGACGCAATATTAGCTGTCAAATATTGTGTATGAGCCGGTTCCCCCTGCTATGCAGGTCACTGGCTTCATGAAGGGACTCAATGATGGTCCCGTCAAACAGAGTCTCTACCGGCACCCGCCAGATACTCTGAGGGATGCCATTGATATGAGCATCCGAGAGGAGTTCAGCATGCGATGACGCTGATCGCATGCTGGGCACAGCCGAAGGTCTCAACAGCCCTTCGCTTTTGACATGTCGCAACGGCATGTCAACAATCAGCAGTCAGGCAGACGAAGCTCACACTTCGTCTCAAGAAACAGCCACCCGCGCCAGAGCATGGGCGGTGGAGGTCCAGAGCCGATGAACCTATCGGTTGCGGTTGCTTCGAACACGAAGCAACCGAAATTTAGGAAGAATATTCGGTGCAATAGATGCGAAAATGGGGTATTTTGCCCATGAGTGCATGGCACCGCGTCCGGTGCCACGCAGTCAGCGGACGGAACCGTCCGCTGCACGGCGATACCAACAGGGACCTTACCCTGTTGGTTAAGCCGCACGGGAGCGATGTCCCCATGCGAGCTTTGTTTGACACAGGATCGTCGAACAATTTCGTTAGAACTCAGAGTCTAACGCTGTTGAGGTTCGTGGAGGTAGAAACCCCACGAAGTATGTTGTCAGTCCGGTTAGGAACAGGTGTAACCGTGACTATTCCAAAGCGTGTGATTAAAACACGCTTCGAGTTGAATGAACTGTCATTCGTGGACGAATTCATCGTCCTCGATTTAGATGACAAGTTCGATGTGATACTTGGAATCCCATGGATGTCCAAGTTTAAACCTTCGATCGACTGGGTTAACCTATCGATCGACTGTGGCGGACGAACAGGATCTGATCACCCTGTGTGTAATCCGGCTGTATCAGAGGATACAACCGCAGCGTCAGACAGTCTGGTGGATAGCAATGGAACCACCAGGTCTGTTCTGACACGATCAGCGTAAAGTACCTCCGCTGGTGAGAGTCCAGAGGGACTACCACACGCAACACAAGAGTCGTTGCGTGTTGGAGAGAAACATTCCACGGGTGATAAAGACCACCGTGAGAATGAAGTAATATCCACGGTGGGAAACACCCACCGTGAGAATGAAGTGATATCCACGGTGGGAAACACCCACCGTGAGAATGAAGTGATATCCACGGTGGGAAACACCCAACGTGAAAATGAAATAGTATCCACAGTGGGAAACACCCACTGTGCGACCGAAGGTTCCAACACGACGAAAGAATTCCGTGTTGATGAGATTCAACTCACGATCAAGTGCAATCGTGAGCACAACTCCGTGGTGGCCAGTGCCCACCACGTTGCGTTAGCCATGCGCACGGGTGATAAAGACCAAGGTGTCGCAGAAAAGGCGGCCGATCAGACGAGCACATCTGATCGCCAAAATTCCATGGTAGGCAGTGGCCACCATGATGATGAGTATTCGCACACGGTGAATCGTATAGCAGTCAATCAGACGAGTGTGTCTGATTGCATGGGCAGTTCCGTCGAGACGATCAACGTCTTGACCCAAACGGAGACCGGATTAGCTACCCAGTCTCTGTTAATGGAACACCCTCCGAAAGAAGGTTCGGAGGGGATGGCTCTTCCAGCGCTAAGCTGGAAGAAGTGTATGAGAAATTTGCACGATGGTCAGATCGAACAGATCTGAATTATCGTAGCAACAGATAATGTAGTGGATATTCGTGAACGAATATCCACATTACAAGTGGAAAACATTGGGAAAGAGGTTCCCAATGATCAAACCAAAGCTCAGCGCTTTGAAGCGCAGAGCTGGGAGTAGCTTAAAGCGAACTCCCCATTTTATGAGGTACTTCGAGAATACGCTGACGTATTCCCAGAAGAAGTACCTAGCGAGCTCCCTAAGGATAAGGGAACTCGTCATGAGATTGACCTCGTGCCAGGCACGAAGTATTGTGTTACGCGGCAATGGCCGTTGCCGCGTGATCAGGTAAAAGCTATCGACGAGGTTTTCGGAGCTCGTCGTAAATCAGGCCAAGTGCGGGAGTCTATCTCACCGCACTCTACCCCCACCTTTTGTGTGAAGAAGTCCACAGGTAGGTGGAGAATCGTTCACGCTTACAACAAGCTGAACGCAGCGACGGTACCGGCACAGACACCGATAACGAGGAAGGTTGCCATCATAGATGGCATGCGCGGGAGCACCGTCTTTAGTGCTCTCGATATAAGAGATGGATTTTATCAAATCCTAATGCGTGAGAAGGATATCCCTTTCACGGCGGTAAGCACCCCAAGCGGCATGCTTTGGGAGTGGCTTGTTATGCCACAGGGGTTTCGAAACGCCCCTGCTACGTTTAACAGATGCGTAACGCATCTATTACGCCAGGTGCGAGAATTCTCACCGAGTTATTTCGATGACGTGTTCATCCATAGTAAGGGTGAACACGATAAAAACGATGTGGATGTCCATAGGGAACATCTACGTCGAGTGTTAGAGCTTATGCTTACGCATAAGCTCTATGCAAATCTAAAGAAGTGCACCTTTGGCGCACCTGAGATACCCGTTCTTGGATGTTTTGTGGGAAAGAACGGGGTGCGTCCTGATCCAGAAATGATCAGGGTGATCGTTGAATGGACTACGCCAAACAACGTTGAGGAACTTCGAAAGTTCCTTGGGTTGGCAACACATTTGCACAAGTATTCGTACAACTATGCTGGGTTAATACGACCTCTTTCTCAATTACTTAAGAAATATGTCGAATGGCATTGGGATACCCAATTCCAAGATGCTTTTGATGCAGTCAAGCAAAGCTTGACTGAAGCGCCTGTCTTAGCTATAGCCGATAACGAGCGTCCGTTACACGTCGTTTGCGACGCGAGCGATTTCGCTATCGGCTGTGCTTTGATGCAGCGTGATCACGATGATCGTGATCGCGTAATCTGCTATCAATCGCGTAAGTTGCGCCCAGCCGAGCGCAACTATCCAGTGCATGACAAGGAACTCCTTGCCATGAAGTATTCACTGGCCAAGTTTCGGATCTATCTATTGGGATATAGACCGTTTGTGGTTTACACGGACAATGATGGCGTCGCTACGCACGGCCGTGAATTCACCACACATTTCTCACAGAATTGCTCGATGGCTGTCATTCTTTGCTGAGTACAACTTTACGGTTGAATACAAACCCGGAAAGTTGAACGTGATAGCGGATGCGCTATCACGAAGGCCCGATTACGAGACGAAACCGTCCGTAACCGAAAGTGCCAGTGCAAACGCGATCCGTTGCACTGCTTTGTCGTCATCAATTATACGACAAGTACTCGAGGCGTACAAAACAGACGAGGAGACACGTCTGTTGATTGATTACTTACGTAATCAATCAAGTGAGAAACGCGACGAACTCCCAGAGTTCCTCCGCGCTTGCGTGCATCGATATCAACTGCACGATGGTCTGCTGATATACAGCACAGACCAAAAAGATTGAAGTCGTATCGTCGTTCCAAACGACGATGATCTCAAACAACAAATTATGTTTGAGTATCATGATGCACCGATTTCGGGGCATCAAGGTCGATAGAAGACATACGCTTCTCTCGCACGTGACTTTTACTGGCGAAACCAGTACAAGTGGGTACGAAAATACGTACGCGCTTGCGAGATTTGCCAGCGCGTTAAGCCTGCGCAGTCTGCACAGGCTCCGCTGCAGTCTCTGCCGGTTCCGACAGAGTGGTCGAAGTCCATTTCAATGGACTTCGTATTCGGTCTTCCACCCGACAATAGTCGGAAGACCGGAATAGTGGTCTTTGTAGACCGTTTCAGTAAGATCGTACATCTTACTGCAGTATCAGCGAACGTAACCGCCGCTCAAACAGCGCGTATATTCGTTGATACGGTATTCCGTTTGCACGGAATGCCGGAAGACATTGTCTCGGATCGAGATCCGAGATTTACAGGACGTTTCTGGCAAGAAACGTTCTCATTGTTGGGAACCCAGTCGAATATGTCAACTGCGGACCATCCGTAAACGGATGGTCAGACGGAACGGGTTAACCACGTTCTCGGAGACATGTTGCGATCATACGCACATGCCTTTGAACAGTGGAGTGACTATCTGCCACTCACTGAATTCGCGATTTACAATTCGGTGCATGCTTCAACTAAGCATACACAGTTCTACGTGAATGCCTTAAGGCATCCACGAACCCCATCTTTACTTGGCGGTACGCCAAATCTAAGTGGGGGAGGGACCCACTCAAATTTTGAGGGAGTCAATGCGCAAGTTGAGACTGCAACTTGTGAACAAAACGATGGCCCTTATACTGAAAGTACAGTAGAAGCGGAAGCAGCTTCAATTGAAACTGAAGCTGCATACGATGAATATGTGTCTGCAGCAATGGCTGCAGACAGCGAGGACAATGCACCTACTGCTGATAAAGCAGTAGATGAATTCGTATTACAGCGCCAATCTGTAATACGCTATATAAAAGATGCACTTGCCTCTGCTTTTTATAAGCAGAAGCAAAATGCAGACAAACAAGGAAGGAAGAACAAAAACTCCTTTCTGAAAGGTGAATTGGTATTATTAAGTAGTACCAATTCGCCTACACATGCAATAAGCAACTTCCCTTCACGGAAGTTGCTTCCTAAGTACATTGGACCCTTCAAGGTCCAAGAGATTCGGGGGAATGCCTACACCTTAGACATTCCCACAGCAATGCGGCTTCACCCAACATTCTATGTTGGGCGGATCAAGCCGTATCACTCGTCTTCGTCTTACGACGAGACGCAGAACCACGGAAGATACCGTGCTACTCCAAGTCTCCCAAGAGAGACTTGTAATCGGCTTCCAGCCGTTGGTGAGCAGAGTGGAGAGTCGTTAACTCCGCCTTCGACTGCTCAAGATCAGTCATGCGCCGATCGAGCTCTCCCTTATAGCGGGAAAGCTCAATGTACAGAAGATCATTCTTCTGCTGGAGGGCAGTGTGCGCCCCGAGGATGTCGCGGACATCCTCGCGAAGAGACCGATATGTCTTCACACAGTGAGACATATCGCTGCTCAAGGAGGAATAACCCTCCTCGAGCTTGCGGAGCAAAGAACCATGCTCCGCAACAACAACGGCGAGGGAATTCTCAACCTCCGCCGCCCCTGATTGATAATCAGGAGAACAGGCGATATATCCTCGAGCGCTTGATCTCGAAGCGCTCGGTTCCTTCGAAGAAGGGGCAGCGTACCGAGTACTTAGTACGCTGGCTGGGTTACCCCCAAGAGTTCGACTCTTGGTAGCCGATTGAGGTTCTGAGGGCCGACGACCCAGACCTTTTTACTGAGTTTGAGAAGAAGTCTCAAACGCATAATGCGAAGTAGCATCAACACTAGGTGTTGATGCATCTAGGGCATCGATTAATCCATGAATTTCGGCGGGTACGGAAAAACAACCATACCCCCGCAACTCCTCCTCTGACAGACGAGGAGCACCCTGCGGACACCGCGGGCAAACGAGTTGAGAAGGGACACCACACTTCAACCCTTCTTTGATGCAAGAAAAATGGATGTATTCCATTTTGCCTGTTCGCGAGTGCTTTAAAAAGCGCTCGCGCATTACGTGAACTTTATTCACGTAATCATCTGGGCTTTTGTAGTAGTTGTCAACAAAAGCGTTCCAACTCTGAGTCAGGGCGTCTTTATCGTCCCTGTTCCCCTTGACCCTTTTCGGCTCGAATAATATCGAACCTGGAAAAAGAGGTCAATAAAGTACAGACGTCTATCATCTCTACTTCGATCGAATCGACGTGAATGGATGTATTCGCAGTCATCCAGCACGTTGATATCAAACAACGCATATTGGCAGTCCCGTTTACGGTGACCGCCACTGTTGGGGGCAATAGCCCAGCCAGGGGTCCAAAACCCCACTCTGTACGGAACATGTGGTTCCGTACGATGATACGCTTTAGAAGTGGCAGGCGCCGCTTCTGTTTGAGCTCTTTTAGCAGGCGGAGCACCGCCTGCTTCAACACTACGCGCCGGGGTTAAATCACCCCGACGTGGAGAAGTACTTGGTTCAGGTGGGGCTCTGAGTTCCCGCAACCACCTGTGATAATCATTGTCGCTGTCATAGCAGACAGCGACACCAGAGTCGTCATCGCTGTAAGGCGATGCGCACCTAGAGAGTTTCGACTCGCTATATCCTTTAGTGGGGACAGCTGTATCCCCATCACTTTGTTTGGAGTCAGAACTCCCGAACATGGCTCTCTTGGCAACACGCCATTCGGAAGTTGCCATCGTGCGAGATGTTGCATTAGCAACATCTCCCTGTTTCTTGTCAGATGCCACCTTAGCAGCATCTGTGGTAGAAGACGGTACGTCTTCCGACCTTTGCGTAGTTGACGCTGCTAATGCAGCGTCACCGTTGTCACTCAACACCTCAGCCTCTAGTGCTGAGGCGGAGGAAGAAGCTCCTTCATTGTTTTCAGAAGCGCTCTTTAGAGTACCACCGCGTGCCTTGACCATCGAGTCGATGGTCAAGCAGTTGGGGAATGAGAAATTCCGACCAACAAGTGCCACCTATGATTGGCCAAAATAAGAATTATTATTGGCCAACCACTTTAAGTGGGGGGTGATGTAATGGGGTGCCATTACATAATTGATATTCAAGTTAGAATATCACAGTTTAATTTCAGACCCGTTGTCTGAAATTTAAATAAGAGATTATAAGTTTTTATAATCTACGAAGGAAAAGTCGATTCGGTATAAATACCGAATCTTGCAGGTTAACTAATAGTACAGTTAGTTGAATACTTGATATTATTATATTAATTAGGTAGTTACTATACTATTAGACTCTAAACCACCCATTAAATAAACACTCTTAATTTTGCGTTCTAGATAGCAAGTGAATATTTTAATTCACTTTTAGTATAGGATTAGTTGTTATCAACTAATCCTACCCCTCTTGTATTGCGCGCTTCCTCGCAAGATACAGTGTAAGGCTGTAACAGGATCAGTCCTGTTACAGAGTCGATCTACGGAGTCGGCGCAAACATGGGCCCCAGCTTAAAGCGGACGAACACCTTCCACGGCTCATCTGAGTACAGAAGGGCAATCTGTGGCGCTGTAACCAAGTCCGCCCGCCATGCAGAAGTGTCAGGGGTCTTGGGAGCCGGAGGAAAGAGCCAGGAGTCTGGGCGCGACAGAGACCGTGCCAATATTTGCTTGGTCAGGGCAGCCCGGTACAGGCTGCCTATCTGCCACGAGGGCCACGGCGAAGTAGCATCCGAAGTCCTAGATGGGCGAGGCTGACCTCCAGCCAACAATCCTTTCAGTCGGGCATCTTATGCAATCCAGAGGTGCCGGGCTGGAATGAAGGAACCGATCCGGTCGACCCGCAGGTCGGCACAGCACCATCAATCTGGGAGCTGGTCGGCTTTTTATACCCCGATGCGGGCTTCGCTGGAACGGAACCTCGATGCCGATCCGACCGAGACTTGGATAAAGCGGTCATCAGATATTCGGAGTCACTGGACCCGCCCTCCGAGCCTTCTCCAGACGAGACCTCTATGCGCTTGGTGTGCGCGGCTCGGGGGCGCGAGGGCGCACGAGATTTGGCGGGGACAGACTTGTCATCCGCGACCGATTGGGGACATGAGAGATGCACCGGCGTCTTGGCCTTCTTCTGGGGCACCGCGCGCTTCTCCTCGAGTTCGGAGTCGCGCGATATGCCCCGAGCCCTCGAGCTCTTCGGCGCGTCCTTGCGCTTTTTAGACTGGGAGGTTTGTGAAATTTTCGGTGGGCCACTTTTGGCCAATGAATGGCGCCGGGTCTGGTCTTGATGTAGACCGACCGGAACGGCCGATGCAGACCGGTCAGCATTAGAACGAACATCCGGACGCTGATGAAACAATTCAGTTAACTGTTGATAACATTGATTTAACGGCTGCCCAGCGACGATTTGATTCCTGGATCCAGGCGTCTGATCGGGCCTGGAAGGACTCGACCTTTCCGATCTGCTCCCGGAATATGGCCTGCAATTCACTGGTCTGCCTTTCCAGGTCACCACGTTGGGAGCGGAGCAGGAACCGGTCGGACTGGTCTTCTAGCATCTTTCGGCCGACTACCGCGAGCTGTTCTAGGAGATGTGAACGATAAGTTTCCATACGGGACAAGTCATGGCGTGCGCCGATCAGTCCGTCCAAGATCGGTCGGAGCTGATCGCGGTGATCACGAGACTGCCGATCCGCCGCGAATAAGGATCGAACGCCTTGGTGATATCGGCAGACAGTTGGTCTAAATGCAAAAGGAAGTCAGACCAGACCCAGGATGGAAGCAGACCGGTCGACCTACCTCGCGTTGCTTGTTGGACGACCTGGGCCCGGAGACGTGCATTTTCGGTGGTTACCTCTTGCAACTTCGCGGTCAGAGAGACCAAACCATTTACTTCATCCGACAGTTGCAAGAGCGCAGACTCCTTAATGGCCAACTGGGACCGGAGCTCTTGGACGGTTTTTCGAAGTTGATCGGCCTCGATCTGATGCCGATCCGGTGTATCGGACCCCGGAGGGTTGGGTGGAGAGCTAAAAAGGCTGTCAGATCAGGCCGATCTGGTCGGCGAGTCAACATGAGGCGATGAAGGACGCAGGGCGCCTGCAGCAAGAAGGTCAAGAGAGGTCACAAGGCGATCGGGTATGCAGAACAAGTACCTGGTGGAGTTGAAATTGGAGATCCGTCCATTGGCCAAGTCCGCTCCGACGGAAATCGAGATTTGATGAGATCGGACCGCTACCGTTGCGCGGCTGCGATACGACTCATGGGCGGCTGTCGTGAAGCGGACCCAAGAATTTTTGTCGGTTCCGGTCAACAATGGACCGATCGGCCTGTCGGCGATCGGATTGGTGGAAAGTCAAGAGGTTTTTGGGTCAGTCATGTGCAAGGGGTGTCCAGGACACAAATTCGGGTAGGTCACATGAGATTGCGTGTACTACATATTTTCATGTTTGGTACATATTGGGGACTATAGGGGGTAGGTAGTAAGTTGGGGATTTGCCAAGTTGGGGATTTGCCAAGTTGGGAATTTGCTTTAGTTTGGGTTTTGCTTCGTAAAGGTTTTTGGCTTTTAGCTTCGCTTAAGTGACCGTTGGACCCCCAGCTCAACCGGGGTCGTTTTCACCTTACGCGTTAGTCGCCTCTGCACGCCGCAGAGTGCTTTGGGAGCGGAGGGTCGAGTAATCCCCTCCAGCTCATTATACCCGGCCGGGACGCGTTATAGACGCATTTGGCCCGCCGGAAGTCCCTCGACGGGAGCGTACGTTGGTCGACCCCGAACGTTAAGTTGCACAGGTTTGGAACGTATTATTTTACCTATTGGATTTTTTCGTGAAGATATCGTTCGTGGATTACGTCACGTTCTTATTGGATCTCCCTATTGGATTGGATTATTGGACCTCATTGGATTACCGGAGTTTATCTCCCATATTGGCCGGGCACGATGGTGGTCAGATTCTCCGGACTTCAGTGTTCGATTTCGAACTTGACTCCACCACAAATGCGTACTCCGGTAGAGGGACTTCCGGTAGGCCAAGTGCGTCTGTAACGCGTCCCGGCCGGGTATAATGAGCTAGAGGGGATTACTCGACCCTCTGCTCCCAAACACTCCGCGGCGTGCGGAGGCGACTGATGTACTGTGAAAAGATGCAAAAGACTTCGTTGTTGAGGTGTTAACGACCAAGAAAGACGAAAAAACCAAAAGACTCTTAGAAGGAAAAACCAAAATTTACCAATCCTTTCTCCCTACGGTCCCCATTATGTACAAACATGAAATATGTAAAGTACACTCAATATCATGTGACCTACCAAAATCTGCGTTCTTGACACTTCTTGCACATGATAGGCTTAAAAGCCTCCTTGTTTTCCACCAATACAATCGCTGATAAGCTGATCGGCGTGGCGCTGACACAAAGTGACTGAAATTCTTGAATCCACTTCACCACAGCCGCCACTGATCTGGTCGCAGCCGCACAACGGGAGCAGCCCGATCTCACCACCAGTTGCATCCCAGATCTTTACAGTAGCAGACTACTCACCGATGGACAGATCTTCGAATCCTCCTTCGCCAGGTATTTTTCCTTGTGAACCTGATCATCTTGTAACCTCCCTTGACGATCGTTGCTGCAGGTGCCCTGTGTTCCCAATCGCCCCATGTCAATTCACCTCCCCGATCGGCCCGATCTGACAGCCCTCGCAACACTCCAGATTCCGACACACCGGATGGGCATCAGATCAGGGTCGATCAGCTCCGGAAGACAGTCCGGGAGCTTCAGTCGCCGTTGGACGTTAAGAATACGTCATTATTTCCTCTGCGGAAGGAAGAGGATAACTTGATCCCCATGTCCGCGAAGTTGCAGGAGGTGATCGCCGAGAACGCGCATCTCCGGGCCCAGATCGCCCAACAAACAACGAGAGGTAAGCTGATCGGTCTGTTTTTCGTCTTGGATCTGCTCTAATCTTCCTTCGCGTGCGGCTCGGCTACCCACCGACATCACCAAAGCGTTTGACGCTTTAATAGCGGCTGCTCGGCAGTCGCATAACCACTGCGATCAGCTCCGACCGATCTTGGACGGGCTGATAGGCGCACGGCATGATCTGTCTCGTTTGGAGGCCTACATGTCACACCTCCGAGAACAGCTCGCGCTGGTCAACCGTCAGAGGTTGGAGGGTCAGTCCGATCGGACTTTATTCCGCACCCAACATGGTGACCTGGAGAGGCAGATTGGCGAGTTGCAGGTCGTGGTCAAAAACCAGATCGAGAAGGTCGAGTACTTCCAGAGCCGATCGGACTCCTGGACCCAGGAGTCAAACCGTCGTTGGGCGGCCGTAGATCGGTACCACCAACAGTTGACCGACTTGTTGTACCGGCTTCCGGCTGCAGGCTCTAGCGTTGACCGATTTGCATCGGCCGCTCTGATCGATCTGCACCAAGATCGGAAACGACGCCACTCATTGGCTAAAAGTAAACACTCCAAGATTCCAAAAACTTCCAAGATGCTTAAGGACGCGTCGAAGGGGTCAAGGGCGCGGGGCGTAGCGCGCGACTCCGAACTCGAGGAGAAGCAAGCGGCCCCCCAAAAAAAGCTAAGACGCAGGCGCTTCTTCCGAGCCAAAGATCGTACGCAGATAATACGTCAAACACCGTCAAATCTCATGAGCCCTTACGCCCCCGCGCCGCTCACACCAAGCATATAGAGATCTCCTCCGGAGAGGAATCGGGAAACGGATCTGAGGAATCTGACTTAATGCTCACCGCTTTGTCCAAGTCCCAATCCGATCGACGCCGAGGTCCTGTTCCAGCGAAGTCTGCATCGGGGGATGATCAGGTGATCAGCTCCAAGGCGATGGTGTTGCACGAACGCGTGGGTTGACCGGATCGGCGCCTTCCTTCTATCCCGGCACATCTGGGCTGCGCTATCACGCCCGATAAAAGGAGTTTTGATCGGAGATCGACCCCTTGCGACGTTGACTTCAGATGCCACTTTGCCATGGTCACCGAGGCAGATCGGTTGCTTGCACCGATCAGCACTGACCAAGCAGATACTAGCCCGGTCTCTATAGCGTCCAGACTGCTGGATTTTTCCTCCAGCTTCAAAGGCTCCTGCCGCTTCTGCATGGCGGGAGGACCACGTCACAGCACCACAAATCGCCCGTCTGTATGCAGATCATCCATGGAAAGTGTTCATCCGCCCCAAACTGGGGTCCATGTTTGCGTCGACTGCGTGGATCGACTCGTTCTTGGGTCGAGTGAAGGCCTTCAATGAAGCCTACAGCCAAGCTATCTGGGAGTCTACCCATACCTCATCCTTCCCGAGTGTCGGAAGTTACGTGATCAAGACCTGATCCTGTTTCAGAAGCGCCGGAAACAGCGCCGGAGTCGGCGGGCGAGGCCTGGCAGACCTTATGCCAGTTCGTTCTGGGAGGGATCCTGTCCCGCGAGTGCGACATCGACATCTTTCTATATCCTGTAGTTCTTCATATGGCCAAGTGTCGGGTTGAGAAAGCCGGGGTATTAGCTGACGACGGCGTCTGGTATCCCGGTCTTCATTGTAACGAGCCGATCGCAGACCTGAAAGACGCCTTGATCCAGATCGATCGGAAAGATCCCTGGCGGAATCATCATCAGGACCAAATCGAAGACCATCCTGCATTGACTATCGGTCGTCTTTGGGGTGATTGCGATTCTTGATGCGGCAGTTAGCTGACCATATAATCCATAATACATGTCATCATTTTCCAAAAATTCCTGATCACCTGATCCCTTAACCAAATCTCGTCACTTTCTCCAAACTTGTACCAACACGTTATCACACACAGTTCCATCCTCATCGCGAAAATTATCACCACGTTCGTCACTCCACTACTCCAGTTCATCACACTAATTCACAATAATTCAGACCTTACACATATTCACACCGATCGATATACTGATCGGTGCTACTGCGTGTCTTGATCTTCATCTTCATGAGTCCGCATCACTGCAAGCGATTACGACTGACTCGTTCTCGCTCGAACTCTCGTAGCAGTGCTCCACAATTTAGATCGAGTTCGTCGATCCAAGTTGCTTCGTCATGATCCTTCCAGCGGACCAGATATTCTAGGTGGGTGTGACTGAAACGCGTCTTCTTGACCGATCGGACATCTAGAATCTTTTCCACATCGAATTCTTCCTCTTCCAATGGCCTTTCTCAAATGTCCTCCGGCAGCAGAGCTTCGTCAAAATCGAATCTCTCCGCTTCGTCCACCAGACAGGGTATTTTAGGCCGATCAGTGAACTCTCTGACCAGCTTAAGTTTGGACACATGCACGATTGGAAAAACTTTATAATCCGTGCCGATCGTGATCAACGGTCAGCATGCTCACCGATCAGCTCTACCACAGGGAAAGGACCGTGTCACATATGAGCCAACTTCTTTGCATATCCTTCCTTGACCCGATCGAGGTATAGCCATACCCTCGTCCCTGGTTCAATACCATGAGGCGGACCTGATCGTTATTCCAATCTGCTCGATCTTGCGTGGCCTGACGCAACTTTTCATTGACGACTTCCTTCGCATGTTGATAGTGCTTCTGGACCTGCATGCGCCAACGACGGGCATCGCGATCGCGGGTCCGAGTGCAGCCGATCGGTACCGCCGCTTCAAGTGTCGATCGAGGTCCCATCCATACGCCAAATAGAAAGCCGTTTCTCCTCGGACCCGATCGGTTGAAGAGTTGAGTGCGAATACCAGTCTCTCTGCATACTCATCCCAGTATTGTTGGTCTGGATCGGCCACATACAACTTAATCGCCCTTGTTATTGTCTGCACCATGCGTTCATCCGATCCGTTCGCTTGCGGACGATATGCCATCGTCGCGCTCTAATTCTGGCCTAGCATGTTATTGAACGATCGGAACACCTCAGCCATAAAACCGGGTTCCCAATCGTGTCTAATAACTTCTCTGGCGCCGAATCTTCTGAACACGCATTTCTCGTAACTCTCGGCGATCGTCTCCGCAGATCGGGATGCACTAGCCTTCGCAATCACCAGACCAGTGAATAGGTCGATCCAGATCAGCAGCTCAGTGTTGCGGCGTGTCGATCTGGGCAGCGACGGTATGTGATCCATTGCTATCACCTGGAAAGGATAAGTGGCTTAGATATTTCCGGGCGATCGGCTCTTGATTATCGGTTTGCCCTTTCCGGTCTCGCAATCTGTGCAACAGCCCACATATTTCTGCACGCTCCGAAAGAGTCCTCTCTAGTGAAAGTGGGCCCTTATCTTGTGGTATGTGTTGCCTATGCCTTTATGTACCCCTTCTAGACTCACATGGTAGTGATGAAGGACATCCGGCTGTAGCAACTCCGAGATCACCAGTTTCGCTAGTCGATCTCGATCGGCACTGTCTTGATCAATGTCACGTCAGTAATATAGCAATCCATTGTCGTCCACATCGTAATTGTCCGCGATCTTGGTACACTCTTTTGCCTGATCATTTGTTAACTTGGACAGTTCACTGCGCAATTAGGCCTTCAAGTTGAAGATCCACTCTTCTTCGTCCTGCGCCTTGAGGATCCGTTCCGCCTTTAGCTGTTGTACAACGCACTCACTCAGCCTTTCCTCTGGGAACGATCGGCGAGACTTCTGAGTTCTCGATCTAGTCGCCGCCATCACATGCACCTGATCAGGGCTGCCCTTGGGCTTGATCAACTCCGGGAGCCATTTTATGTTCATAAGTTCATGTAGAACGGCCTCATCGGTGATCGTCGCCCCGATCTGTTCCCGCATAGCTTGGGTCGCGAGGTGATCGGCGCTTCAGTTCCAATCCCGTTTCACGTGCAATAGCTCGTGGTTGGGATAGTCTTTCAGTGCCTTCATCACCCGATCATTCAGCAACTTCAGATGTGGCGCCTTACAGTCGATCTCCCCGGTGATCTGCCTAATCACTAGGTTGGACCACATATGATGATCCGCCCTTTCCTTTGTGATGACAGCAGATCAAGACATAGAAGGAGCCCCCGGAATTCCGCCTCGTTGACCTCTATGTCAGGCGTGAGATCCGCAGAGGCTGCTACTATAGACCACTGTGGTAACTTCCACAGTATGGCACTATAGGCGACGACCTTCTTCTTCACGCTAGCCGATCCGTCGAAACTCAAGACCAGGAGTTCCTCATCCCGATCGACGATCGGTGGCGGCAACGATATTGACTGTCGAGGTTGCTTCCTTGGGGCAATCGCCATCAGAGCCTCATCCACTTCAGACCGAGGGGTGATACCGGCATCCAATGTGCCCAATATCTCCTCCTTTCCCTTGGTGCACTTGACGACACTGAGGGACCACTGTGACAAGATCTCTGACCATCTGCCGAGCCGACCGTCCATCCCATTGGCTGATAATAGCCAGGACAATGTCGACTTTCTCGAAAGAACCTTTACAGATCTGCCGACGAGTAGGTTATAGAACACATCCAAAATCCGTAGTAAGTCCAGAACTTCCTTTTTGACGATCCCATAGTTAACTTCGTTCGGCTTCAACGTCCGGCTCGTAAAAGTGACCGGGTGGTACACTCCATCATGTTCTTGCACTAGAGTGGCAGAAATGGCCCACTTACTAGTGTACACAATGACGATCGGCATTTTTTTCGGATCGAAGTGTCTGAGAATCGGTGCCGTTGCCATCTTGGCCTTCAGCATACCGAAAGCAACCTTTGCACGCTTCATGTGGTCCTCTGTCTACACCTGCTGAAAATCTGCGGGCAGATTGGAGTCGCAGCCCTCCCGAAAAGTTGCCCGATCTCCTTCGCGCAACATATGGTAATCGACTTCCCGGAGCTCGTACAGCACGACCGCGTAAATCGCGAAGTCTTCAATGAAGCGGCTATAGTAATTTAGGATCCCTAGGAAGGACTGCATTGCTTTCAGTGATCTGGGAAACGGGAGGTTACTCAGTGACTCCAGATCCTTAGAATTGGCCTCCAGCCCACTGATTGACACCATATGACCTAAATAGGCGACCTTGGACATGCCCCAAAAACTCTTCACAGCACTGATCGACAGGTTCCAGCGATCACATGTCTCCAACAACCGTTCGACCTTCTCGCACAGATCGCTCCATGACGAAGAAAGGATCAGAATGTCGTCGATATACTTTCTCCTCCCCAGAACGGACGGTATCCTTTCCCGATCGGGTTCACCCTCTGTAAATACATCATGGTTTTTGGTGGAGTCCCGATTGGTACTGATCTTAAGGTGTCCATACAATGCGTTGTCGATCAGCCTCTGGTAGATCTGGGGCGCGTTCTTCAAACCAACGGCATACGGTTCCACTCGAACAGACCTAACGGCGTAGCAAATGCGGAGATCTCGCGAGCCCGATCGGTCATCAAAACCACCCAAAATACACTTGCCATGTCCAGTGAGCAAACCATAGGATCCTGTCGAGATCTTCTAGCAGATCGCTGATCAGCGGCATTGGGTACACCATAAGCTTGGTCAACAGATTTACCAACCGATAATCGATACACAACCTGATGTAGACGCCGTTCTTCTTGATCACAATCACGATCGGCGAGGCCCACTGCGAGGTCGACGGCTTAATGATCTTGGTGACCAACAGTCCTTTAATAAGATCAGACAATTTTTTCTTGGTACTGCGGCGCCACACGTCGGCATCGTTGTACTATCGGTTTGGCATCACCCACGTAGATGTCACAGATCGCTACGCGAGCATCAAGGGGTAAGGCGTTTCCTTTCTCGATCAGCAGATGTTTCTTCTTCCATATGATCTTCTTTAGCTGATCGATCTGGTCGGGACTGTTGACATCCCGATCACCCGCTTGCAGATCGTCCAAGGTGACTTCGAGCTAATCGGCAGACACTTCAGGGAGGACTGCCATCTGGCTCTCCAGCTCCTGAATATATTGATCCCCGCGCTGATGGATACAAACTTGATCGTCTTCCGGGGCGATATCACCCAAACCGTCCTGATCGGTTGCACACTGCTGTTCCCGATCGGCGGGCTGCTCTTCAACGACATCCATCTGCTTAGAAGCGCCATCGCGGTCCGCCCCAGCAATCCCATGTTCCCCTTTTTCTATTCCCGGCTCCGCTGTCACCTGTTCTTGTGTCGCCACCATGTTGAAGAACCTTGGCTCATCTGCATGATGGTCCACCCTGTCCGGGGACTGCGGTGACTTTTTTCGAACTAACATCTTCTTTGGGGTTACATAGACGGGTCGTTCCACCATAGGTGAGGTATCATCTTCCACCGGTCCATCATCGCTGATCAGATCGGTGGTCGCTTGGTATGCCAAGTTCTGCCACTCAACATACTGTCTCGATCCGATCGAGACAAACCCCATCTTCCTTGGCACTTTACCTTCTGCCATCCACATGCCAACAATAGTATTGTTGTCGAGCGTAAGCGGTTTGTCACCGATATTAGTGACTCGAACATAATCATTTCGGCCGGCGCTCTTTACAAAGGTCGACACCCACCGATCGCCCCTAGTCACCCATAACTTTCTTGACCGGAAACCTTTGTCGACCGGGGTATCAGATGATTGGCCGACTGGAATGGTGACATCTTGATCCCACCTGACCAGATCGGTGTACAATCCGTATAGGGGCCGCCGACCAGCTAGCTGGATCTGGACCTCATCCGGGAGTGTAAGCACTCCATGAGACAGATCAAGGCGAATACCTGCCGGCACCATGAAATCCATGCCTAACAGGGCATCCTGACCGGGCAGCTTTCTAACCCAAGCGCTGAAGAAGTGGACCAACGTATCCGATAGGTTGATCTTAATGCGCGTCTTTCCTTCTGTCATATAAGAAGTTTCACCGATTCCGACGCATTCTAGTCTCTGTGGTGAAGCGGACTCAAGCATTTTGGTCGCTTTGTGTCAGCGTCACACCGATCGGCCTATCGGCGATCGGATTGGTGAAAATCAAGGAGGCTTTTGGGACAATTGTGTGCGAGAGATGTCAAGAACACGGATTTGGGTAAGTCACATGATATTGCGTGTACTTACATATTTTTATGTTTGTACATATTGGGGACCATAGGGAGATAGTTTTGGTTTTGCCGTGTAGTTAATTTTTGGCCTTTAACACTCTACAAGAAGAGTTTAGCATCTTCGCACCGTACATCAGTCGCCGCAGAGTGTTTGGAAGCAGAGGGTCGAGTAATACCCTCTAGCTTGTTATACCCGGCCGGGACGCGTCACAGACGCACTTGGCTCGCCGGAAGTCCCTCTACGGGAGTACGCATTGGTCGGCTTCTCAAGCTCAAGTTGCACACGTTTGGAACGTGTAATCAAGTTATTGTATTGTTTCGTGGAGATATCGTTCGTGGAGTTTATCACGTTCTCATTGGATCTCTATATTGGAGTATTGGACTTTTATTCTCGTATTGGTTGGGCTCTACGATCGATTGAGCGATCTTCCCTTTGAAGTATATTTACTTGGAGTATAACTGGTCTGCCCGTACCCAGGGTGAAGAGTTCCGCCCAGGGTACACTACTCAGCACGGTCTCACGTCTTTAGACCTCACATCAATTCCCAGCACCGATCCACCGAGTGTGTAACCAGCCCAATCCATCGGGTACACAAGGTGATATGACGAACGAATCGGACCAGGCGTCCTATGCTGATGATCGGTCGTCTGTTAGCAGCGGACAATCAGATCGGATCGTAGGCGAAGGTTCGCGGGGTAGCCCCCCCCGTCAGTTGTAAGGCTGGGCACGATGGTGGTCAGGTTCTAGATACTACGGTGTTCGATTTTGAACTTGTCTCCACCACAATGGTGCGCGTGCCCGGATCACTTGGTGATCGTGGATATCACCGATATGATATCTCGCGAAGAATCGATTATAACGAGTTAAATGTGGAATCGTTCTGGAGAGGACATAAGGAACGGCGATCTCCATATGTTCTCGTTGTCGATAAGGATGGCGATGTCAGATCTGGCCGGGCGGAGGACCGGATCGGGATTAATAAGTTTTTTCCTCCCCATAAGGCTCCCAACGAAGCCGATCGGGACTATAGCGAGTCTTTCTATAGTTACGGAAAGGATCAGGACTTTTGCCCTGATCCTATACATTTGAATGAACGATTTGATGGGGAAAAAAATGAAAACGATTTGGAGGCTGATCGGAACGATCAGACCTGTGGAGAAGTGTGCCCCAAATTTGGCACACTTCTGGTCAAGTTTTGTCAAGGCATTTGGTCTAATTTCGGATTGGTTTAAACAAGGGGGACTTTTCAGCCTATCAGACTCAAGAAGTGTCAAGAACGCAAGTTTTGG
>CM047587.1:15625832-15636613 GCA_026184515.1 Peronosclerospora sorghi | reverse complement strand
GCCCCTGACCAATACGAAATAAGACCAAAACCGGTCTAGTTCCCAACATATATTAAAACAAGCCAATATGTCCGCGTAAAGACCCAATATGCTCGTGAAACTCCACGAACGATATCTCCACGTCATGACCAATCCAGTGAATAGCACGTTCCAAACGTACTTGAGTTGAGGTGTTGAGATCGCCAAATCGTACTCCCGTCGAGGGACTTCCGGTGAGCTAAAGTGGGTGTGCGGCGCGTCCAGACCGGGTATAATGGGCGAGAGGGGATAATTCGACCCTCTGCCCCCAAACACTCCGCGGCGGGCGGAGGCGACTAGTGTACGAAAAGGGAAGAGCGGCGACCCCTAGCTGTGGTGTGAGCCAAGACCAAAGGATTTCTACTTAGAAAAATCCTGCAACCAAAGACTTCTACTTTTTAGGCAAGTCCACAACTAAAAAACTACTACCATATAGTCCCTAAATGTACCCACACAAAAATATGTAAAATACCCAAAGTCGGGTGACTCACCAAAACTTGCGTTCTTGACACTTCTTGAGTCTGATAGGCTGAAAATTCCCCCCTTGTTTAAACCAATCCGAAATTAGACCAAATGCCTTGACGAAACTTGACCAGAAATTTGCCAAATTTTGGGCACGCTTCTCCACAAGATCTCCCAGGATCAAACCCTTTTTGTGATCAGAAGCTTGATCGCGCATAAATGCTGACTTGAGGCGACTAATCAAATTCCGCGCTTGATCTTCATCTCCTTCTTTTCCCGAAAATTCCTTCAGATCGCTGATCGCAGAAATCCGGATCCTGGTAATCGGCCGTTGATCAGGCATCCCAGTGTACGCGGACGCAACGGTGGCTCGTCGTGGCAGTGTGATCGGCTCATCTGTGTCAACGTAGTCACTCTGGGATCGTTGATCATGGAACGAATACACGGATTCCACGTCACCGTCCTTGACCGTCGCCGATCTTTCTGGCTTCGAGTGCTGCTGACGAAGCGAATGTACGTATTCCATGTCGACATCCTTGATCGACGCAGTTCTTCCTGTGTTTGGCTGGCGGTTTTTTGCACCAACGACTCCAGGTGTCAACTTGCGTCTTTCCTCAGCCAGAAACTTCTCCATAGCCTTGTCAAAGAATGTCTGCAGCTGTGGAATTTGCGATACTTGATCATCTTCTGCCTTTATCGATTGAGGTTCCATCTTGATAACCGAAAACTTGGATTCATCCTTCTGGCAAACCGTCATCCTGTTGATCTTGGGCTCTATACTTCCGGCACTACTCGACTCCACTTCAGGTTCATCGCCTTAGGAAGGGGCAGATTCGTAACACGATGATCCCGTGTGTTCTGCCACGTTGATCGACGGGACCGCTTCAATCTTCAGCGGGGAGTGCGAGGGCTCCGCCTTAGTAGTTTGGCCCACGATAGGTACCAACAGATAAAACAACTTCTGGGTAACTTCTGCCAGATCTTCTGGGTCCTGATCAAACACCTCTTTAGCATCGTAGGCGCCTGTCGTCAGACCAGCCTGCTTGATCAGGCGTGTTAGCCTTAGCACGATCGTGAGCTTGTCCTTCCCATCCGTAACTGGCTGATCCACCGGTCCGTTCAGCTTCCCACTGATCATGACCCCAAGTAGGCTCATGATCGAGTTCTTCAATAAGAAATCTTCCAGTTTTCCTTTGTAAACCTTTCGGTAAAACGTCTTCACCAGATCGGCTTCCGTTATTGGCGTACTTGAAAGACTTTCGTCGCTCTCCGACCCAAGCGCCTTCATCAACACCTTCGGCTGGTCGGTCTTGTAATACTTCACCACCGGATCCCAATCCGGATCATTATACACACATATATTTGGCGGATAATAACTTGCGTTATGATCCTCATGGGCTCCCGAAGGAGCCTCGGGAGGTGGTTGAGGCTTCTCCTCCTTTATCTCATCAAGATTCCTCCCCAAGTCATGATGATCACAATTTCCTTTCTTCTTCAGGCATGACGACGGCTAACTGCGTTCCGTCGTCACAACCTCCTCCTCCCTTTACACCTTTATCTTCACTTCTGCTTCCGCTTCCGTTTTCACTTCCGCATCAGCGCCATCTTGCGTACAATCGCGGTGATATCCCGCGTCGCCCAAAGATCCGGGCACGCGCACCATTCTGGTGGAGCGGCTGATTAAAGTTTTTGACGCTTAATCAGGCGTTACCACGGCGCCCCGACTACCGACTAACGAAGGGGGTCCTCTGGTTGTCTCTTGACTGCTTGTGTTCCTGCTCGCCTTGTGTACCCTACGGCTTTGGCGTGGGTCGCTCTACAGGTGGCGGGGATGGCACGCTGCAATTTCTTGTTGCAAGATTGAGTTAACTTGTGATGAAGCGACTGCTACGATCAGGTTTGATCACGCGCAATCAAGCTTAAATCAGGCGTGATCAAGCTTGATCAGGCGCTAAAAGTCGTTGATCAGCTGTGACCAGCTGTGATCAGGCTTGATCAGGTGCTAAAAGTCGTTGATCAGCTGTGATCAAACTTGATCAGGATTGATCAGGGGCTAAAAGCCGTTGATCATCTGTAATCAGACTTGATCAGGCTTGATCAGGAGCTTAAAGTTGCTGATCATCTAGTTGGCGCGAGTTGCAGAGTGTCGATAAGGTGTTGATAGGAGAAGGGGGTACTTGATCAGGCAGCGGAAGTCTTCACTGCCTGATCGCGGAGCCTCTGGAGTCTTAAACATAAAGTAACACCCAAATATATGTTTTCCTAGTCTAGACTTTACGAGAGAGGGGGGGTAAATTTCACTTAATCCACCTAGAGTTCCCGTGGGGCGCTTACAGCAGCCGAACTCTAGGGACCAAACGTGAACCAAACGTGGAAGAGGTGAGAGCACTGCTCAATCACGTTCCTGAGACCAAAAAGCCTTTAAAAGAAGAGCCGCTGACACAGCGGGCGGAGTTGCGGGGAGTTCTCACACTCTACGCCTACCGGTGGGCCAAAAACGCACAAAGTCCTCCCGCCCGGGACGTAGGGGTATTTACTAACGAGGGAGGCGCAAAGGTGCCGTCCCTTAAACAATCTACTCGATCGTACGCAAAAGGAGATCTTTATTATGACTTAAATCCTAAGAACTACCAATTACCTAATATCCACCAATCAGAACCACCCATTCCAGCGTCCTCCGTCGACCAGTCGACCTGATTTATCCGTCGTTCTTCGATGTTCGTTGAGTACCTGTACGTAATCGTCCCATCTCCCCGTGTCTCGTCTATGTTCTGTATATGTGCACCACGGTTGTACACGCAACTGTATATACCGTGGTACACACAATCGTACACGATTACGTACCCAATTTGTGCCCGCAGTCAGACCCCTAATTAGGCCCCTAATTAGGCCCTTAATTATGCCCAATTTTGTAGCACACTTTCCCACACTAGGTTAGCCCTGCGCGTTCTGCCCGCACCTGCACCGTCTGACCCATCGTGGTCACCCGTGTCGCCGACCGAATCCATGTCGTAATTGCTGTTTTTGCTTGATCGGCGCGGTCGGGCTGGCTGCGGCTTGCGTCTTCCTCTGCCAACTGGTCTGCCACCTCGGGTAGCCTTATCCGCTGATGGCACTGACTCCATATCAACATCCCGGCAAGTATTGACATTTTGCCGGGCAGATCGGTCCTGGGCATGCGGGTGCGGAGGCGATCGGTATCGTTCTCCCATGAAACGATCCATCGTTGCCTCAAACATGGTTGGACGTTAGCTTGGGTCATGGGCAGCGTGTTGGCATCCTCCTTTGGAGGTACTGAACCTGTGGGGGCTCCTGGGACCCCGACCGGCATGCAGCACCATGCTGCCGCACGTCCCTTTTATGCTCCCATGGGGGTATGATCCACCCCCATGGTCATCCGCTCAACACCGACCTCCAACTCCAATGAGCTTTTAGAGGAAGGTGGAGACTGATACAGCGATTTATCATCGGAACACACATCATCGTGTGCTGCCGTGGCCTCAGCGGCCTTCAATGCCACGGTGGGAGTTGGGCGGCGAACCGCCCCCACCAACGGCACCAAATAATCATGGAGGGTCGACATCGACAACTCCAGCTTCCGAGTGTCCAGATCAAACAGCTTATGTACGTTGGCGAGGTTTTGCACTTTTATGCAGACCTCAGCCAACATCGCCAGCAGGTTCTTCACCAATAGCAACGGCCGATCGCTTTGGATAGGCTCGGTGGTGGGTCCGAGAAGGCGATCGGGGATCTGGGATTTGATATCTGCATGACCTGGTCTTCACGAATAAATCACTTTAACTCGTGGATGTAATACATCCTGGCCAGGTCTTCTTCCTTGATAACTCTATCCCCGACCTGCGACTTTTCTTCCAAGTCGTCTTAATCGGGTAGCATTCCCAGCCTTTGCTTGGGGACCTTGGGAAAGTGGATCTGGTCGTTCCGAGCAGCCTCCAAATTATTTTCATTATTAGTTTTTTCATCAAATCGTTCATTTAAATGCATAGGATCAGGACAAAAGTCCTGATCCTTTCCGGAACTATAGCAAGACTTGCTATAGTCCCGATCGGCTCCAGTGGGAGCCTTATGGGGAGGAAAAAAACTTATTAATCCCGATCTGGTCCTCCACCCGGCCAAATCGGACATCGCCATCCTTATCGACAACGAGAACATATGGCGATAACCGTTCCTTATGTCCTCTCCAGAACGATTCCACATTAAATTTGTTATAATCGATTCTTCGCGAGATATCATCTCGGTGATATCCACGATCACCAAGTGATCCGCGCACGCGAACCATTGTGGTGGAGTCAAGTTCAAAATCGAACACCGTAGTATCGAGAACCTGCCCACCATCGTGCCGGGCCGTCCAACTTACGGGGGGGGGGGTGTACCCCGCGAACCTTCGCCTACGATCCGATCTGATCGTCCGCTGCTAGCAGACGACCGAACATCAACATAGGATGCCTGGTACGATTCGTTCGTCATCTCACCTTGTGTACCCGATGGAATGGGCTGGTTACACACTTGGTGGATCGGTGCTGGGAATTGATGTGAGGTCTAAAAACGTGAGACCGTGCTGGGTAGTGTACCCCGGGCGGAACTCTTCACACTGGGTACGGGAAAACCTGGTATACTTAAAGTAAGTATACTTCAAAGGGCAGATCGCTTATTTTTTTTCGATCGCAGAGCCCAACCTATGTGAGAAGAAAAGACCAATATTCCAATGTGGAGATCCAAGAGAACGTTACAAACTCCACGAACGATATCTAAACGTAATAATCCAAAAAACTTGGTTACACGTTCCAAACGTGTGTAACTTGGGCTTGAAAAGCCGACAAATGCGTACTCCCGTCGAGAGACTTCCGGCGGGCCAAGTGCGTCTGTAATGCGTCCCGGCCGGGTATAATGAGATAGAGGGGATTACTCGACTCTCTGCTCCCAAACACTCCGCGGCGTGCGGAGGCGACTGATGTACTGTGCAAAGATGCGAACGACTTCCTTGGTGTGAGTTAAACAACCAAAAATCCAAACTCCCTACGGTCCCCAATATGTACAAACATGAAATATGTAAAATACGCGCAATATCGTGCGACTCACCAAAATCTGCGTTCTTGACAATTCTTGCACACGATAGGCTTAAAAGTCTCCTTGTTTTCCACCAATCCGATCGGTGATGAGCTGATCAGCGTTTCGCTGACACAAAGTGACCAAAATTTTCGCATTCATTTCTCCACATTCGCATCTTTCTCCTAGAAGTTCGGCTGCTTTAAACGCCCCTTGGGAACTCTAGGAGGATTCTTGTGAAATCCATCCATCTGCATATATAAGGTGCAGATCGACTCCCTTCCTCTTTAGTTTAGGCCAGGAATACATAATATATTGGGTATTTCTTAGCAATATACGCTTAAGAGGCTCGGTGATCAAGTGGTGAAGACTTCCGCCACGTGATCAAGTACCCCTTCGCTGATTACCACTAGATCGACACCGTGGAGCTGCGTTCATCGATCTGCGATCATCTATCTGCGTTCATCTATCTGTGATCATCGATCTGCGATCTTCAACCCGCAATTTTGCCAATTCGTACAAGATCAACGAGATCGATCTGCGATCTGGGTTCATCGATCTTCGATCATTTATATGTGATCATCGATCTGCGACCTGCGATCTGCGATCTTCAACCCGCAATCTCGCCAATTCGTACAGGATCAACGAGATCGATCTGCCATCTTCGATCCCCAGTTTATCCACGCGACCTCGAATCTGGTATTTTTGCACTTGATCGACACCCGTCCATCTGCTACGAATCCGCCTCGATATGCATCGTAAAAAATTGCACGGATCTGAGTCCCAGTCACCTGTAGAGCGATCCACGTCAAACCGTCGGGTACACAAGGTGAGCAAGACATAAGCCTGTCACGGGAAAAACCGGAGGACCCCCTTCGTTCGTCGGTAGTCTGGGCACTGTGGGACGACTGATCAAGCTTCAAAATTTGGCCAGCCGCTCCACCACATCAGGTAGTTCCAGCGACTGATCCAAGCGGATAAATATTTTCATCAGAATGAACACTGCACGTTCTATCGCATCACAGCTATCTTTACGCTCGTGTATTTGCTGCTGATATCTGGCGTAGAGTCTTTAACGGTCCCCAAGGACCGTTAAGCTATGAAGCAGGCAACACGTTGTTTCAAAAGTTGATGGTACATGGCAGTGCGAAGGACCCAAATTATCTCCTTATTGATATAATCGGTCGGGAGTCTTCCCTAGCCAGTTACCTTCACGAATTGGGCCTATAATGTTTGTCTTCTTGAACAAGTGTTACGACTCAAAAGGGGGTGAAAATAGATTGTAATTTCTTCGTACTGGTAACTTTACTCATATAATATAGAGATGGGTGGAAATAACATTGCCCATATTATAGGTACATATAGGGAGAGCCTACACACCCCTCACATAAAAAGGGAGGGGTGTGTGACCGGAGCAAAGGGGTTGTGTGACCGGAGCAAAGGGGTTGTGTGACCGCAGACTGACCCTTTACTTAAAAATAAGAGCAGCTTACTCGATTTCCGTGCGGCCCTATGCTGATCAATTAGGGAGCTTTTCCTTAGCAAACAACTCCCAGACCTTCCGGCGCAAACGGCCTGTATAGACACCTGGTATAATTGAGCGTGCCCACGACTCGTGTCATTTTTTTCCTGCAGAATCTTCGCGGGGAGTTGATCAGGTGGAAATCCTTGACCTGGTCAACGGTGGTAAAATGATTCGATACCTTTCTCCGGCATGACTTAGCTCCTGAACACTTTATCTTCCTCTCTATCCAATCAGTTGTGTTCCTGGATTTCTTGCAGTAATGCAACGCTTATTATTTGTTTCAACTTTGGGTGTCATATACGTTCCCACATTAAATTTAATGCCACGCAAATAATCTTCCAGCTTATACAGCCGATTTGCAACCGTTTCCACCATTTTCATTACAGGCTAACTCTACACGTTGTGGTACTATTTCCACTATTCTCGTGCGCTTTATGGCCTTCATTTGGGCTTACACCCTGTTGATGGATTTAGTAATAAAAAGTTAAGGGCGAGAGAAATATCACCCCAGCGTTTTCGCAAAATCACCCCAACAACCCGACCAGCTGATTTACATTTCCATTGCAATGTTGAAAATCACCGTAACATTTCAATAGGGGTTTCCGCTTCGGTCTATGTTCGAAATGTTGGCACAGGCGACTTGGGTAGCTTGAATTCGTGTTCTTGTTTGGGCTGTAGCAGCTCTCAATAGCTGTAGCCCGCAGTGTCGTTTTAGGCTGCTCGAAGTTTGTAAAAACTCAGAAGTCATATATATTAATCAAATATAAACATTTTAAGTCACTGGCTCGAGCTTAATATTCCTAAGCGCTACTGACTTAAAACCTGTATACACCAAACATTAAAATATGTTATCAGCCAATCCGTTTCCACCATATGGTTTACCTTGAAAGCCCATCATGGCTACATGGAAAATCAACACTCCTCCTGAAACGGCGCGCGCTGTAACACCCTCAATTCAAACCGATTTGGTTTCGCAAATCTTGGACCCGCTGCGCACTCAAATCCTTCGTAAGTAGGTCTGCCACCATATCCAGACTTGGTACGTGAGCCGCTTTAATCACTCCTTTTTTGCTCAGGTCCTTCAAAAACTTCAAATTGTTGTCGATATGTTTCGTGCTTACAACTCTTGCCTCCGATTCCACGTGCGTGATAGCTGCTTGGTTATCTATCTTCATCAGCAGAGGTGTTCGAGAAATCAAACCAATTTCCAGCAACAATTCACGAAGCCCCAATGCTTTGCGTCCACCGACAGCAGCAGCCACGAATTCAGCTTCAGCCGTAGATAACGCCACGGTAGTCTGCTTCTTACACTTCCATGAAATGATAATACCATTTAAATACACCACCACTGCGCTCACACTCTTTCGATCCGTCTTGTCACCTGCAAAATCAGCATCCGTGTAGCAGGTAATTCGAATTGGCAGTAGCAATTCGTCATCGTGGCTTAGTCGGAGTTTCAAACTCTTGGTACCCTTTAGATACCTTACGACTCGCTTCGCTGCTTTGAAGTCCCTCACCGTAGGCGCGTGCGTGCGCCTCGTTACGCGGTGCACTGCGAACGCAATATCCGGGCGGGTACAACGAGAAATCCACAGGAGGCTGCCCACTAACGATTGAAAAGTCTTCACACTTGGGAAATTCTCTCTTGACTTGGGTGGCAGAAACTCCTTGAAGCCTTCCGCACCGTCCATGTTGAGCACCGGCGTGCGCGTCGCATTTATTTTCGTAAAATCATGCGCGATCAGGAGCTCATCGATAGCAGCCTCGTGATCCAACTTATATCCATCATGAATGTTTCCTTCAATACGAACACCCAGGAGCTTGCCCACGACCCCAAGATCGTTGAGCTCCAGTACTTTCATTTCGTCAAAAAACTTATCAACCGCTTCTGACGTGCTTCCAGTGACCAATAGGTCATCCACATATGCTCCAACTAGCACGGTACCATCCACACCACGCCTGACAAATACGCAGGTATCAGTGACGCATTTTTGAAAGTCCAACCCTTCCAATGTTTGACACAGCAGTTGATGCCATAGCATGCCAGCCTGTTTGAGGCCGTACAGATTTCTTTCCAACTTTAAAGAAAGTTCATCATTCGATTCTACATCAAAAATTTCATATAACCCCACCGGAATCTGCATACCTTGTGGAATCTTCAGATGGATTTCACAATCATCTTCCGCTTTTGCTTTCGGGTAGGCGCTCGGCACATCACCGTGCCGCGCCGGTACCCCCCAAATCTGTGACATGGCCAGGATCACCTTTACGTTATCGACTTCCATGACTGTCGAAAACGTGAAGTGGTAATCCTGGCCATAAACTTGGCGATCACCGCGCGCCACCGGTCGAGCCTTATAGCGCTCGAGTGTTCGGTCCGTGCGCAACATAGTCTTGTACGCCCACTTAGTGGGCAGCAACTTCTTGTCTGGACGGCGCTTGATAATTTTCCAGGTCCCAATTTCTTCAAGCGCTTGCAGCTCCTCCTGTTCCGACTTCGTCCACAAATCGGAGTGTGCGCCTTCATGCGCCCCCTTGTAGGACTTCGGATCAGGAACTGCAATCTTGGAAGCAATTCCACTGTCAACTGTTTCCGCCACAGCGTAAACGCACATCGCGTGCTCCGAAATTCCAACTTCAGTTTCTTCGACATCGAAATTGTTTCCATCAATCGAAGTTTTATTTCCAATCACTCCACGTTCCTTCATATCATTTACTTCAATCACACTCTCTTGGTATTTCACTTTCTTCTTGCTGGTTTTTTCCAGCTCTGCCGCCTTATGCGTCTTCTTAATCACTCGTCCAGATTTTCTCGGCGTCTTACGCGCCTTCTCACTCGCATCTTGCACTTCAGAGTGTTCCGATACGTCGGTTTCTTGAGTCGTCTTTGCACTTGAGCGTCCTGCAGCGCGTTTCTTCATCTCTTCTTCATCAGCAAAACCCAGCGCCCTTGTAATTTGGTCACTCGCCTCCTTGTCCAGTGTTTCAATTGCACTGACATGGCGAGTGACAGTCACCACCCTGTCTTTCAGCAAAAGCACTGTGGAGAAGTGTGCCCAAAATTAGGCACACTTCTGGTCAAGTTTCGTCAAGGCATTTGGTCTAATTTCGGATTGGTTTAAACAAGGGGGGCTTTTCAGCCTATCAGACTCAAGAAGTGTCAAGAACGCAAGTTTTGGTGAGTAACCCGACTTTGGGTATTTTACATATTTTTGTGGGGGTACATTTAAGGACTATAGGGTAGTAGTATTTTAGTTGTGGTTTAACCTTTTAGGACAGAGGTTATACCTTTAAGTAAGGAAATCTTTTAGCTTCCGGATAAGTGGCTGAAACCTCTTCTGGTCTTGGTTCATACCATAGCTAGGGGTCGCCGTTCTTCCCTTTTCGTACACTAGTCACCTCCGCCCGCCGCGGAGTGTTTGGGGGCAGAGGGTCGAATTATCCCCTCTCGCCCATTATACCCGGTCTGGACGCGCCGCACGCGCACTTTGGCCCACCGGCAGTCCCTCGACGGGAGTACGATTTGGCGATCTCAACACCTCAACTCAAGTACGTTTGGAACGTGCTATTCACTGGATTGGTCATGGCGTGGAGATATCGTTCGTGGAGTTTCACGAGCATATTGGGTCTTTACGTGGACATATTGGCTTGTTTTAATATTGGTTGGGAACTAGACCGGTTTTGGTCTTATTTCGTATTGGTCAGGGGC